>WNGS01063040.1:0-17893 GCA_020271785.1 Procambarus virginalis | reverse complement strand
CTGCTATCAGAATAATAACAATTCTGCTTTCAGACAACACTAAGCTCCCTTGGTTAACTCCCTAAACATGCTAAACATAATCTCACTCCACAATTCTCTTGTGTCAACTACATTTACAAAAACCTGTTCTTAAATGCAAATCCTGCTCTGAAACTCTCCTTGGACAGATGTAATAGGACCAATTATCACCACACCAGAAATAAATATCTCTTGATATCCCCAAAGTCAAACATTAATCTGTGTAACCCTCTATGCAAATAAAGGGACCCAGTCTATGGAACTCACTCCCTATTGAATTGAAAAGCTGTCCAACTTTTGCATCATTCAAAAACAGTATTAAAAAGTACTTAATTTCATCTTCATAGTTTTTTACCTTTGCTTTAAAATTGCACTGTATCTATTGCTACCCAATCCCCACTCTTTATGTACCCAATCTGAACATCTTTATCATTGTGATCATTGCTGTTCTTCTTATATGTATGTCAATCTGCTGTATGGTGTCTATTAATCTTGTTTAAATTACCAATCAAGCTGTCAATGTAATCAATCAGAGCTTTAATATACCATGTGCTTTAATATACTTACTAATCTCTCTCCTCTCATTTTTTTTCTTGCAATGTATTTGTTATCATTTTATTAATTCTGATAGAATTTACCTACTTAAAATTATCTGTTAGATTAAGGACCTGCCCGAAACGCTGCGCTTACTAGTGGCTTTACAAAAGTGTAAGTACTGTACTATGCTATGTATTCTCATAAACCCAGTGTACCTTCTTGTATATAAATAAATAAAATCAATAAATTAATAAATAAATAAACCACAACCATATGCCAACACTGTTACTAACCACAACCGTCAACCAACACTTCTACTAATAACAACAATCTACCAACACTGCTACCAACAACTTTTTATCTCTCACTAAATTTAATAAAGATAATTATATATACCTGATAATTTCAATAAATAATAACTAGAATTAAGTTTTAACACTTTCTGCAGCCTGGTGCGCGCTCCCTACATGGGCCGAGCATTTCCCTGGAGCGCGCACCCAAACTAAAATGTGTATACTCTTTTTAATTTTTCACACTTAAATTATTGTGCTACGTCGTTAATTTTGGTATCAAATTGTTCGAAATAGAATTCCCTAAAGGAATATATGCTATAAGAACAAAAAGCCCTGCGTGCCACCCGGAACAAACCCACAAATCGGCCAAGCGTTACCCGTGAGCAAGCAAACGGACTAAAATGTTTATTCCCTTTTCAATTGTTATCACCGAAATTATCGTGCTACGTCCTTCAATTTGGTATCAAATTATTCCCAATAGAATGCTCTAAAGGGATATATGTATATAAGGTCGAATGGAAGAACAACATTACCAATACATTATTTGTGACACATCATTCATTTTTGTGTTGCTTCCTTCATAAAGTGTTTTTACCACAATATCATATGTATACAAAATAAAAAAATGTGTGTACTTACCACCCAATTAAGTTTGTAGAGCACGAGTTGAGCATTAGGTTGAACTCCTCCACCTGCTCCAGGAAAAGGTTTCCTGAAGTTTCTCAACCCATATTTTATAGGTGGAGTGGAGGGGGGTGGTAAACATTTTTGCTTAGCCACCTAGTATGTCCTCTTGTGGTGGTATGTGCGTTGTACGGTTCAGCACACAGTGACACACCACACGACTTCCACTTATACTTGGTGTCCTTCCTTTTACCATACTTGTAGCAAACACGACAATTCAGACCTTTCTCGATGCGAATTAGGGAATGGTTCAAGCTCCTGTACAGACGTTTTGGTTTATCCTCAATACGAGGGTTTCTCCTAGCAGCAGCACCAGAAGGAGTAATCTGACTCTCGTCTTCTGAGTAAGATGATGAATTTTCAATTCGAGGTGAAGATGGGAATAGTGGCAGCCTCACACGTGATGTTCCGGGACTTGCAACATTGTCGCCAGTAGATGTGCTCTCATGTACATCACGAGCATGTATGATGTCATTTTGGAGTGGCCAATTCTTAGGCTACAAATTCAGTAGTGACGAAATGATCACTTCGTGGAAATTATCAGGGGGCTGGGGGTTTGGGTTTTATATACAATGAAACCTTGGTTATTTGAACCAACCTCATACTAGCTTACCGTCGAACAGAGATCCCAACCACTTCCTGACAGAAAAATGACCGACAACAGCAACCACACTTCTGATGGGATCAGTCGACCAGCAACGGACACTAGACTCCTTGCAATTATTAAGGAGATCACACTGGTAAGCGTCTGGTCCTGGGAGAGGGGTTCAGCGTCACCTTTATTCAGGGGTACGGCTCACACTGGCTAGTTGTCATGAGTACACACCATCTCTCGAGCTGCCGCCGTGACTCCCCGCACTCTCCTTACTCTACGATGATCTCTCAATCCCCTTAGTTATAGTATATTATTACCCAGGTTTTAGCTGTGTGTGTCTCTCTCTCTCACTAGCTTTCTGGGAAACCTCACCAGGACAAGGGCAAAGCCAGCTAACTCCCTCAAGTAAGGTAGCTCCCTACACTACTTGGGGATTCACGGGATTCACTTGGGGGTCCATGGAGTTCCACTCCTCACTGGAAGTCCTATCCACCTTGCAGTTTAGCTCCCACTATGAGTTTCAGCTCACACTTGGAGTTCAGTATACACTTCCCTCTGGTACGAAGTTCCTTCACTAACTTTTCTCACACAAAATTTTGCAGTTCTCCCACACAAATGTTGTAGTTCTCCCACACAAACCTGCAAATCCATCATCATGCCATAATAAATGTTTTCGTAACAAAACATAATTAAATGTATTTACAGAAAATAAACTCTTCCATCCGAAATCTCTTTAAACACTAATGTGTCACCGTGATTGTCCTCCCCCATCCTGGATAAGTCCACACTGGGAACATGTCTTGACACGTTGCTGGGGTCGCCGCCCTGGGCGCAAAGCTGGGGGGCCTCTGCCCCTCAGTCAGCATTTGACCTTCGACGAGGAAGAATGTACCACTCCTCCCTCCAGCATGTTTTCTTATCTCTAGCCGTCAATTTTAGCTCACTGCCACAATAAAAATGTATATCTTACATGCATAAACACTTGCCATGATCGCTGGGCACACGATCAAGCACAGACAACCACTATAACAACTGCTACATGGGCTTACCGCAGAATTCGTAACTCGAGGGCGTTCAACTCTGGCCCTCCAAGATGGCGTCCTCTAAGACGTCCAACAAAGTTTCTTTAAGACGGCCTCACAGCTCTTCTGCTCCTGACTTGAGTACACAGAGTCGCCCAGCAGGCTCCACACCAGGAACGCCTGCTTACTTCCTTCCTCTTGAAGAAGCAACACAATTAGAGTTCCACAAAGGCACGACTGACACACACTTCCAGATCGCCTCTAATTTATCAAAATCACAGAGAAATGGTGTACTAAGTTCCCAACAGCTCCCTCACACTTGCAAACAGGTAGCCATCGCTCCACCACTAACACAGGGAACTATATTCTCCCTTTTCCAGGAGAATCAACAAAGTACAAATATCTCTGACGACTACTGTAGCTCAAGTGAGGTCACTACCCCTGCTAGCGTTACTTCACGTCACCAAAGTATCGATATCTCATTTCATGTCACTTATTTAAATGCTCATCCACTGCTAGTATTCTTAAATTATTCACTGACGTTTATTATATATAAATATTTACATCTATTCTCTGACCTCTCAGTTAGGTCCGGAAGGCAGAATAACTCTCACAAAGGTGAGAGGCCTGGTCAAAGACCGGGCCGTGGGGACTTTGAGCCCCGAAATCATCTCAAGAAACCTCAAGAAGGTTGTCTCATTCCACCCAGGCTACAGGGGGTCATAACAAAATTGAGTAATGTGAGTTTCTTTATATCCGTTGAGTAGTAATTGTATAACATAAGCATTATAGATATCCATCTATAATGCTATCGTTAGGTTATTGATGAAGTTATTATAGGCACAGATTGCATTTGGTTTGTTCACAATGACTTGTTGCAATGAAGATGTTACGTCAGGTTTGCTTACTCTTTTCCTTCATTCCACTTCTTGTGTATCTACATTGTGGCAAGTTGTGATGAATGAAACAACATGTTAATCTTTCCACAGAATTATAAAAGTATTGTCCTCCGTCGGAATACAGTTTTATATACTGCCAGTTTACCCTTTGCTTATAGCTGAAGATCTTTTGGTGCACAACGATGCAATCTGAAAGTACCACAGGTGTATACACCTTGTTCAAGCAGCTTTTCACTCAGTTGAACAGAGTTATAGTAGTTATGTGTATATAAATGGTAATCTTTGTTCGTCAGTGGTTCAATCAAGCCCATAACCGTTTGAATCGTTGTCTTCCCAATTCCTTCCATACACCTCAAAATCATAGATGTAACCAGTATGGGATTCAGCTAACACGTACAGCTTTACTTCATACTTATCAGATTATTTTGATTATAAACCTTGAAAGCTAGACGGCCCTTCCATGATATTGTGCTTTCATCCAAACACAGATCTTTATGAGGAATGTATAATGTTTTGGATTTATGTCTGAGATATTCCATGAATGTTCTCACTTTTATTAGTCGGTCTTTATTGTCTTTTGGAATGGCTTTATTGTTATAAGTATGAAAATACTTTGAAATCAATTCATATCGCTTCGCAGTCATATAAGTATTGAAAGAAGGTACATGCCAAATTTACCTGTTTGCAGTACATTCTCATCGCTGGCAACTTCATAATGCCATCAACCTTGTTAGTCCAAAATATCTGGCAAACTCTTTTGCACTCACTTCATCCCACGTGAAGCTGAACGAGACATAGAACAGTTTTTCCGGATTGGCCAGTACAGCAGAGACAAAAAGAGATTGATCAAGGTAGTATTCAAGAGCGAGGACGTCAAAGAAGACATCCTAGTAAATAAGAGCAAACTGAGGTATGCAAGGAACTACAAAGAGGTATATGTTCAGAGAGACATGACCAGAGACGAGATAGTAAGGGCAGCAGATGCAAGGAAAAGGCGCAAGGAGAGGGAAGTGAGCCAGGGAACCTCAGCCTCCAACCCAGCAATCCCAGAGGGGAGTGGGGAGCCCCAGTCCAGCAACCCAGGAACCCCAGGGGGGAATGCAACACCCCAGCACACCACCCAATAGGGCCCTCCTCCCTAGCACAAACCCTTCCTTGCCCCTGCACAACGCCCATCAGGAAACCCAAATCCTCCCCCTCCCCTTACCCCAAGTAGCCCCTGCTTCCCCAGCCCCTGGTCTTCTTCCTGCCCCAAGCAGGCCTGAGCAAGACCAAAGCCCTCTATCCCCCACTCCATCTCCCTCCAAACCCCTGTCAACTACACTGCAGGAGGGCATGCCCTTTCCCCAAGCAATCCCTGCTCCCTCACCCCCAGGACTTCTTCCTGCCCCAAGCAGGCCTGAGGAAGACCTAAGCCCTCCATCCCCCACTCCACCTCCCCTTGAACCCCTGGAAACTACCTCACAGGAGGAGGAGCCTACCCAAGTAACATTGACCATAGAACAACTTCCTACACTTGTGGGGAGTGAGGGTGAAATTGGATACAAGAAAGTGAGCTTCAAGGTAATGTACTCAAACATTGATGGGATTACCAATAAAGCAAGTGAACTGGCTGAAAGGGTGCAAGAAGAAAACCCTGATGTAATAGGACTAACAGAAACAAAATTGTCAGGAGTCATAACAGATGCTGTGTTTCCAAAGGACTACTATATAGTAAGGAAAGAGAGGGAGGGGAGAGGAGGCGGAGGAGTGGCCCTGCTGATAAGGAAGGACTGGAGTTTTGATGAGATGGAAATTCCGGGCTGTGACGGATTCAGAGATTACATAACAGGAACTATAACAATGGGTGGACCTAAGATAATAGTGGCAGTCATGTACAACCCTCCCCTAAATGACAGAAGACCAAGACAGGAGTTTGATAGGAACAACATGGCAACCATTAATATAATAGAGAGAGCAGCTTCAGTTGCCTGCAGGAATGGCTCCAGACTCTTAATTATGGGCGATTTCAACCATGGAAAGATAGACTGGGAGAATGGGGACCCACATGGTGGTGCAGATTCGTGGAGAGCTAAACTCTTGGAAGTGGCAACAAGGAATTTTCTGAGCCAGCATGTCAAGGAACCCACAAGAGTGAGAGGCAATGACGAACCAGCTAGACTCGACTTGATATTCACCCTGAATGAGTCAGAAATAAGGGAAGTCAAAGTGGAAGCCCCCATAGGAATGAGTGACCACAGTGTACTGACCTTTGAGTACTTGGTGGAGGTAGGGATAACCTATCCAAGGATGGGAGTGGAGGGAAAAAGACTGAATTACCGAAGAGGAAAATATGAAGAGATGAGGAGCTTCCTCAGAGGAATACCATGGGAAACAGAACTTAGAGACAAGAATGTGCAGGTCATGATGGATTTTGTCACCCAGAAGTGCCAGGAAGCTGCAGACAGGTTTATCCCTGTCCAAAAGGAGAAAAACGAAAAACAACAGAAAAACCCATGGTTCAACCAGGAATGCAAGGTAGCGAAGCAACTGAGTAAAAGAACATGGAGAAATTACAGAAATAACAGAACACCAGAGAGCAGGGAGAGATACCAGAGGGCCAGAAATGAGTACCTCAGAGTGAGGAGAGAAGCAGAGAGACAGTTTGAAAATGACATCGCGAGTAAAGCCAAGACCCAACCAAAGCTGCTCCACAGCCACATCAGGAGGAAAACAGCAGTGAAAGAACAAGTGATGAAGCTGCGAAAAGCGGAGAACAGATACACAGAGAATGACAAGGAGGTGTGTGAAGAACTCAACAAGAGATTCCAGGAGGTCTTCACAATAGAACAAGGAGAAGCCCCTGCACTAAATGAGGAGGTGGCAAACCAAGCAACCTTGGAGGAATTTGACCTCACCAGTGATGAGGTCAAAAGGTGTCTGCTGGAGCTGGATGTGACAAAGGCTGTTGGGCCTGACAGAATCTCACCATGGATACTAAAGGAAGGTGCAGAAGCACTAAGTGTGCCACTCTCTATGGTGTATAACAGGTCACTGGAAACAGGAGACTTACCAGAAAGTTGGAAGACAGCTAACGTGGTCCCAATATACAAAAAGGGTGACAGGCAAGAGGCACTGAATTACAGGCCAGTTTCCTTAACTTGTATACCATGCAAGGTAATGGAGAAGATCGTGAGGAAAAGGCTCGTAGAGCATCTAGAGGGAAATAACTTTGTAACGCACCACCAACATGGGTTCAGGGATGGTAAATCGTGCCTCACAGGTTTAATAGAATTTTATGACCAAGCAACAAAAATTAGGCAGGAAAGAGAAGGGTGGGCCGACTGCATTTTCCTGGATTGCCAAAAAGCCTTTGACACAGTACCGCACAAAAGGCTGTTAAAAAAGTTGGAGCAACAGGCAGGAGTAAAAGGGAAGGTGCTCCAGTGGATAAGGGAGTACTTAAGCAACAGGAAACAGCGAGTAACGGTGAGGGGGGAGACATCAGAGTGGCGAGATGTCACCAGCGGAGTCCCACAGGGCTCAGTACTTGGACCCATCCTGTTTCTAATATATGTGAACGATCTTCCGGAGGGTATAGACTCATTCCTCTCAATGTTTGCTGATGATGCAAAAATTATGAGAAGAATCAAGACGGATGAAGATAGACAGAGACTACAGGATGACCTGGATAAACTGGAGGAATGGTCTAGAAAATGGCTGCTAAAGTTCAACTCGGGAAAGTGTAAGGTGATGAAATTAGGAGAAGGGAGCAGGAGGCTGAACACAAGGTATCATTTGGGAGGGGAAATCCTGCAAGAGTCAAATAGAGAGAAAGATCTGGGGGTTGATATCACACCGAACCTGTCCCCAGAAGCCCACATCAAAAGAATATCATCAGCGGCATATGCTAGACTGGCCAACATAAGAACTGCCTTTAGAAATTTGTGTAAGGAATCTTTCAGAACCCTGTATACCACTTATGTAAGACCAATCCTGGAGTATGCAGCTCCAGCCTGGAGTCCATACCTAGTTAAACACAAGACAAAGTTAGAGAAGATTCAGCGGTATGCCACCAGGCTCGTCCCGGAACTGAGAGGATTGAGCTACGAGGAAAGGCTAAAGGAGCTGAACCTCACATCCCTGGAAAACAGAAGAGTAAGGGGAGACATGATAACCACCTACAAAATTCTCAGGGGAATTGACAGGGCGGACAAAGACAAACTCTTCACCACGGGTGGGACACGAACAAGGGGACACAGGTGGAAACTTAGTACCCAGATGAGCCACAGAGACGTTAGAAAGAATTTTTTCAGTGTCAGAGTAGTTAATAAATGGAATGCACTAGGAAGTGATGTGGTGGAGGCTGACTCCATACACAGTTTCAAATGTAGATATGATAGAGCCCAGTAGGCTCAGGAATCTGTACACCTGTTGATTGACAGTTGAGAGGCGGGACCAAAGAGCCAAAGCTCAACCCCCGCAAGCACAATTAGGTGAGTACAATTAGGTGAGTACGTATTTCATGAATTTGATGCTTGAGAAGCATTGGCATTGCTTTGTGATGCATACAAGTTTGTTTCATATACCATATATATCAGCAAATCTCACATAATAAATAACTGTAAAAATTCCAGAGAAGTGGTTGGTACTGGTACAGTGAAGCCTGGTGTTCAAGTGAAACCACCTACAAATAATGGAGTGTTGTCAGTAGACCAGGTTTCTCCAGAACTGGTGCGTGGGGTACAAGTGGTACGAGCACATCCTGCACATGTGGTTGAGAGGGGTATCACCATCAAAATCATTACTCCCCTCACTTTCAGTTTCATTCTCACCTGCTATTTCAGTTTCTACAAACTCACTATCTACATCACTGTCACTTTCGGCACTTTCAAGATCAAGATCAGATCATTCCAGTTGTCATATATAGACTGGAATTTTGTTGGAGTGAGTTTGACCGTGCTGTATTTTTGCCGCACACTATTTAGCTTGTCCCTCAGACATGTTTTTTTCACTGCTTTCGTCCTGGAATGACACTATTCTTGATCACTATCCATATTGCAGTAAATGTATAGTGTTGGAGGCAAAGGGAGGCCGCAGAGGTCACTAGTCACGGTACAATAACAATGGGCCTGCCGCTGTAAACAGGGCCATAAAGGCCCCACCAACAGCGGCAGGCGGGGCCTTGATGCCACATGGGCCATAACAGAAAATGGGCGCAAAGTAACATCGTCTCATAATGATCGGAAAAAATATGGATTTTTAACAAATATTTTAATTTTGGACGTCACCTACGTCCCCACAGAACATCCGCAGAGTTATTTGTGGACGTCAACTTATTTGTGGGACGTCCCCCACAGAACGAAAGTGATAAAAAACGTTATAGCATAACATGAAAACATGTTCTTATTAAAACGTTATGGTCTCAAATTTAAAAACGTTTATACAAATTATAGAGAAAAAACCGTGTGCAAACGTACTTAAAAACGTGATCAAAAGAAAAAAAAATCCTTTTGAAAACAACATTGCATTGGTGATTTTGGTTTGGTGTCACAGAAAACAGAGCAAAGTAACACTGTACCAATGTCATTCCCACGAGAAATCTTGCAATACTATATGACTCGGTTCTGAATTATTATTCTTATTTTAATTTGTAATATATGAAGCTGAATTCACTGAACATATTAACGTTAACAATGCTGCTATTCATAATACTTAACCTATAAACTTAAATAACCTGAGTGGCTGAATTCTCCTTAAAGATTATGAGTTATTTTTTGAACAGACAAAAAATGTGAAGTGTTCTTGTAGATTGGAGAGAGGAGATAAGGAGAGCTGAGAGAGGAGGAGGGGGGGGGGGGGTAGAGAGAGGGTGGAGACGGTGGGGGAGAGGGGAGGAATCACAGCCTTGAACATACCAGATTATTTAGTGATCAGTGATGTTTATGCTTCTGGAGAACGAGGACGGAAATTTCATTATATAAGATATTATTTTTCCTGAGGCACGACAGTGAACAGGTAAATTTCTATTTTATTTGTTTTACTAATTGTAAATTTTATGGGAAGGCACAGTGAAAGGATAAATTATTGATGGTCGGAGACTGAATGTAGACCTACATGAAGTGAGACCGTCGCTCTCCCGACCTGTCAAAGTGGTTGGGCAAGGAGAGAGAGAGAAAAAGAGAGAGATCTGTAGATGTTTGTGTGGGTAGATGTGAGTGTGTTGAGGGTAGCTGTGTTTAGTGGTTGGGTGTGTATTGGGCAACCTGTCCTTGGGATGCCATAGTACTTATGCCACATAACACTTATAGTGCCTGTGCTGCTAATGTTCATAGTTTTTATGTGGTATGAAAACCACTTGAAAGTTTTCTGTTTTTCTTTCTTCCTGAAAGAAAACTTTTCTTCTTGTGGTAGGAAAACCTGGTGTATTAGCTATCACCAGGCACTAGCCCTTCCGCTTGCATCATAGTATGTCCCATAGTACCCGTCCCATTGCCATGGACAGAAAAATAGTCCATTTGGTAAAATTGTAATGATAATTGTATTTTTCAGTCCCACTTCTGATGTGAAATTTGAATACTATTTTCCATCCCATTCGAATAATATGAACCAGCTACATCCTATTGAAGGCTCACAGTTTAGTTCTGATAAATCTTGGTAGTTCTCAATAAACTGTAATAATTATTCCACGAATTATTATCTGTAAATGTTTCGATTGGTGCTAAAAAATGGTGTATACAATAGAATATGCTACAAGTTGAAGAAAATGGTTCACTCATTATACATTTTAGAAAACGATTAAAGTAGGGTACACTATATTACCGCCCAAATGATAGGAATGGAGTTCACTACAGCGCACAGGGTGGGTAAGGGGTTCACAACCATCCTGCTGGTGATGACCATGATCGGTCATGATGACCTGCTGCTAGGGTATGTGAAATCATTTTAATCAGAGTGCTGGGAACTAGCCGACGAATGTCGAACCAGACGTCGAGTTGAACGAGACCACCGATGAGATGAGGCACGCCCCTGCTGAGTTGAATGTGAGTCTCCAGACCTATGAGTAACTAGTGGTGGAAACCTGTGCCTAGTCTGTCTGTGTCCAGCAGCACCCCCCAGAAAAAAAGAGAGGCATTCCCATCGCTGGACCGTGAGTGTGTACGATATCTAGCACTTAGATACAAAAGCGTGTGAGGGCTGGAGCTAAGAAGGGATGGGGGTCTCACGTCAGAAGATACAGTTGCTAACAAGGTGGACGTAACCCGAAGGCGGTAAATGTCGTAAATGTTGTCAGAAGCAATTATGCGAGTGTCTATACCTTACAATTCGATTATCCAAAATGTCCGACACCCCAGGTAACGACACTAATACGCTCACCGTTGCAGTTTTTATCCAGATTTGAGGCATGCTGGAGTAATGAAAAGCCAAAGCACAGAAATATGTCGTGCCAAATGTACACTCACACCCAGGTTAAAGCTACTAAATAAAAAATTAAGACAAGCCAAGAAATAGGCCTTAATTCTAGAATTATGCAAAAATAGCACTCCACATCCAACAATGTAACTAAAGGATGTAGGAGAGACTTAGGAATTTTCCAGAATGTTTGAGAGAATTATGAACTTTACAAATCCAGAGAGGAAAAAACACAGTATGGAGTCTAATATTTAGGACTAACCGAACACAGTATTGCTTCTCCACATAATTTGAGGACTTAAACCATACTTGAAATGGCATGGGACACAGTTGAAAGGCACTGGATAATCTTAAAAGTGCATGCACTTAATCTAGGGTTATGCACTTAAATCTAGTTATGCACTTAAATCTAGGGTTATGCACTTATATCCATGGTCTTAAAAACTAATTACTTTCCAGTATTGCGAAATGTTAGAATTTCATGGTGACTGTAGAAAGTGGTTGTTTACAAGATGAATTTAGCATACAGCAAGGCACAAACTGGCACACGTGAAAGTGCAGTTAAGGTGAGAATAGGTATAAGTACTCCACTGTTCAATGTTGGAATACCACATGAATTTATGCCACCCTAAAAAGTGAAAATATCTTAACCACACTTATTTCAGGTAAAAGCACTTATATTCACTTAAAACTAGATGCATGCACTTATAGCTAGATATATCAATATATATTTATTTCAAAGTCAAACCAATGTATTATGAAAATGTTTCAAAACATGTATTTCAGGTGAGAATAGTAACACTTCAAATGCAATACAAGGTAGATAACAGTCCACCTTAAATCAGGTACAAATAAATATGCACTTACTTTCTTGGAATATATGTCTCGCTGGAGCCTCTACCACCCAAAATTATAGGTTTTCGATTCAGTATCACCTGTTGGATAGGTATGGGGTCCACTACCACATGTGGGATGGGTTTGCGTCCACTACCGTCAGTTGGATGAGTATAGGGGGTCCATTACTGCCAGTAGGATGGGAGTGAGGTTCACTACCACCAACAGGATGGGTACGACTCTCACTACTACCTACCGGATGAGTATGGGGCTCACAACCACCCACTGGATGGGTATGGGGTCCACTACCGCCCACAGGGTGGGTATTGGATCCATTGCCACCTGTTGGATGGGTATGGGGTCCACTACCGCCCACAGGGTGGGTATTGGATCCATTGCATCTGTTGGATGGGTATGGGGTCCACTACGTCCTCTTGGAAGGGTAAGGAGTCCACTACCACCTGTAGAATGGGTATGGGGCCTACAACCACCCATAGTTTGGGTATGTGGTCCACTACACCCGAAGGATTGGTATTGGGTCTACTACCACCCGAAGGATTGGTATTGGGTCTACTACCACCCGAAGGATTGGTATTGGGTCTATTACCACCCGAAGGATTGGTATTGGGTCTACTACAACCTGTAGGATGGGTATGGAGTGAACTCTCACCTATTAGATGGGTATGGGGTCTACTACCACCTGTAGGATGGGTATGTGGTCCACTACCAACTGTAGAATGGGTATGGGGCCAACAGCCGCTCACGGCTCACGGGTTGGGGTCTGGGGTCACCTACAACTCACGGGTTAGGGTATGGGTTCAACTACAGCTTAAAGGATGAATAAAAGTTCCACTACCTTTCACGAGATGGAATCCACATGAAATAAACTCTGGCACTATTTTTGTGTTGTGATAAGATGTTACCATTTAATGAAAAATAAAATTATTTCTTAAATAGACAATAATAATGATAATATACTATAAATACATGGAATATGCAATGCAGTAATGCTGTGAATAGCCTTCACTCTCCACTTACAGTTTAACATGAAGTGCATGGTGACAAGGGAGAGAGGCGCACTCATCAGTTCTATCATAGATCAGTTCCATCATAAATCAGTTCTATCATAAATCAGTTCTATCATAGATCATTTCTATTATAGATCAGTTCTATCATAGAACTACTGATGAGTTAGCCAAAACTTTTACTAATAAAGAGAGAATTGATTACCATCTGTGCCTGTGAGTAGCCTGAGGGCAGTAATATTCCGGAAACATCAACAAAATCTCGTAGAGTTGAGGCAAAGTTAAATTCACGCCAGTTGCTTAATCTATCTCCATTCTATTATGCAGGAAGAACTGCACGTCTATGGGTCATCCAGTAAGGTTAGCAGACGTCTAGATGTTACCACTGATAGGCTTAGGCTCGGCTACAAGTACCTCTGGGAGTTTGCAACATGTACTGATGAAACTTGACTAAATGTAAACTCTGTCAGCAGAACTATTCACATACTTTGCATCATAATATAATGGAATGTGAAAAACTCGCCGAATTCGCAGATAACACCATCAATGTTGTTCAAGAAATGTGTAAGTACTTCATTCATAATGATGTACTGCCAGAAATCTTAGCCAAGTACCCAAAGTTTGCTTACTGTAGGTTCAGCCTGCACTTGACTATAAGTTGCCGCCCAGTTGGGCGGGTATGGAGCAGGATTAGTAAATGTGTGACTCACTATAGATGAAAAGTGCATTGAATAGAGACTGTATGTGAGTTTCTTCTTGAATCACTTGTGATATAAATAGATTAGTTATATATATATATATATATATATATATATATATATATATATAATATATTAATTATATAATATATTATATATATATATATATATATTATATAATAATATATATATATATATATCTATATATAATATATATATATATATATATATGCAATTGACGATCGATCACTAAACACTGATCATTTGTATGCGGAAAAACCACAAGAAATGGAGAAGAGAGATGAACGTTTCGACTCGCGAAAGTCGTTGTCAACATCAGACTGAATCAGACTTTCCACGCAACCGCCCACTGGATGGTTGCATAATAAATAATGAAATAAAATGAAGAGAGGCGCACTATTAACACAACACTGGCAAGACACCTTCAAGCCCCAACAACCCACAGCACTCCATAATATTCACTGGGTAAATACATGTATGCAAAGCAACCTTCAACACATAACTCACAACCCCCACATTGACTTAGCAAAACTCGACTCACGACGAACTCACAACTCTCCTGATGACTGACCAGGTCAAAACCACTGTTCCTAAATGGATGCCTTCACCATGGTATCCATTTAGGTAATGAGTGATGGCTGTTAAATGGATGCCTTCACCATGGTATCCATTTAGGTAATGAGTGATGGCTGTTAAATGGATGCCTTCACCATGGCATTCATCTAGGTTATGGGTGATGGCCCCTAAAGGAGCATCCCATCACCCATGATGATGGATTTAAATGTTGAATTTCATGATAGTGCTAGTATATATTATGCCTAAAGCCACTAATACGAACAGCGATCAGGCAAGATATGAGAAAAACCCTAAAAACTAAAACTCAGTACTAATTGAGATCAACAGTTCAATCAACAATTGAAATGAAGTAGAGGAAAGAATCCCAATAATTACACGTTGAATTGACAGCAGCAATTGCAACAGAGGAGCAGATAGTAATTTTGAATAAATCAACAGAACGGACTTCAATTTACGTAAGTTAATCCATGGGAGATATCAGCAGTTTTTGCAAGTTAGTCGATAATCATTATTATTTGATAATAGTAACACAGGTTGACATTTAGGAGTAAGGTAAGTTCATTGAGTTGATAGGTAGTACATAGTTTTCTCTTAAATGGACGATAGAGGGGCAGTCTTTGATGTGATATGGAATACATACATACATGCATTCAACATAACACATCATACATACATACATACATAACAACATCAATAAATCTATACATACATTTCGTACATACATACACATACAAAATAAACATAAACAGTTAAAAAAAAAAAAAAAAAAAAAAAAAAAAAAAAAAAAAAAAAAAAAAAAAAAAAAAAAAAACATATACATAAAATAATACATACATACAATACATACATAATCATACATACATACATACATACATTACTACTCAATCTACGCACATACATACGCACATACATACATACAACATACATACATACATACTATACTATACTACATACATACATACATACATACATACATACATACATACATACATACATACATACATACATACATACATAAACATACATACATACATAAATACATTAATACATACATACTTACATACATACAACATACATTCCATCCATCCATCCATCCATCATTCACCATCCACTCTCCCTTACGTTCTCGCCCTCGCTGTTCCCCTCTCTCTCTCTCCCTCTCCTCTCTCTCTCTCTCTCTCTCTCTCTCTCTCTCTCCTCTCTCTCTCTCTCTCTCTCTCTTTCTCAATTCCTCTCTGCCCCCCCCCTGGCTAATCCTATCAGAACATATTAGGGGAAGGGACAACAGATGGACAGGAGGATGCACCATGGACACAGGGAAAAGTCAAAGTGACCAAATGAAGGAATGTTAGCCCAAGTTTTTGAGGAATTCAGGAAAGGAGATACATGAAATGAAGAATACAATTAACACCTGCAAGTGAGCTGACAGCAGCAAAGGAGATCAAATCCCTCGCAGAGAAAAAATAATGAGACTAAGCACCAGATAATCATCCAAGGAAAGATGGAAGTGTCGCATTGGAAGGAAATGCCTCTGTACCTGAAACATTTGCAAAATTACTGAGAAAGAGCTCAGAAACAATGGCCACAGTGAGGGAAGTAGCCATGCAAGCTGATACCTCACAGGAAGCTGCAAGGTGCACCTGTCAGCTGCTGGAAAGAAAAAGATCAGTGGTAGCTGTAGGCATCAAACAACAGGATAGGCTTCAATAGCAAGAATGAAATAGCAAGGACCGAGAGGAAGTAAATGGAATACTAAAGGGGCTAAAGATGGAAGGGGCTGAACAAAAAATTGAGAAAGTATTCAGGTTGGGCTGGTACAATAAGGACCGAGACTGCCTGGTAAAGATAGTGTTTGCAAAACCAAGGGCCACGAAGGAGGATATTCTAGACAGGAAGAGTCATCTGCAGTAGGTGGAGGAATACAAAAAAGTATCTATAGAGGGACAGGACGAAGGAGGTGGAGTTCCATGGCTAAAGAGGCAAGGAGGAGTGCAGGGAGAGAGAAGTAAACTAGGAAATCACAGCCTCCAACACAACATTCCCTAGACAATTGGGGGAACCCACAATCAGCATCCCAGCAACACCAGAGGGATGGGCAACACCACCACCTCCTCTTCATTGAAACTCTCCCTACCCCTCACCCTACCTTCCCCACTCAAATGCTCACCCAACCTTCCATCTCCCCCCAACCCCATTCCGACCCTGTCAACCCTCCCCCATTCTCACCATGCCTCAATTCCCCCCTCCCCCTCCTTCCTTTACAATTCCTATCCCTCCTCTTCCTATCTCACCCCATATCCTCATGTCCCCCCTCTACTTCCTTACCCCCATACTTTACCTTGAACCACCACCCCTCACCCAAAAACCCTCTGAGACCCTGTTAACCACCTCACAGATCTTAACATCTATTGAACAGCTTCCTCCATCAGCAGAATGCTCCCCAAGAATGGGGACAAGAGAATGAACCAGGAAGAAAGTGAGCTTCAAGGCTCTAACAAGATGTGATTGCAAATAAAACAAGTGAACTTGGAGAACGGCACTAGAAGAAAACCCAGACATAAACTCGTCCTTGCAAATTTATAAGTCAAATTGACTATTAAGTTATGTGCATAGGTGACATACTTAACATAAAAGTTTCCTTGAAAATCTTCATAGAAAAACACCGACCTTACCTAACCTTGTTAGTATGTTAAGACAAGCATCTTATTGCTTCGTATTACAATTATTACCTAACCTATACCTATAATAGGTTAAGTAACAATTGTAATTACGAAGCTATAAGATGCTTTTTAACATACTAACAAGGTTAGGTAAGGTCGGTGTTTTCTATGAAGATTTTCAAGGAAACTATTAGGTAAGTATGTCACCTATGCAGCAAATAATAAGTCAATTTTGACTTATTAAATTTGCGAGGACGGGTTGAGACATAATAGCATCACAGAAATAAAGCTAACAAAACACAATAACAAATACAGTGTTTCCACAGGACTACTATTTCGTGACGAAAAGAGAGAGAGAAGGAAGAGGAGGAGGTGGTGTAGCTCTGCTGATACGAAGAGGCTTGAGTTTTGAAGAGATGGTTATTCAGGGCTGCGAAGATTTCAGTGACTTCATAACAGTTATCATAACAATTGGAGGACAAAAAAATTATTGTAGTAGTCATATAAACCCCCCACCAAATGAAAGAAGACCCAGACAGGAATACAATAGAAAAAAAAACATGGCCATCATCAATATAATAGAGAGAGAGCAGCTTCTGTAACCAGCAGGAATGGACCCAGACTACTAATCATGGGAAT
>WNGS01063032.1:0-12050 GCA_020271785.1 Procambarus virginalis | reverse complement strand
CGGACCCCGCCCGCCCCCTCTGGTCTGTTCTCCCGCTTCCTTCCCTCTGTCTTTGCTCAGTTTATCCATGCCCCCTAACCCTGACTTTGCTGACCCTGATCCCGACCCTGATATTCTTTAACGTGCTATGTTGCTCTTTCGCCTTTGTTTTCTTCCTTGTTTTCTGTGTTGTCCTTTCTTTCTCGTCGATGTCTATTCTTCAATGGAACGTTCGGGTTATTACACCAATTTCTCGAAACTCCAACTTCTGATTTCGCGGTTTTCGCCCCTTTGTGTCTGTCTCCAGGAGCCGATGCTTGGTGCTCGTCCTGGTCGCTTTCGTGGCTATCCTTTCTCTCCCCCCCTACGCTGGGGCTCCTAATTCTTCTGCTCTCTTGATTCGCTCTGATGTTCCCTTTGTCCCTTACTTTTCCTTCGCCTCTCCATTGTTCTGCTGCTCGTATCTTTGGGGGAAATGGTACACTTTGTTCCATTTATCTCCCCCTGAGTGTCCCGCTTTCTCTTCCGATCTGAAACACCTACTGGACTCCTTGCCGGAGCCTGTGCTCCTGCTGGGTGATTTCAATTGTCGTCATTCTCTTGGGTGATGTTCTGACGAATACCCGGGTCGCCTTCTTGAGCGTTTTCCTCTCTTCTTCCTGTCTCTTCTGAATTCTGGTGAGCCCACTCATTGGACTCTCGGACTCGCACCCTTCCTGTCTTGATCTTTCTCTTGCTCTTCTCTCTTTACTTAGATTTCACATGGCAGGTTCTTGATGACCTCCATGGCAGTGACCATTTCCCCATCCTTGTTTCCTTTTCTCTTTTCGCCCTTCCCTCTCCTTCCCTAGGTGGCAGTTTGCTAAGCGGACTGGAACCTATTTACCCTCAGTGCTGCTCTCTCTGACCTCTCCCTTCTGCCTCTCCCTCGTGCTCTCCTCCTTTTTCATGACACTGTCTTCGACGCTGCCCTCCGCTCTTTCCTCGCTCTTCCTCTCGGGTCCACGGAAGTGCGTTCCCTGGTGGAATGCAGACTGTGCTCGGGCTGTCCGCTGTAAGCGTGCAGCCTGGAAGAGGCACCGCCGTCGGCAGACGGCCGATTCTTTTCTTTTCTTTCGAAAGCCGAGTGTTGGGCATCTATCATCTTATCACAGTCCTTCACCTCCATGGTACTCTTGGCGGACCCGTTGCAGGTATCTTCCGAACTGGGTTCCCACTTTTCTTCTGTTAGCTCTGGTCTTCATCTTCCCCATCTTTCTTCTTCGTAAACCTGTCCTTGAGTCTCGTCCTTTAGATTTCTGCACTCGTCTTCGACTTCCCTATAATGATCCTTCTCTCTCTCTCTGAACTTCGTTCTGCCCTGGCCCTCTGCGGTTCTACGCGGCGGTCCGATGGTATTCATTATGAGATGCTTCGCCATCTCCCTCCGTGCACGTCTCAGTATTTACTGAGTCTGTATAATCGGATCTGGAGTCGTCGTCAGTCCCTGAGGACTGGCTCGATGCCGTTGTCCTCCCTGTTCGCAAACCAGGGTCTCTGGGAACTCCCCTAAGGACTTTCGCCCTATTGCCCTCACAAGTTGTGTCTGCAAACTCTTTGAACGTATGGTTAACGTTCGTCTGATGTGGTTCCTGGAACACCATCACCTCTCTCCCCTTCTCAATTTGGTTTCCGCAAGTGCCGCAGCACGACAGATGTCCTGGTGAACTTGGAGGTCTATATTCGTACTGCTTTTGCTGCGAAGACCTCCGTTGTTGCCGTCCTTTTTGACCTGGAAAAGGCTTACGACACCACTTGGCGATATCATATTCTATCCCAGCTTCATTCTTTTGGCCTTCGTGGTCATCTCCCTCTCTTTCTCCGCAGCTTCCTCTCTCGTCGTTCCTTTCGGGTGCGACTTGGTACCGCTCTCTCTGCCTCTTTTCAGCAATACGAGGTGTGCCCCAGGTTAGTGTTCTGAGCACTACTCTTTTTTCTGGTTGCCCTCAATGGTCTTCTTTCCTCTCTTCCTTCAGGTGTCTTCTCCGCTCTCTATGTCGATGATCTTACCCTTTGCTGTCAGGGTGATGATTCGCCTCTCCTTCAGCGCCGGCTTCAACTTGCGATTGATGCCGTGTCGTCTTGGGCCACCGATCATGGTTTCAAGTTCTCTACTTCTAAGACTTGTGCCATGTCTTTTACTCGGAACGGGTCGTTCTTCGTCCTCTTTGTCACTTTATGGTCATCCCCTTGAGTACAAAGATTCCGCGAAGCTTTTGGGTTATTCCTTGACACTCGTTTGTCTGGTCTCCCCATATCTCTTACCTCCGTGTTGAGTGCTCTAAGCCCTTACCCTCCTTCGGGTATTGTCCCATACTTCTTGGGGGCGGATAGGCGCACTCTCCTTGCTTTACATTCCTCTCTCGTCCTGTCTAAGCTCGATTATGGTTGCCCTGCTTACTTGTCTGCTTCTCCTTCTGCTCTTCGCCGTCTTGATGCTTTGCACCATACTGGGCTGCGCCTCAGTTCTGGTGCCTTTCGTTCGACTCCCGTCCTTAGCTTGTATGTTGACACTGGCTTCCTGTCTCTCCAGGACCGCCGTGATCGCTACTGTCTTCGCTATCTTGCGCGGTCCTTACAACATCCTTCCTCTCGCCTCTGTCGTGCTTTAACTTTTACCCCTCCTGCGGTTCCTGTTCTCTTCACCACCTCCCTCTTTCTGTCCGGTTATCTCGCTTACAGGATTCTCTTTCCGTTCGTGTTTCTAATGTTTCTCCTCGTGTTGTTCTTCTTTGCCCCCGTGGAGAGTCCCCCTTCCGCAGTTTGTACTCCTTGACCCATCACTAAAGCTTTTACCCCTCCTACGGTTCTAAACGCCTTTTCCTTGAGCACTTTTCTTCTCACTCCCGCTCCGTTTCTGTCTTCACCGATGGGTCTAAGTCTGCGGACAGTGTTGGCTACTCTGTTGTTTTTCCTGATCGCACTTATATGTGTCGCTTACCTCCGGAGACTAGCATCTTCACAGCGGAGCTTTATACTATTCTCTATGCTCTTCATCTCCTGATTTCTCGTTGTCAGTCTTCCTTTGTAGTTGTTGTTGAATCTCGTAGTGCCCTCATGGCTCTCGGGTCCTTTAATCCGGTTCATCCAGTAGTTGTCGAGATCCAGCATTGGCTGTTTCTTGTTCACAGTATATTTAAGTCGGTTGAGTTTTGTTGGGTTCCCAGCCATATTGGTGTGTCTTTAAATGAGCGTGCGGTTGCTGCCGCCAAGGAAGCTGTCCGCTCTTGTCCCATCTCTCATAAAGGTATTCCATATTCCGACTTTTACCCGGTTATCCATTCCTCCGTCCTTACCCGTTGGCAGGCTTCTTGGTCGTCTGTTACTGGTAACAAACTACGTACTCTTAAATGTTGTGTTTCCTCGTGGCTGTCCTCCTACCACCGTAACCGGTGATGGGAAACAGCTCTGGAGAGGTTGCGTATTGACCATACTCGCTTAACCCATGGTCACTTGATGGAGTGCCGCCTTGCTCCTTATTGTCCTAATTGCATTGTCCCTCTTACGGTCGTGCATGTCCTTCTTGAATGTCCTGACTTTTAGGATGAGCATGTGTCTTGCTTTCCGACCGCCCCTCGCGGTCCCCTGTCTCTCTATAGAATTCTTGGTGACTCGGATACTTTTGATATCGTATGTGGGAAATTTTTACCCACCATATCTAATAATCATCTAAAAAATGTATTATTTATATATCATATCCGAATCACAATAGATTCATTATACTTCTTGATCCTAGATGATAATGCCACTTGGATCACGTACGCCATAGGGCCCTATAGATGCCTACGTGACTTTGTGCATGATCTCTTATGGAACCAGAAGCTTCTAGAAGGATTTGTTAATTAAAAAAATTATTGGAACATTGATTCAATATCCGGTAGGGATAAAATCGAATCTTTAATAAGAATCAGTGGTACTATTAAGTACTACTTATAAGCTTTAAATCCTATATCTAATTATATAATAATCACATCTTATCTCAATCATAAGTCTAGACTGTAAAAATAATCAATCAATATTCTATGAAAACTGCCCCCTCTCAAGGGAGAGGGAGGGGCATCGCGGGAACAGGAAGCGGACGTGACCAGATACCTCGTGGCTCTTCGCGTTTGTTGACAACTGAGTGAAGAGTGACGGATCCTTAGCGAACATTACTTAGCTCAAGGACACCTTATCTAATATCATTATCACCAGTGAACACTCTCTAGAACTGAGGAGTACCTGGACAATATCTACAAGGAAAATCATAGAACATTTATGTAAAATAAAAGTGTATAGTGGAGCTCACAGTGACATGGTTTCCACCACCTTCATTCCTAATCTTCATCAAATATCATTCTTCTGCAACTGCAGGGACAATCACGTAGCAACGCTATCAGAACATCATACAGCAACGCTGTTATATATAAAATATCGTGCCTAAACTCGCGACAAGAGAGTTATCAGTCTGGCACACTGTCAGACAAGGCATCCGGCTGGCATCACCAGTGAACACTCTCTAGAACTGAGGGAGTACCTGGACAATATCTACAAGGAAAATCATAGAACATTTTGTAAAATAAAAGTGTATAGTGGAGCTCACAGTGACACGGTTTCCACCACCTTCATTCCTAATCTTCATCAAATATCATTCTTCTGCAACTGCAGGGACAATCACATAGCAACGCTACCAGAACATCATACAGTAACGCTGTTATATATAAAATATCGTGCCTAAACTCGCGACAAGAGAGTTATCAGTCTGGCACACTGTCAGACAAGGCATCCGGCTGGCAGAGAAGTATATTGAAGGTTATGTGGGTATATGGTTGGCCAATTGTATGCTTGTGTGACTTTAATATAACCTATAAGTCTGTCTGTCGGTTATAAAGCGAGGCAACGCCTCATATCTCAGTAAGTTTATTAATATTGTGGTACAGCAGAGTCTTATCCAAGCTCTAGACCTCATGAGTGTCCATTGTGTCAGAAAAGATTCAGTTGCAATAAATAAACAAGAACTCATAAGTGTTCATGGTGTTGGAAGAGATTCAGTCAGGCTGACTTCCTAATCATGTAAATTGAATATAAATACATTGCATATATACTTGAATATATAAAATAAGTAAACCATTGCTTGCTTAGTTATTTTTAAGTAATCATATAAGTTCATTTAATTGAATATAATTTTAGTACTTAGTAACAGTACATAGACCATATTTAGGGTCATTTATCATACTTCTACAATTTACTTTTTAAATATTTTATAGTATAAGTGTATTGGCTGTTAATAGCTATGGTGCTAGGCTAGACTGTGTATGTTTAAATCTCTGATTTAGACAGAGCCAGTGTTCAGTCAAATAACTGAATTTATTAAATCTTATCCTTGTATAAAATACAAGCCGATGTGAGATACCTGTTGGCAGGTGGACTGTGGATCTTCAATCAACCTATCAACTAAATCATTCACCCACCTGCCCCTTACAGCCCACAATCTGTCATTAGGAAAAGAGGAGCTAGGATTTACAACCCTAGCTAGAGATTTTAGTTGAATTAATTTGCAGACAGTAATTTTTAATTTAGTTCAGTACAAGTCCCTGGTAGTCTCCTCTTATATCAATCCCAGCAGGTTTTCCCACATCGTTCGCCTTATGCGTTTTTGTTCTCGTATTGGCATCCTTGGTGATATTTAGCGCCCTCTGATTATTCCGCACATTTGATGGTGTTACATAGCCTTCCCGGTTTGGTGCTTTCTTTTGATAATTACTTACTTACTTCGATCTATAAACAATAGTAATTAACCAATCTGCTTCAGGGTTCTAGAGAGTACAGTACTTGATCAACCAGACTGATTTCTACATCTGACATTTGTCTGGTTCACCAGTCAACCAGGAGGCACAGAAAAAAAGGGCCACGTGGGGGATTGATCCTCTGACCCACCTCAAGGTACGAAACGGCAACATGAGACCTCAAAAGCAGAGGGAGCAAGTAGTGGAATACCACAAGGTCAACACTGGAGAATTTATACTTTCTTTGGTAAGGTATAACTTATCTGACAGAGGACTTACTGTAATTGCATCCATATCAATGTGAGCAGATGAAGCAAAATGAAATCATTTTGTTACCCAGGTAAATCAATCAGTTTCTTACAGGCTTTAGGGCTAATTGAGGAATAGGTTTTCTTTCATTTATTTATACAAGTTAATGCAATGATAATTGGAGAAAGTCAGAAGTCTAATAAACTTGAATTGTGAGGCAAAAGAAAGAAAGGGGAAGAAATTTTGTAGAGTGGTAAAACTTTCTAGCCTAGTACTGGAAGCTCGCAAAAATAAAATTGCCGTTTTCTAAACATGCAGGTAAAACGCTTTTAGCATCCTAGGACAGAAGGCTCCAAGAGCCTGGTGCATAATATAAGTCCCACTCTGGAGTATGCTGTTGTGACAGTGAATCCCTACCCCTTAAAGCAGCATTAAGCCATAAGTGTTTAGAGGAACGAGTTGAGGCTCTTGCATGGACTAAACTATAACAAAAGGTTAAGGATGCTGAATGTTCCAGCACTGAGAAGACATGGTAATAATCTAAGGTGCTAGTTGTGTAACAAATTTAATAATGAGGACAAGGAAATATGGATGAAAACTTGAACACATATGTCAGAGGAATGTTAATAGAAACTTTTGAGCATGTAAAAAAACAAATGGAATAGTGAAGAAGAATAAGTTTTGTGAAAAATTGTGAAAAATTAAATGTCAAGGAATGGGTTCGGAGGGATACAGTAAACCTCTGACAGGTGCGACTTAGGAGTTCGTACTCTACCCCTACAAGCACAATTCGACAAATGTATGCACACAATTTTATACCGGTATGCATATATTATATACATGTACACATCTGTAAATTATAATTTGGTATTAGTACTGTATCCTAATTTTGCAACTGCACCTTTTAATACATAGATATATCTGCTACAATATTTGTAAATGCTCCTAAAAATTTACAAATATTTGACTTCCATGACTTTGATTTGACTTTGACTTGACTTTTGACTTCCATATCACAAAGCTAAAGTTTTGGCTGAGGCACTTGTTTAAGTATGACAAATTTCAAGATGCTGTATGACACTATTCAGTAGTAGATGAATCAATGTCACTGAATCAAGAAACACATACAAACCCCTCTAGTTACTTAGATTGGAAATTATTCCTTCTCTGACTAGCAGTGTTAAATCCTTAGTTGTCTGAAAACAACCACATTTCGTGGCGAAATCAACCATTACAAACTGTGCACGATGGGAATGAATACATTTTACACCCAAGATTGTAGTAGTGAAATACATGACGTACACAGAAGTGATGGTAAATCTTGTCGTCTAATAAATACCAAATCACAACGTTCTCGGGCAATAACAAGAGCTCTGATGAAAGTACCATTTTTATGAGAACTTCAAGTTTGAACTATCAAACAAGCCTTCAAACATTCAGCTGGACCCTTGCATAAAACTTAAAATAATCTCCAGAATCTTGACAATCAAATTTCTACCCTGGGAAAAACTGGTTATAAAGAAATTAAAAGAAAATAAACTTGCTAAGAAGAAATTAAAAAGCCAGCAGGTAATTCTTGATATAAAAAAATTACTAATGACCCATGGAAGGTTTTCATTACATTAAAACAACTCTTCAGTCTGTCAACATTACAAAACTAGTTTCTTTTATAAATTAAACATGGTAATATATCTTTATGTACAGTACTTCTCTAATGTGCTCTTCCATTTTACATGAAAAATGACTCGTGTCAACTTAAATATTTCTTGGCTATAATTAATGCATTTAATTATTCCTCTATACATTACTATTATGTACAACTTATTGAAGGCTATCATCCCTAAGTTATTATTCAATAATTAAAATGTATGCTGAAATAAAATTGGCCAAGCCGAGTCAATTCTAAGGAGTACGAAAATTAAGTGGGTCCCAATAGTATAAAATAACCCATCTCAAAATTATCTACGTTAGTTTTGACTCAATTTAAAAAAATGAACTCATACATAGTGAAATATATAGCTTTATCATTTCATAAGAATTTTTTTAGAAAAATATATAAATTTAAGAAAACTTGGCTTATTAGGCAAATCGGGCCTTGCACAGTAAGCAGAGAAGTGCGTTCTGGCTACTAGGTACGACATTATATATATATATATATATATATATATATATATATATTATATATATATATATATATATATATATGTATCACTAAGAACTCTTTGACCCGTCAGGATTCGAACCCATGCCGTCTAGGATCACCCCTAAACGTACACAATACCGTGACCACCGCACCAATGATCGTCTATAAGGATTTGTCAGTCTTGGTGCTTATTAACTAAGCTCCCTGACTGATCAACCCCCGACGACACATGGATCCATTTGGGTACAGTTTTTCATCAAATTCTGGCGCATGCATGGGCCACACTGAGTTCAACATGTGTGAGAAAGTTGTATGAACACGCAAGCTATAGATCACTAAGAACTCTTTGACACTGCAGGATTCGAACCCATGCCGTCTAGGATCACCCCTAAACGTACACAGTACCGTTTAGGGGTGATCCTTACAAGTTCAGCTTGTAAGGTGTCTTTGGTCAAAGACACCTTACAAGCTGAACTTATTGCAGAAGGAGGAAAGAATCGAGGCAACTACAGAAGTACCATACTGACCCCCGAGCTCAAAGCGGCAGCCAAGAGCCTTCGTGAAAACAAGGAGATAGTTGTCAGGAGAGGCGACAAGTCGCCAATATACGTCATCCTTAAGAAAGACGAATATCTGGCGAAAATGAACCGCATACTCTCTGACCAAACTAAATTCCAAAGGTAACGAAGGACACTACAGCCGAATTGAAAACAAAGGTCAACAAGTTGATTGAAACTGTGAATGCCAAGAAATCCGGACTCCACCTGCCAAAGATTATTGGAGAATATAACCTGGATATGCGTATGGAAACGTCAAGACGCATAAGCCTGGAAACCCACTTCGGCCAATTATCAGCCAGATACCCACACCCACGTACAGACTGGCGAAACGACTCAACGGCTTACTGACTCCTTATGTCCCGTGCAACTTCAGCCTGAAATCCCCAAGGAATTTGTTGACTTACTGCGGGGAACACGGGCCACAGGGATAAGAGCCTCGTTGGACGTAGAATCACTGTTCACCAACGTACCTGTGGATGAAACAATCGGGATGATAGTGGACCGAGTGTATCGAGACCCGGCCTGTACTCCCCTTGACATGCCAGAAAATATCCTGAGGAAACTACTCCAAGCTTGTACTAAGGAGGCACCCTTCTTGAGCCCGGATGGGCACATGTATAAGCAAGTAGATGGGGTCGCTATGGTTCTCCCCTAGGCGTCCTGTTTGCAAACTTCTACATGGGTACTATCGAGGAAAAAGTCTTAGTCGACTTGAACTTGAAACCGGCCATATACTGCAGGTATGTTGACGACATTTTTACACAGGTACCTGATGTCAGACATCTGCAGGAGCTGAAAGAGGCGTTTGAGCAGAATTCTGTGTTACGTTTCACTTACGAGATGGAGAAGGATGGGAAGCTGCCCTTTCTAGATGTAACAGTCATGGAAAGAGCGGAGGTTTCCACACTGCAGTCTACACTAAGGAAACAAACATAGGAATGTGCCTAAATGCCAACAGTGACTGCCCAGACAGGTACAAGAGGAGTGTTGTTAACGCTTATGTCGACCGTGCTCTCAGCCACAGCTCAGAATGGAAGCAAGTCGACGAAGAACTCTGTAGGGTAAGGCAGGTCCTAGTCAACAACGGCTTCTCCAATGGTTTCATTGAAGACATCATAAGAAGGAAGTGAAACGCCATGCAACCTCTGAAGAGACAACTAATACAACACCTATACCCCCTATTAGACTATTTTACAGGAACTTCTTCTCCACAGCTCATAAAACGGAGGAAAGGGTCCTGAAAGATATTGTTAATAGAAATGTTATCCCTACAGACAAAAATCAGAAGATACAACTAACGATTTACTATAAAACCAAAAAACAGCCAGCCTACTCATGAGAAACTCTCCAGACACGGAGCAGAACGCTCTAAAAGAGACAAACGTCGTCTATGCCTTCAAATGCCCTCTTGGGGACTGTAAGCCTCAAAAACTCAGTATATAGGCAAGACAACAACATCTCTTTCCAGGCGTTTAACGATGCATAAGCAACAGGGCTCCATTAAGGAACATATATTCTCTTCCCACAACCAAACCATCACCAGAGAAATCTTAGCAAACAACACAGAAATCATTGATAGATACAGCGACAGCAGGCGGCTTGACATCTGCGAGGCACTACACATCAAGAAGTCAACACCAGCAATCAACAGCCAATTAACGCACAACTATATTCTACCCACTTCAAGACTCCGCTCCAATATAGAAACATCAAGAAATATGGGCCAATAGGCCTTCTGCAGTTCTATCTTTATCCAACTTCTACAAATCTATACCCATTGTTTCGTGTTCTGTCTTTTGTTGAAAGTTTGTTTTCACCTCACCTCAAAAACCATTGTAACATGCACCTCACCCAAATGCAGGTATAAAAAGAAAAGTTAAAGCTGTTTAACACTGTTCAGTTCAAGTTGTTGTAAACTAAAGTCTTTGAAAATGTAATAAGTTTTACGAAACGCGCTCAAGTGTCGCGTCAGACTAGAAATAAAAAATGAATTTTGGAGAATTGATTTTTCATTTACCGTCACATCAGTAAAAAGAAACATAAGGAAAATTGAGAAAATTCGTGTTAGAATTATTAATCTTACTTTTTCGGTCATATTTAATAACATATGCCTACAGGAAAGACTGCTACCAAATATACTATATATATATATATAATATAATATATAATATATATATATATATATATATATATATATATATAATATATATATATATATATATATATGTCGTACCTAGTAGCCAGAACGCCTTCTCAGCCTACTATGCAAGGCCCGATTTGCCTATACCAAGTTTTCCTGATAATTAATATATTTTCTCTATTTTTTTTCTTATGAAATGATAAAGCTACCCATTTCATTATGTATGAGGTCAATTTTTTTTATTGGAGTTAAAATTAACGTAGATATATGACCGAACCTAACCACCCTACCTAACCTAACCTAACCTATCTTTATAGGTTATTTAGGTTAGGTAGCCGAAAAAGTTAGGTTAGGTTAGGTTAGGTGGTTTTAGGTAGTCGAAAAACAATTAATTCATGAAAACTTGGCTTATTAGGCAAATCGGGCCTTGCATAGTAGGCTGAGAAGTGCGTTCTGGCTACTAGGTACGACATATATATATATATATATATATATATATATATATATATATATATATATATATATATATATATATATATATAGTGAGGTACCACCTCTGGTGCTCAAGTGGGGACCATAGCCCTCGGAGAAGAAAATAAAAGTATTCAGAGGGCCCTTGTGATTCTCACTGAACCACTAATATTATCTTCTCCTACCACCCCCAATCTTTTGTATGTCACATATATATTTGTTTTATTTTAACTTTGTTGCAAACATATGAGTTACATATAGGGTACTAAGATGGTTATCATAGTCTGTCGAGTTTCCTCCGCTCCTCGATGCGGCGGGCAGGAACCCTGAATGCAGTGCGCATTTCCCCTTGTATCGCGCAGCTGAGGCGATGGAAAAAGAAAGCTGGCAGCTCTAGTGTACCCTTGTTGTTTCAATGAGCCTAGAACCCAGTTTCCTTCAAAAAACACTGGTAGCACTTTTACCCCCAGGCGCCATGAGTGTACTCGAGTAAAGCAATGGGGACAAAATTGTATGGTGATCCAGTTCTCTGTACTTTCGGGATTTGGCTGCTTCCCTGTGGGTGGCAGCGCCACCTGGTTGTGCAACACTGAGGTCAATGTAGATGTTAGCCAGGAGTTGATACGCACGGTTGAGTCCCATACCAACTGCTTGCCATATATATATATATATATATATATATATATATATATATATATATATAT
>WNGS01063028.1:37968-50002 GCA_020271785.1 Procambarus virginalis | reverse complement strand
TCACTGGACTCAAAAACCCCAGGGATAATGACACGTAGTGACAACGGACACTCATAGAACTCAGACAGGGACAGCGGACAAGCTACGGTAATCAACGTACACAACTTATCGAACAGGACCTGCAAGAACACACAACGAGCTACAAGCGAACGACACATGGAAATGCACGTGCAAGACCGCAGGGCCTGGACATGCTAGAACGACGAATCCCTGAAAAGGGATAAGATAGGCTGGCAGATATAGAGGGCAGGGCAATTTAGAGAGGGACACCAAAGTGGCATCCCCAGGGAAACAAGCACGGACACTCATAGACGACTACGGACTCACACGCGACGACACAGGAATCAAGCACGAACCGGAACGGACTCAAACGGAAAATCAAGAATCCGATAAACACGGAATCAAGGACACACAGAACAGGATACACCGGAATCAAGGACTCACAAGGAATCAAAGACCTCACACGGAATCAAGACTACACAAGGAACTACAACCTAGAATGACCACACAGGGAATCAAGCAACGAAAACTCACAACGGAATCAAGGACGCACACAACGGAATCAAGGACATCACAAGGAATCAAGACTACACAGGAAATCAAGGACTCACATAGGAATCAAGGACTCACAAGGAATCAAGGACTCACAGGAATCATAGACTCACAAGGAATCTAAGATCGAGACACAAACGGAAATCAACACCACAAACGCGAATCAAGAACCACACAAGGAATCAAGACACATACATCAAGACACATACTACATCAAGACACACAAGGAATCAAGACCATCAATAAACGCGAATCAAAGAGAAACATAAACGGAATCAAGACACACACGGAATCAAGAACCACATCTACACAGCAGCATGTTTCAGGTGTGAGAGATGTGAGGACAGAGATAAAAATTTAAACATCAAAGGAATGTTTTAAATTATTCGTTCTTTATAAATTATTATATTTGTTTAAAAAAAAAAAATAAAATGTTTTAAATTTGTATTGTTGGTTACTTACTGCCTAACCTAACCTACTTAACGTACCTACTAATCACAACATGTGATTAAAACAGACGGTGACCAAGAGACAATCTATCGAAAGAGTGGTGTGGATGTGCGACAGGAGAGGGACGTGCTCGTAATTGCAAGCCCTATTCGGCAGCGGAGGGACTCAAACGCGCAGCCTGAGATCATCCCTGATTAACAGAAACACGTGCCTATCCGGAACGTAGGACACCGACTAGGCCGACTAGACATTGACTAGTGTACTAGGGTTGCTAGTTAAAACGAACCCGGCCAGGCTAATAATGGAACGTTCAAAAACTGTTGGCTAGCAACGGTCTATCCTATGCAAGTTACAGTGGCGTATAGAAGACGAACAGTATCAAGGCATCAATATAAAGCATCATCATACGTAGTGCAGTCAACTATATAGGGCATACACGCTGGCTGTACAGAGACACAGAGACATGAAACAAGGTTCCTTCAAGTAGACCGGGGATTCCTGGATCGCAAAAACCCGGAGCAGGCAGGAATGGTGGTGTTTCCTATCACCTAATGCCTCTGTTCTCCGAGCAGTAAACAGGTATTCAGGAGTTGTGAGCTTCTTGTAGGATTGCATCCTGGTGAGGTCAGGGTCAGTTTAGGTGTTGATCTTGCGAGGTGGGTGTTGGTTAGGATAGGTTAGGATAGGATAGGTTTGGTTAGGTTAGGTTTAGGTTAGGTTAGTTAGGTTAGGTTAGTTAGGTTGGTTAAGTTAGGTTAGTTAGGTTAGGTAACAATCTTCTTCTAATAATCTTCTTCTTTAACAATCTTCTTCTCTTGAATGTCCTGACTTCCAGGACGAGCGTGTGTCTTGCTTTCTACTGTCCCTCGCGGTCCCTCGATAGAATTCTTGGTGACTCGGTTACTTTTGATATCGTTCGCCTTATGCGTTTTTGTTCTCGTGATTCATTCTTGGCATTCTTGGTGATATTTAGCGCCCTCTGATTATTTCGCACTTTGATGGTGCTACATAGCCTTCGCGGTTTGGTGCCTTCTTTTGATAATTACCTCACCTTATGGCTCCATAAGGTGCCTTACCTCACTCCACCTTACCTCACTCCAATATATATCCACAATTACATGGCATACAACTTTGATACAGAATTAATATAGACTTGGAAATGTGTGTAATACATTGACAATACATAAAAATAAGAATAATATATGGTAACATAAGATTATATCATATACACAATATTCGTGATACGAGGCTATCAACCAAGATAGTTTGAGTATAGTTTGAGCACACTCGTACACCAATCTCAGTATGATCATACTGGTGTATGCATGGTCATAACATCCCTCCATCGCAAGAAATGAGTACGTGAAACACAGGGTACACTCTCCTACAGACACGGACAGCAAAACACATGAATAATACATGTAGTAGTAGGCATCCATCAGTCTCAGGAGACTATGGAGGTGTGCTTTGGTTGTCGGTCTGGAGTGGTTTCACCAGGGCGCAAAGCCAGGGTAGGTTGATTCGGGGGAGAAGCCGTTACCCAGGCAGCAGGTCCCCTCTCTCCACGGCGCTGAAAGTGTCCAATGGAATGGCATATGCCAATACGATTGGTTCCAGCCACATTCCTTATTATATACACAATAATCTTCATAAGCTGCAACCCCTACCTGTCCAGCTCGTTGCTGCCGTGAGGGGGCTTGGTGAGCGGCTGCCGGCGTGTGATGCTCCTTGGGACGCTCCCCCTGTCCTTTTGTAGCCTTGTACTCGCCTAATTGTACTCACCTAATTGTGCTTGCGGGGGTTGAGCTTTGGCTCTTTGGTCTCGCCTCTCAACTATCAATCAACTGGTGTACAGATTCCTGAGCCTACTGGGCTCTATCATATCTATATTTGAAACTGTGTATGGAGTCAGCCTCCACTACATCACTTCCTAGAACTTTCCATTTATTAACTACTCTAACACTGAAAAAAAATTCTAACGTCTCTGTGGCTCATCTGGGTACTAAGTTTCCACTTGTGTCCCCTTGTTCGTGTCCCATCCGTGCTCAAGAGTTTGCCTTTGCCCTGTCAATTCCCCTGAGAATTTTGAAGGAATTGATATGATAACCACATGAAGGTGGTTATCATGTCTCCCCGAGCTCTTCTGTTTTCCAGGGACGTGAGGTTCAGCTCCTTTAGCCTTTCCTCGTAGCTCATTCCTCTCGGTTCCGGGACGAGCCTGGTGGCATACCGCTGAATCTTCTCTAACTTTGTCTTACGTTTAACTAGGTATGGACTCCAGGCTCGCGCTGCATATTCCAAGATTGGTCTGACGTAAGTGGTATATAGGGTCCTGAACGATTCCTTACACATGTTTCTAAAGGCAGTTCTTATGTTGGCCAGTCTAGCATATGCCGCTGATCTAGCATTTTGATGTGGGCCTCTGGGGACAGGTTTCGTGAGATATCAACCCCCAGATCTTTCTCTCTAATTGACTCTTGCAGGACTTCACTTCCCAGGTGGTACCTTGTGTTCAGCCTTCTGCTCACTTCGCCTAATTTCATTACTTTACACTTTCCTGAGTTGAACTTTAGCAGCCATTTTCTAGTGATCCTGCTCCTGCTATATTCCTGCTACTGTCCTCACAAATTTTGCTGGATGCCTTTTCCTTTTTCCTTTGTTTCGTTTCTCTCCCCCCCCCTCTTCTCCTTTCTCGTTATCATTTCCTGCTGACCTTGTGCCTGTTTTGATCATTCCTTTGGCCTCCTTTTGTTTTGACGCCCGGGTGTTTGAGGAGGCATACTCTTTCACCCGTAGAACTGTAGTACCCAACACCTCGAGTGAGCGGAACCTTTTATTGTCAATCCCCCTTTCATCGCTGACCCTGATCTCGACAGACTGACGGTTCTTAAGGTAGCGTTTGTGGGGCGTTTACTCACGACGCACCCCTAGGGGGACCCGGCTTGATCGGTGATAGCTTCTTGTTGGGTGTCCTGCCTCTAATTGTGGCTCCATGGTGGGTGTGGGGGGGGCACATTCGTGAATGAAAGTTTCTTTTCGTATCTATGTTGATGAATGTTCGTCATGTACCCTCTCAGGCTCGTGGGGTGGGAGACCAAGCCCCCGAGTTGGACTGTATTGGAAGACAGGGCTCTGTAGGCCCCGCTGAGTTGGGCCCCGACCTTGCTCCTCCTTTGACCCTCCTGACTACTCCCCTCAGCTTCCCTCCCTCCCTCTGTGGTTGGGTCGAGCCCCAAGCCCCCAGTGGTAACCACCTCGTCCCCTGGCATGGCTCAGTCTCTCATTGTGACTACTGCGCCTTTTAACCCCTCTCTCTGGGGGTTCTCAACGCCGTTCGACACGGCCGCACTTGCTCGATTCCTTCCGGTGCTGATGCGTATCAGGCCTTGTTTGGTCCCGCTTCGTGAGCCAAATACTTTGATCTCCTCCCACTTGATTCTGCGCCTCCTGACTATTTCTACCTTCATAGGCACCTTGTTGATTCCGTAGATGCCTCTGTTACTTTCCATCCTACCCATTTCGGTGCATGAGTCGTTGCTGTTGCTCCTCAGGATGCAGCCTCCCGCTTGGCCGCCTTTTGCTGCCTTGGCGAGACCTCTATTCGCGTCTCCAAGAACGCTCGGTTGAATGCCAGTGTTGGCACTATTCTCCTCCTGCCCCATGTTGCTACCGGTGTTCGGAATCTCCAGGACTGTCACGAGGATACTCGTCATATCCTCGATGCCCAGGGCCATTCTGTTCTCCAGGTAGACTCGTTTACTTGTCCCCCTCGTGGTTGTCACCGTCAACCCCTTCGGGTTGTGAAGATTACCTTTGATGGTATGACCCTTCCGCCGTCTGTCATTCTTGCTGGTGCCAGGTGCTCCATCCAGGAGTACATTCCCTCTCCTTGACTCTCTAGTAAGTGCTGGAGGTTTGGGTATGGTGCCCTCCGCTGCTCTGGAACTGTCTCTGTCCTTTATGTGGGGTGGGGGGGGGCGAAGGTCACTCAAAGTCGGAGTGCACTTCTCCCCAGGTTCGCTGCCTCAATTGTGGTGAGGCCCACCCTACCTTCTCCCGTGCGTGTATGCATTAGAAGCTTGAGGCAGCCGTCCTCAACTTGAAGCACCAGGTGTGTTCATCTTTTCCTGAAGCGAGGCACCAGGTTCGCCGGCTCCCGCCTTATGCTCGCGTGTTGTGCTCTTCCTCTCCTCGTCCATCCCACCTTCCTCAGACTCGAAACCGTTTCCAGGCATTGGACCCTGATACGCCCACCGCTCCTTCCTCTTCTATTGAGTGTCCCGAAGGGTCCCCCTCCAGGTACTGTCTGGGGTTCCCCTTTTTCCTGCCCGGTCTGTCATGTCTCCTGTGTCTTCTTCCTTGTCTCCCTCCGATCTTCCTTCCCATCCTTCTCCTCTGTCTATTGGTTCTCCAAGCCACCTGTTGGTACGGGCTGGTGTCCATCGTTCTCCCAACGGCCGTCGTGTATGCTCTCGTTCAGCTTCTCCTGTTGAGACGCTGGAATCCATTGCCCAGTATGTAGTTGCTGGAACACCTGTCTCTTTGAGTCAGAAGCGTAAGCCTGGCTCCTCTCCTTCCTCCTCCCCGGCGGGTAAAAAGGTTACACTTTCTTCATCGCCCCCTATTTCTGACTCTCTCGCTCCGTCCCCTCCCGTTTCGGTGGTGACGCCCCCTGTTCCTGCTATGGAGGTCTCTTTAGCCCCCGCTTCCCTCTCGGTTGGTGCTGTGGTATCTGTGTATAGCTGAGATAGTCTTGATTGTAAGGTTGATGTAAAGTCATTCCTGGTTACTGACTTTAATACTTATAAACGATTACATGACTAGAGCTCCCAAGCTGGTGTCGTCCTGTATCCTTGTTTACCTTCTCTCCCAGTGGCGTCCAGCCGCCGCACATAGAAAACGGATGGTACCGTTTTCTATGAACATGACATCCCTCCTTTTCTTTAAAAAGAATGAATACAGGATGTCTACCATGCTTGTAGCACAAAGCAAAGTTATTGACACAAAGTAAGTTATTAACATATCAAGAGATATTGCATACATTTAACATTAATTAAACACACAAAGAATTTAAACAACTTTACCACAAAGGATTTCAATGTTAAAAATACATATGCAATGTTAAACAAACATGAAAGAAACTGTAATACAAAGTTACAAAATATTGAATGAGAGATCTGCATTATTCAAACAATATTAAATTTAGTTTAGCATAAGTAAATACTTTGCATTACATAGGAACACAATTAATCATCATATCGTGTAGGGCGTTTAACATGACGTTTTGGACGAGAGTCCTTAAGTACAAGAATATCCCTCGATGAATTGTTTATCGAGTTATAACTCATTTTTTCTTTTTCTTTTGCACGACTTTGCACTTCCTCATTTTCTACACTAGTTGGAATCACTTTGAAATAAGCCATATTACGTGTTATACTATGATCTCTATTACTCGCTGTTACCATAGTTCCTTTTACACTAATCACTTTATATGGTTTTGTATCATACGGCATATCTAACTTTCCCTCTTTTTTCTTTTTAACGAGAACAGTATCTCCAACCTTTATGAATTGTTCCTTTGCACGTTGATCATGAGCAATTTTCATTTTGCCCTTGGCTAGTGCATCCTTCTGAGCGAGACGTTTATCCGTTACCTTGGCTGGCATGACAGGTAGTGCGATTCTCATAGGACGTCCAAATAAAAGTTCGCCAGGCGACTTGCCCAGTGTTCCATGCGGTGTTGCACGGTAGTTCCTGAGAAAAGCATACATAGCTTGTTTCCAGGATCGTCCTTCGGCATGAGCACAGCGTACAGCTTTCATGAGAGGTTGCATGAATCTCTCTACTTCTCCATTTGCTTGAGGATGTAGTGGCATCACACGGCGGTGTTTGAATCCAATATGCTCAGCAAAGTTGACAAAGTCTTGTCCATTAAATGGCGGTCCATTGTCCGTCTTGACAACTTCAGGAATGCCAAAGTTTGAAAAGATCTTGTCGAGTTTCGGGATGACAGCCTTTGCAGATGTGGAAGTGATGATTTCTACTTCTGGATAACGTGAGTGATCATCAATGACTACCATCAAGTACTCTCCAGTTGGTAGCGGTCCACAGAAATCCATCGATACTTCCATCCATGGTGCAGCAGGTAGTGGTGAAGGTTGTAGAGGTGTTGGTCTTGAAGTATCCACTGCAGCTTGGCAAGGGACACAGGCATCATGCATGTCCTTAGCTTGACGATCAATGCCAGGAAACCACACCTTTTCTCGTAGCAGCTGTTTGGTCCTTACAAGACCTTGGTGTCCTTGATGTGCAAGCTTCAGAGCACGTTGCTGGAGAACAGCTGGAATGACGATACGAGTACCTCGCAGCACGGTGTCGCGTTGTTGCGTAACACTTAATTCTGTCTGGATGCGTTCAAGTGCTTTGAATGCATCTTGGTCAACTCCTGAGGGTGGGATGCGTGGAAACTTTTTCTTAGTCAATGCATCCACTGTTGCTTGCAGAGTTGGGTCCTCTAGGGTTGCAGTACGTATTTCATCAAGAGTGAGAGCCTTAGGGACTGCATCACAGGTTACAGAGTGTACATATTCCTCGGCAACTTGCTGATGCTTGGTGATGGTGAAACTGTTGGCAGGATGTCGACTGATGTAATCAGCGGGATTGCCTGCACCTGGCTTGTATTTCACCGTAAAGTTGTATGGTTGCAGACGAAGAGCCCATCTCTCAATGCGAGCTGGTGGTTTGGACTTTGGATTATTGAAGATGGTCTCCAACGGTTTGTGGTCAGTGACTATCGTGGTAAAGGGTGCACCAAGCAGATACACATTGAAGTGTTCACAGCCCCATACAAGAGCAAGAGCTTCCTTCTCTGTCTGACTGTATCGTTGCTCAACATCTGTGAGAGAACGGCTGGCATAGGCAATTACTACTCTTGAATCTGGTTGACCAGGTTTGTGTTGGGCTAACACAGCACCTAAACCAACAGGACTAGCATCCACCGTTAACTCAGTGTCCATTGATGGATCAAAGTATGCAGCAGTCGCATTTTCTACTAGTGCATCTTTCACAGCATCAAATGCATTTTGCTCGACATCGCTCCAGTACCATGATGCATTTTTCTTCAGGAGCTCACGTAGAGGCTTCGTAATGGTAGCAAAATCTGGAATGAAGCGAGAACAGTAGTTTGCCATTCCCAGAAAACTATGTACTTCAGTGGATGTTGAAGGAGGTGCAGCATTCTTGATATCTGCAACTTTCTTAGGATCTGGAGACAGACCTTTGTCACTAAGTACATGTCCAAAGAATTCAATTTTATGTTGATTGAACTCACACTTTGCTCGGCTTAGCGTCAAATTCTTTTCTCGTAAGCGTTGCAATGTTGCACGAAGAGCTTTGTCGTGTTCAGCTTGGGTACGGCCATAAACAATGATGTCATCAGACATGTTGTCAGCATTAGGTATATCTTGCAATACCTGGCTGATGATGTGCTGGAATACCTCAGCAGCACTGTTAATACCAAAACTCAGGCGCTTGTACCTATACAGACCTCGATGTGTCGTAAACGTTGTGATGAATCGACTCTCATCATCAAGTTCAAGCTGATGATAGCCCTTGTTTAAATCTAACTTGCTGAATACAGTTGCACCATTCAAGCGGTAAATCATATCATCTACAGTGGGTGTAGGATGGCGTTCACGCATTATTGCCTTGTTGGGAACACGCATGTCTACACAAATGCGTATCTCATCTGGATTCTTCGGCTTTGGTGGAGTGACAATTGGGCTTACCCATGGTGTTGGGCCTGTTACCGGTTCAATGATATCTAGTTCTATCAGCCTATCCAGTTCGGCATCGACTTTCTTGCGAGTATGGAATGGTTGTCGGCGATGTGGTTGGGCAACTGGAATTACATCTGGGTTGATATGCAGATGTACCTTGCTATCAGTATAACAACCTATGGATTTAAATCGATCAGAAAATTCAGCAACAATAGCATCAACATTGTTTGCAGATTCCACTGCTACAGCATTAGAAAGCTGAAGTAGCCCCAATTTGGTTGAAGTCTTGTAACTGAGTAAAGACTCCTTTGCATTCCTAACAACATGGAATGTAGTAATGAGCATTGCATTCTTTGACTTAATCTCTGCAGTGAAAGTTCCAATCACTGGTAAGGCTACCTTTGAAGCATAGGCAGTGGCTTTGCCATTATAGTTTTCAAGCTTTGGGAACTGTTTTTTAAATTTTTCATAGTGGCACTCAGCAATGGTGTCAATGTTTGATCCAGTGTCAATGAGAATTTTGAGACAAATGCCAGCAATGTATACTATAGTCTCTGGGTTGTTTGGAAGATCATTCCATTTTGTGATTGATTGTACTCCATAAATATAATCACATTCACTGTCATCTGAGACTGGTTGTAATGAAATGTTGTCTTGTATATTATTAACATTCTTGATTTGAGGTGCAATATTGTGTTTGCCACCTCGACTCCTATGACTTGATCCTCGTACATTGCTTTTATTTATTGATTGTGGTTTCTTTAGTGCGGAACGACACATAGCACCAAAATGACCTAGTTTTCTACACTCATAGCACTTCTTACCTTGTGCAGGACAAACATTATCTTGGTGTGGGTAGTCTCCTCCACAATTGTAACATTTATTGTTGACAACCTCTGATGTGAGTCGTTGTGACTGCTTGAGTCTTGTTCCATGACTCCAGTTGTGATGTGGTTCTCGGCTCAATTTAATGTTAGGTTTGGCATGATATCTTCTACGATCATGGTGTACTCCCTGAACCTTACATACTTCATGACTGTTAGTAACAGTGGCAGAACCGTTGTTGGCACTGCACTCCATGACACGAGCATCACGTGCAGCATCTTCCATTCGACGAGCCATATCCAGTATCTTGGTAAGAGAACTTTCATCATCAACAAGTTCTAGAGCTCTTCGACGAAGACGTGTAGATGTGCATGTTTCAATTATTTGCTGTTTGATTTCTTTGTCAACATCAGCAAACTCACAATGGGCTGCTAAACCCTGCAGACGTGTATGGTATTGATCAACAGTTTCATTAGAGAGTTGTCTTGCTCTCCTGAAATGCATAATTTCCATAGCAGTATTTTGCCTTGGTTTGAAATGCTCAGTTAATTTGGCCTTGGCAGTGTCATAATCTTTGGCACCACCAGTGTCTTTCAGTGTATCAAAGATGTCACAAACTCTATCACCTGCATAGTGAAGTAGAAAGGCACGCTTTCTTTCAGCACTTTTGATGTCAGAAACTATCAACAAATTTTCAAACCTTTTAAGCCATTTGACCCACCTCTGTGACAGGTTTGTCTGGTCACAGTCAGGATCAAATGCAGGAAACTGAGGTATATTTGCCATTTTTACTGAATAAATGTAAATTTATCACTTAAATGTTCCTCAGAATATATAACACTTACTGCACTGTATATGTTATTTAAGAATTCACTGTAATTACTTTAATTTTGCAAAGCACACAAGCATTTTAATGCAAAAGTTCACAACAGTGCACAACACAGCAGCAACTGACTTCTTACCTAGCCCTTGTGTACATGTGTTGTTCCTACTCACAGCAACACAGCAGTTGTTAGCAGTTGGTACAGCAGTTGTCAGCAGTTGGTACAGCAGTTGGCACAGCAGTTGTCAGCAGTTGGCACAGCAGTTGGCAGCAGTTGGCACAGCAGTTGGCAGCAGTTGGCACAGCAGTTGTCAGCAGTTGGTACAGCAGTTGGCAGCAGTAGGCAGCAGTTGGTTCACAGCGTGAAGAATTTTGTAGCACGAAGCGTCGTTTCGTAACCAAAACATCGGGTTTTGTACACTGTATCAAAGCGTCATTTCGTACACAGCGTCGGCAGATTCCTCTCACAGCAACACTCAGCACAGCTTGGGTAGCACACAGCATTGGCCAGCACACAGCAACGGCCAGCACACAGCAACGATCAGCACACAGCAACAGTCAGCACACAGCATGGGGTTGCATACAGCATCGGGTATGGTGCTCACAGACAGCTTCTCCTTCCTCCTCTGGGCGAGACAGCATGCTCCTTCCTTGTGTTTTGTTGAACAAAATACCTGCGTTCCCAGTTCATCCTCGTCGCCAGTGTGGTGTCTGTATATAGCCGAGATAGTCTTGGTAGTAAGGTTGATGTAAAGTCATTCCTGGTTACTGACTTTAATACTTAAACTGATTACATGATAGAGTAGCTCCCAAGCTTGGCAGGCGTCCTGTGCGCTATTGTTTACCTCCTCGAGTGGCGTCCAGCCGCCACACATAGAAAACGGATGGTACCATTTTCTGTGAACATGACAGACGTGTCCACGACCTTTGAAGTACACCTGTCTTTGTCCACAATACCCGCCAAATTGTCCCTCCCACAGTACTCTCAGGACACTTATGGCAGTGTAAGTGTGTGGTGAGGCCACACCACTGAAGACATTGAGGATATACCACGAGGGAGAGACAAAACTGTGTTGAAGGAAGGAGTCACTGGCTCCACCTGACTTGTTCCTCGCACTCTCATCATCCTCCGTAAGTACTGCAGTACTTTCTGCTCCACCATTGTCTTGCACCCCAACATGCAATTGTTGGGGTGTGGACGTAGGCCTATGGCATTGTTGGGGTGTGGAAATAGGCCTATGGCATTGTTGGGGTGTGGAAATAGGCCTATGGCATTGTTGGGGTGTGGAAATAGGCCTATGGCATATTGATAATTTTTATAATAATGAGAAAATCTACTGGGACTGTGTGGTGTTGCAAACCCACGACCAAGGAATTTCCAGCTGCATACTCTACCACTGTACCACCACTGACTTCCTAAAAGTCTTACAATCAGATTTCTACTGATATCACAGGAAATCTGTGATATCTTATATCACAGGAAGTCTTGAAGCCAGTCCAAGTTTACTTAAGACCCCCCCCTCCCCCATGCACTCAGTTGAGGGGGGAAAATGTTGTAGTGAACACTGTATGCCCAACTTCAGATACTGCACAGAAAATCACACTA
>WNGS01063028.1:18901-33446 GCA_020271785.1 Procambarus virginalis | reverse complement strand
GGGCGACCCTTTGGGAAGACGATACTTGGGTTAAAACCATCCCATAGTTGGGTCTGTTGCCAATATGGTTGGAACAGTCTCAATCACATAACATACATTGGATAAATGATACACGCTTACATGGCCAATCTTGGTACAAGTCCATAATATATCATCAAGTGTTCCAGAGTACTCATATAGTACATTTACACCTTCAGCATACCTCACCCAGGAGGGCGAAAGTCAGACAATATGGGACATTCTACATATAATGTTCAAGAGAGTGCATGTTTTCTCTTTCACAAAGTTGACACATTGTGTACTCAAATCAAATGTCAAATCAAATGTTTATTTAGGTACTCGACATTTGAGTTTTGAGAAAGCTGCCAGATACGTCTATATCCCAGGCGAATTCTGGCCACTATAACATCACATTGCTGGGTTCTTGTTCTATTAGTCCCATATGTGAATGTCCTCACGATATCTATCATAATATTTAATGCTACAACTTTCAGGTCTTTGTGAATTTGTTAGGTCGGTGGATCTCATTAGATCATTTGCGTAATAGTGGCTTTAGGCATTGTATGTACTACTCTATCTTATAAATTGATCCACTTATGTAAAATCTCTCTATGTATGTACCTTTCCTGAATAACATAGTTTATTTATTTATTATTTAGATATTTGTTTAAGTATTCTCTTTGTCACTGCTAATGAAACCCCATATCAATTTCTACCACTGTTTTCTACAGGCTGTCTTGCAAGCATATCAAAGTGTCATCCTCGAGATGCAACATGTGATGGTATCCATAGGAATTTAATTTCAAATCTGTTTTCTTTAGCAGCTAAAACATTCATTCGAATATCACTGACTATTTTATGGGTGTCACTACTATGTGCGTTCAATGCCAGGAGTGCACTCTGCGATAGTGGGCGGTAGTGGACCCCTTACCGACCCTGTGGGCGGCAGTGGACCTTATATATAATCCTGTGGGCGATACTGGACCCTATACTCATCCTGTGGGCGGTAATGGACGCCATACACATCCAGTGGGTGTTATTGGACCCCATACCCATTCTATGGGTGGATGTGATCCCCATACCCATCCTGCGGGTGGATGTGACCCCCCAATACCCATCCTGTGGGTGGTATTGGACCCCTTACCCACCTAACAGGTGGTAGTGGACAATATACCCATCCTATAGTTGCTATAGTAGACACCATACCATCTTGTTTGCCGTAGTTTGCCCCATAACATTCCAACGTAACATCATTTTCTATTAGCGTTCCTACAAAACATTCTTTAAATATTTTTAAAGCACAGACTATGTATATAATATTGATTGGTGAAGCACTGTATTCTATGTAATAATTTATAGTGCTTATTATAATTTACTAAGAACAACTAATATTTCTCAAAACAAAACTACGAGCCTTCAATAGGATGTAGCTGATCTGTAATATTCTAAGAGCATGGACAATAGTAGGTAAATTTCACAACCCATGTGGGTCCTGAAAACTACAATTTTCATTATACTTGATCCAATCACGACTATTCTGCTATCTACGTTGATGGACGGGTACTGTGAGACGTAAATTGGTACGTAAGGAAGTGTTTGGGCCTTGGTAAAAAAGGTAACTGGGAATATATCACATATGTACTAAATCACATTCAACATATAGACTTTAAGCATTAAGTCATATATGTGCTGTCTTGTGTGAGGACGGGTTGGGTTGGGACAGGAGGAGGTACACGTCTCAAAAATTCTTCAACCAGTATGAGGTTGACAAGCTCTGAAAAGGTAGAGACATGTGCTGCCTCCAGCCATTTCATGAAATATCTTCGTTTGGTGTTAGCAAATTCTAAGAAGGTGGTGGTACTTGCCTTGACGTAGTCACGAAACTTTCGTCGATAGCTTTCGGTGGAGAGAAGGTAGGCGTCCAACACAGCTTGTTTCAGGGTGGTGTAGTCGTTTTCCGAAGCCAAAGTGCTGAGTGTTACTGCTGCTCTACCTGTTAAGTGTACTCTGAGAAGGGTAGCCCATTGGTCGTCAGGCCAATTAAGTTGATCAGCAAGGGTCTTAAAAGTGGTAAAGAACACATCAACCTCCGTTTCGATGAACGGGGGCAATAACTTACTTGCATGGGAGATATTGAAACTGGGAGGAAGACTAGCTGCCGCTTGTTGGAGTTGAGCTTGGTGTGCAGCGTCCCTTGCGCGTTCTTGGTCACGACAGTTTAGCGCTGCTTCTGCCTGTCGTTTGTCGTGGTCACGCTGCATCTCGAGTCGCTGTTGGTATAAGGCCAACTCACGTTCTTGCTGTCCTTTGAGGAGTAGGGCCTCCCTTTCACTTTCTTCCTTCTTCAGTGCGGCCTCCCTTTCCTTGAGGCGGATTTCTCTTTCTTGTTCTTCCTTTTTGAGGGCAGCTTCACGTTCTCGTTCTTCCTTTCTGAGGGCAGCTTCACGTTCTCTGATTGCAGCTTCACGCTCTCGGATTGCAGCTGCTTCCTGTTGTTGCTGTAGCTCGATCTTGGCAAGTTCCAATTTGAGCTTCATCGCTCTCAAGTCATCCTTATCTGAAATAATGTACTGTTCATGAGTAGAAGAATCTATAATACCTTCATCCGCAAGGTGATCCAGTATCATATTATTAATGGCAAATTTGTTGGCTCCATCAGGAACTTCCAAGTGATACTCATGTGCAAGAGTTAACAAATCGACCCTCTTAGCGTGACGTAAGGTCCCTATTTCACCTTCTGGATCTGTTTTGAATGCTTGTAGGCGGAACATTGTGAAAATATAGCAAAATATAGGAGATACGAATATATAGTGAGAATATGGTGAATGTCAGAAACAGGAAACGTGGCAACTGATACCTATCCTGTGGGGAATTATTAATAATTAAAGTTAATTCAAGATGGTAAATGAATAAGGTCGCAGGAAATCTTGTACCTGGTACTCACTGTGGGAGAATAAAGGCAAGAAAATCCTACTAATTAGTTGAAACTGAGTTTAAAATACAAGTGAAACACTAAATGGCTTCAAAATAAATGAGGTAGTCCAAAAATGTAGTCATACCTTGCCAAGTCACTATAGAACATAAGCAAAGGTACCCACTGAAATTGAATATGGTATTTACAGAATTAGCGAACTTTGTGCTCACAAGAAAGAACGCCAATTCCCTACCTTAGGTAAATACCATCAGTCTGACCGACGAGTAGGGGTGCGAGTGTCAACTGGTGACGAGAACTATCGGCGAGGTCCCAATTCGCCAATAATAGTTCGTGCTAGAGGATCTAAAGCCCTCTTTTTCCTCCTAGAGTCGGATTACAGGACTTGGGTGCTATTGACCCGGAGACAGACCACAGTACCAGGGTACCTATGTGATAATCTGTCAAAAAAGTGAGAAATATCTGGGGACAAAAGATGTTAAACACGGATAATAACACGGAAGGGGGAGACGACCAATTAAGAGTATGACTGCGGCCTACAGTCACCACGTAATCCAAAGTTGTCTCACTCTCACCATATGCTATTCCCGTAATGCACAATATACACAGCACCATATAAAATAAAAAATGATTAATGTAAATAATGGAAGCAAGGGAAATGAAAGCCAAGTATGCTTACCACAATTACCAATACCTGAGTGAAGCTCCCGGACAGGCCCCCATTTATATGTGACGGTAACGTGTTGGAAATGGTGGTCGGCAGTCTTCCAACTAGCAGGTGTCAGTGCTGGGCCACTAAATTTAAATAAAAAAAAAGAAAAAAAAGAGTGACTGCTTGTCTGATAATCTGTGGTAAGGCAAGAAACACAAAACACAAAATATAACAAAATACTTTACTTTAATATAGAAAACACAAAATAAAATAAAGACGATACCTTGGCATATATATAATATAATGTAAAAGAAAAATATATAAAATTATAACAAAGTGAAAAGGGGGGAACTGGTTATGTTAACAAAATAAAATGGTGCTGGGAATATATGCGCTAGCTAAGAACCTCTTATTTGATCACACGAGGTGGGTCAAATTCAGGTGTTCATAGCAGGAGCACGAGATATATTCTGGCTGGCAGAAATGCAGGGGACTCCAACAATAACTGGCGACGATTGTGATTGGCGAGGAACGGGAGTGGTGTGTTGGTTGGCGGCCAATGAGAACGCTGGACGGCCGCAAGTTAGGCCGTCCTAAGATCTAAGAAGAAGATTCCGTCCTAAGAAGGGTTCGGCGCGTCGACCAGGTGTGCAGCAGGGGCTGGAGTGGGGGGAAGGAGGGAGTTGAGGTGCATGTGGCTGTCTTGATATATACGTTAAGCCTAACGTATATAACAAAACGTATCTTGCATATTGTTGAGAACGTGATGAATTGAAGAGATAATAAAAGGTAGATAATAAAAGAGATAATAAAGGCTCAATCTCTGGGAAGAGATTATCGTCACAGTACTCACCTATTTGTACTTGCAGGACCGAGCAACAGTTTTTGAATGTTGACATTATAGCCGCCGGTTGTTTAAAGTTACTCTCGGTAACTCCTGGTCATATCAACTCATATCTGGTAACTCTCTGTCATATCAACTTTTAACATTTTGAGTGGAGTTTGCATCTACAACTGTGGGTTTGTTCTAAGTTTGTTTGTTGTAAGTTTGTTCTCACCTAGTTTGTATTCACCTAGTTGTGTTTGCTAGGTGAATTCTTCAGATCTCACCTCCTCAAATAGTTTTTTCAGAAGTTACGTAAACTCTCAGCTCTGTCGGAAAACAGGCTGGGGCTGCATATTCAATGATTTGTCTCCCATAGGTTGAAAAAAATATCTGGAAAAAAATAAATAATAAAAATGTATAAATTAAATGTATAAATGTATAAATTATAAATGTATTAGAAATAAATGAAACTAGCAACTAGACAACTAGTCTAGTTGTCTAGTCGGATAGGCCGTGTTCTTAATCCGGATGATCAGGTTGCGTTCGAGCCTGTCGAAACGGTTGCAGGGATCAAGACGGAAATCTGTTTTGGATCTGGAAATCTGGAAAATCAAAAATCAATCTGGAAATCAAAAATCTGTTTTCTTTTTCTCCTCCTGCTCCTATCCTATGATGCTGCTCCTGTAGCAGCATCACTTTCAATAGATTCTCTGGATGTTGTTCTCCTTGTTCTCCTGGTCTTGATTCCTTGTATGTGTCTTGATTCCTTGTATGTGTCTTGATTCCTTGTGTGTGTCTTGATTCCTTGTGTGTGTCTTGATTCCTTGTGTGTGTCTTAATTCTTTGTATGTGTCTTGATTCCTTGTATGTGTCTTGATTCCTTGTGTGTGTCTTGATTCCTTGTGTGTCTTGATTCCTTGTATGTGTCTTGATTCCTTGTATGTGTCTTGATTCCTTGTATGTGTCTTGATTCCTTGTATGTGTCTTGATTCCGTGTGTGTCTTGATTCCGTGTGTGTCTTGATTCCGTGTGTGTCTTGATTCCGTGTGTGTCTTGATTCCGTGTGTGTCTTGATTCCGTGTGTGTCTTGATTCCGTGTGTGTCTTGATTCTGTGTGTGTCTTGATTCCGTGTGTGTCTTGATTCCGTGTGTCTTGATTCCGTGTGTGTGTCTTGATTCCGTGTGTGTGTCTTGATTCCGTGTGTGTGTCTTGATTCCGTGTGTGTCTTGATTCCGTGTGAGTCTTGATTCCGTGTGAGTCTTGTTTCCGTGTGAGTCTTGATTCCGTGTGAGTCTTGATTCCGTTTGAGTCTTGATTCCGTTTGAGTCTTGATTCCGTTTGAGTCTTGATTCCGTTTGAGTCTTGATTCCGTTTGAATCTTCATTCCGTGCGTGTCTTGATTCCGTGCGTGTCTTGATTCCGTGCGTGTCTTGATTCCGTGCGTGTCTTGATTCCGTGCGTGTCTTGATTCCGTGCGTGTCTTGATTCCTAGTAGTATGTGTCTTGATTCCTTGTATGTGTCTTGATTCCTTGTGTGTGTCTTGATTCCTTGTGTGTCTTGATTCCTTGTGTGTCTTGATTCCGTGCGTGTCTTGATTCCGTGCGTGTCTTGATTCCGTGCGTGTCTTGATTCCGTGCGTGTCTTGATTCCGTGCGTGTCTTGATTCGTTGCGTGTCTTGAGTCCTTGTGTGTCTTGAGTCCTTGTGTGTCTTGATTCCGTGTGAGTCTTGATTCCGTGTGAGTCCGTGTCCGTCAGAGTCTATGAGTGTCCGTGTCCGTATCATTATCCCTGGGGTTTTGAGTCCAGGATGCCATTTGTGTCCCCTCAAATTGCCTCCCTTATCTCCACCTATCTTATCTCCACCCTTGTCAGGGATCGTGTCAGTGTCCATGTGTGTCTTGATTCCATGTGTGTCTTGAGTCCGTGTGTGTCTTGAGTCCGTATGTGTCCGTGTCCGTCAGAGTCTATGAGTGTCCGTGTCCGTGTCATTATCCCTGGGGTTTTGAGTCCAGGATGCCATTTGTGTCCCCTCAAATTGCCTCCCTTATCTCCACCTTGGGATCGTGTCAGTGTCCATGTGTGTCTTGATTCCGTGTGTGTCTTGAGTCCGTGTGTGTCTTGAGTCCGTGTGTGTCTTGAATCCGTGTGTGTCTTGAGTCCGTGTGTGTCTTCTGTAATCCGTGTCCGTCTTGATGTCTTGAGTCCGTGTGTCTTCTGAGGCCGTGTGCGTCTTGAGTCCGTGTGTGTCTTGATCCTGTGTCTTGAGTCCGTGTGCGTCTTGAGTCCGTGTGTGTCTTGATTGTCCGGGTGTCTTTGGGGTTTTGGGTCCAGGAAGCTATTTGTGTCGACCCAAATTGCCTCCCTTCTCCCCACCTGAAATCCAGGTGGATTGAAAGACCTGCCCGAGGTCAGTGGATCCAGGTATCCGTCCGTGGGCCCCCGGACTTCAACCCTTCCCCACATTCCAAGGGGTCAGTCAATCAATCTTCGGCTATCCAGAGAGTCTATCGAAACTGATGCTCCTACAGGAGGGGACACACAGAGAAATCTGTGCCCTGTACTTGCAACCGTTCCGACAGGCTCGAACGCAGGTCTATCCGGATTAAGAACATGTTCTATCCGACTAGGCCACGCTGGAGTTGCCTTCTGAAACAAATTTAGCACTTGTATTTATATGTCGTAGCAACGTTAGTTAGTGTCTATTTATCAACAGTTGCAATGATTGACATGTGAAGTTGTTAATTTGTGTTGACAGAAATACCTAACAGCTTTGATTCAGCGTGTGTCGATGTTGGGAGTGTAATAGTCATGATGACTATGTTGGGAGTGTAATAGTCATGATGACTATGTTGGGAGTGTAATAGTCATGATGGCATTGTTGGGAGTGTAATAGTCATGCCGACTATGTTGGGAGTGTAATAGTCATGATGACTATGTTGGGAGTGTAATAGTCATGATGACTATGTTGGAAGTGTAATAGTCATGATGACTATGTTGGGAGTGTAATAGTCATGATGGCTATGATGGGAGTGTAATGGTCATGATGACTATGTTGGGAGTGTAATGGTCATGATGACTATGTTGGGAGTGTAATAGTCATGATGGCATTGTTGGGAGTGTAATAGTCATGATGACTATGTTGGGAGTGTAATAGTCATGATGACTATGTTGGAAGTGTAATAGTCATGATGACTATGTTGGGAGTGTAATAGTCATGATGGCTATGATGGGAGTGTAATAGTCATGATGGCTATGTTGGGAGTGTAATAGTCATGATGACTATGTTGGGAGTGTAATGGTCATGATGACTATGTTGGGAGTGTAATGGTCATGATGACTATGTTGGGAGTGTAATAGTCATGATGGCTATGTTGGGAGTGTAATAGTCATGATGACTATGTTGGGAGTGTAATAGTCATGATGACTATGTTGGGAGTGTAATAGTTATGATGACTATGTTGGAAGTGTAATAGTCATGATGACTATGTTGGGAGTGTAATAGTCATGATGACTATGTTGGGAGTGTAATAGTCATGATGACTATGTTGGGAGTGTAATAGTCATGATGACTATGTTGGGAGTGTAATAGTCATGATGGCTATGTTGGGAGGGAGTGTAATGGTTATGATAGTAGGGAAAAGTGCGACTACAACCGTGCGCACCATCTGGCCAGGTGAGCTCATTAGAGCCAGCTGGCCATGTGGTGCGCAGGTATGTAGCCACATAGTGTTGTAAGGGGATTTTCCCGGAAGTTGGGGCATGTCGGATGCGTGTGAGCGTCCGGTGTTTGGGTATGTGGTCAGGGAAGATTGGGGTCATGTTGTTTGGGGAGTAGGAAAGTATGTAGGGCTATGTGGTATGTGCTAGAGTGTGAGGTGTGTGGATATGTTGTTAAGAGTAAATGAATATGTATGTTTTTTTCCGTAGACTTAATCCTGTGCGTAGATAATAGTTTTGATTAAAGAAAGACTATGTATGCTATGTGCTAGAGTATGAGGTAAGTGCACTAGAAGGTCAACATATGTTGTTGTTGGGGTAGGGGGAGGGAGGGAGGGGTTAGGGAGTAGCGTCCAGTGTTTGGGTATGTGGTCAGGGAAGATTGGGGTCATGTTGTTTGGGGGGGTAGGGGAGTATGTAGGGCTATGTGGTATGTGCTAGAGTATGAGGTATGTGGATATGTTAAGAGTAAATGAATATGTATGTTTGTTTTCCGTAGACTCAATCCCATGTGTAGATAACAGTTTTGATTTAAATGACTATGTATTGCTATGTAGAGGCTATGTGTAAGTGTGTAGGTGAGAGGGGTCCCAACATATGTTGATGGGGTAGGGGAGGGAGGGTGAGGGAGAGTGAGGGGAGCTTCCCCTAGGCGCGAGAGGGTTGGAGGGTCATTTGCGGTTTTTGCAGTTTCTGACAGAGAGGAGAGGCTCTTAAGATGTGATATGAGATGAGGTAGCAGTTGACGGAGTAGGTTTGTTTTATGTAACAAATGCATGGATGGGGGCAGTCCAGGGCGGATGTAGACCATTACCCACTTACCCTTAAGCATATTTCCTTGTACCTGGTGATCATATCTCCCCTCCCAGAGGGGGCGCAATGACTGCCTCCTACACGGGCAGATGTGGCTACCAGTATTGGGATGTACCATCTCTCTCTCTCCCTCTCTCTCTCTCTCTGTCTCTCACTCATGACACACACACACACACACACACACTGAGACATAGCATTGAGTGTGCCATGAGCGCAACATACAAATTCCAAAATGCAGTCCTGGGAGTTTGACACACATTGATTAGCAAGATATCTGATTATTTATACAACTTCTCTCTACATTATATGCAGGGTTGCATAGCGTGTCAAGAACTACCTACGTGATGCTAAACAATCCAATCTCACACAAGGCAGTCATATGGGTCAAGGACTGAACCCTCAATTCATTTTAGCTAAACAAGTTACAATCATGCAGACGACAGCTCAGAAGCCCTTGACCTTGACTCTTCAGCATCTGTCAATTCTGGCGTAGCAGCTGACCGCGCAGTGTCACCCATTCATTGACGCGTGAGTCGTGATCACTACCTACAAATTTTGTTAACTGTGTTCGCAACATCTGGTGTCCAAATAAATATCATTGAAATGTAAGCGTGTTTTTCTCAATCTCCATCACCTCTTCTTCCTACACCGTTACTGCAGACCTTGTAACACACAACGTCACACACCATTCATTCTCTATCCCTTAGGTGAGCAATGTTCCCCACATACAAATTCCAACACAGAATGTTCAAGTCTCCTAAATGAGTGAAACATCAAGCCGTCTCGTTAGGGTCTAACCTTCGTGCTGGTTTGAGGCATAGTGAGATGGGGGAGGTACTGGAATGACCATACCCTCTCCCCATCCACCCACACCAAACCCCAACCCCCTCCCACCCCCTTCCAAGCCCAAACCATCAAGCATCACTTCACCCTTCCCAGAACAGATGTTCTGTGCAAAGCCTTTAGTATTATTTCTGTTAATATGTGTAAGCTGTATCGCATCGCGACCCACATGGTAACATCATTCTTTGCTCAAATAACATTTTTTTTAAGAGTAACGAGAGTCATAAGGTGGTCTTCAATCTTATTATTATAACAAAACATATTTTTTTTTGTAAACACATCTGCATGGGATACACTTAGCAGTCAGTGGTTACTCTCTCTCTCTCTCTCTCTCTCTCTCTCTCTCTCTCTCTCTCTATTCAGATCATTTAATAGTTGGGAAAAGTAACATCAATTCCTTTCTCCTGCTGCCGCTGTTCACGTATCTTTTTCATTTCACTTAGACTGACAGCTCACCAGAGGATGGAAGACTAATGTCAATTTTCAAGCTCCCCATCTCTCACACCCTTATAACCCTATAACGTAACATGACCAACATGATGACGTCGTTCTCTGCCCAAATATCATTAATGTAACGTGACCATCATGGTAACATCATTCTTTGCCCAAATATCATTTTAAGAGTAACGAGCAACTTTCGGTCAGATGTCTGAATATTGAAATGTGAACTGTGTTAAATTAACGTTCATTATCCACGAGTTCAAGCTGCCTTGAACTCGGACCTACATTATCCAAAACAAACTTTCCGCTTTCCAAATAAATAAAATTTGAAAATGTGCGCGTGTCTACTCATTCCATCTCGTCAGGGTCGGACCTTGTGTCTTCCCCTAGCGCGAGTTTTTTTCACTAACCATCGTCCTTCGCGCTCATCAGCCATTAGTGATCGTTGGATCCAGCAGAAAAAAAAAAAGAGTCTGCTGACAGTGTGACAGTTTAGCCCTCTGTAACTCATTGTAACGCAAATCATCTTTCTGCAATCCAAATAACATTATATCGTTACGTATCGCGTTTTACTGAATGAGGGAAACATTTTACATATTAATAGATGTCTCAAGTAAATGAGCGAACGAGTCACTACCATATAGCTGCGGGGAGCGAGCATTCTAGCGGTACACCTCTTGAAGTGTGACAGACGTCTGGCCAGCTGTGGCCGACGCACACATGCTCTTATGTCGGCTAACCTACACTCACATCCGACGACACATGCTATCACATCCATCACACATTATTTCCTTAACCATGTAGTCTCTCTCTACATTTCTCCTAGCTTCTACCATCACTCAGTAACTCAGTAAGTCAAACAGCAAAGCGGACTGAAGACTCTAATATGTTATGGGATAGACTGCTTCACTCTCGAGTTGAGTCATTAGTGAAATACACGGCTTCAGTTTGGTGTGACATAGCATCTAGCTCACCAGAGGATGGAACACTAATGTCAATTTTCGAACCCCCATCACACTCACCTTTATAACTTTGTAACGTAACATGACCAACATGATGTCATCGTTCTTTGCCCAAATATTATTAATGTAGCGTGACCAACATGTTAACATCATTCATTGCCTAAATATCATTTTAAGAGTAAGAGCAACTTTCTGTCCGAATATCATATTGATATGTGAACCCCATTTAGCCAAACACAATATCTCCTTTACATCTCATACCATATAATATTACTGTCTACCAATTTTTAGCCCCTGTAACACATTGTAACGTAACGCAAAATCAAATTTCTACAAACAAAAATAACATTTTTTAACTTTGTAACGTAACATGACCAACATATTGTCATCGTTCTTTGCCCAAATATTATTAATGTAACGTGACCAACATGGTAACATCGTTCTTTGCCCAAATAACATTTTAAGAGTAAGAGCAACTTTCTGTCCGAATATCATATTGATATGTGAACCCCATTTAGCCAAACACATTATCTCCTTTACATCTCATACCATATAATATTACTGTCTACCAGTTTTATCCCCTGTAACACATTGTAACGTAACATAGAAATCAACTTTTCTGATGACCAATTAGCGTTATTGAAAATGTAAACCATGTTTAACCAGTACTCCAAACCGGACCTGCGGTCCAAGTCGGGACCCTAGGTCCTGACTGGTTTGGAGTGAAGACGGGTTCAAGTAAAAAATGGGCACACAGGAAATGATTTCGACGTTCAGTAAACACTTACCGAGTGGTTAACTGAATGCCCGAGAGTACAATACGGGGTTGATGATAGTATTTAATTTAAGATTGTGAAACTTAAAACTAAACTAAATGGCCACACATGTGACAATTTCCACGTTCAGTAAACACTCACTGAGTTGTAAACTGAAAGACTAAGCCAGTCAATGTATGGTTGATGATGATAGTAATATTTTAAGATTCGGAAACTTTAAACTAAATGACCACACATGTAGCGATTTTGCATTCAGTAAACACTTACTGAGTTGTAAACTGAATGTCGGAGCCAGCCAATACAAGGTTAGTGATAGTAATATATATTTATATTTTTATTTTACGATGGAGAAACTTTAAACTAAAAATGAGGACACATGGAGGGATATCTATGTTCAGTAAGCAGTTACTGAGTTGTAAACTGAATGGTTGAGCCATCCAATACATGGTTGGTGATAGTAGTATTAATGACATTGATAATATGAGGTGTTGAACTGGATACTGACAGGGGAACAACGAAGCTGTGATATTGAAAAAAAACTGAACTGAATTTAAAAGTTGAATATATGTAATGTGAAACCAATCTACTGGAAAAACAGTAAGCCAAGTTGATTTGAAAAGAATATGTGAAGGCTGAAAAGCAGGGTGTGGGGAAATGGGTAAAAATAAGAAAATAAGAAGTAGTGATCTTCATAAACATAACATGGCATATCCGTGACCGTAATTAATACAGTGTGAACTCTCTTGAAACTATGCTCACCGTGAAATCTCGTTACTAAGCATAACTTGTCACTCTGCGAAACAAATTATTGACTAAGTGCGACAGTGTGAATAAAAATGACCACTTATGTTTGGAGTGCTATTTTAGTCAAGAAATACTGTAAAGGATGATTATTGACTAAAGAGAATTTCGCGGACTGCTGATGTTTGATGTGTTGAACTACTTAAAGGAACCATATTTGCTAGAAAAAATTCCTGTGAAATAATGCGTGTTATATGTTTTGACTAACTAGCTAATGGCGTATTGCCTTGGCTAATAATGAAATGACCCATTTTGTCTGACTCACTTAGCACAAGTGAAGAGAAAACACTGAAAAACTTGCAAAAGGTTAAAACTCTGTGAAATCATATCTGTTATGTTAAGTTATGACTAGCCGTCCACAAAGCCTTTCCTCCTATCTCAACACTATTAGTTCATGCTCTCGTGTTTCACTTTTTGTTAAAACTAAATCTACACACGCGATATGAAATGTGAAAAAATCTTACATTATGCTATGTTATCAGTGCTTGAATAAAATTATTAAGAGTGCTAGGCTATTGTTGCGCACAGTCATCTCGCTAAGGTGGGTCGGTGTCGGAATTGTCAAAATGGTGTACCTTGCATACATCAGATCTCTGGTGGATTATGCTGCACCTCTGCTTGTTTTGATGACTGAAAGGACTTTGATGATACGAACAGTAATTGGTGACATTGTGCATATTCTCAAAACATAGTTTCTGCAAACAAACAAAAAATAACAGTACATTAGATGCGAGCTGTGATTTGAAAACTGAAGATGGGTGATGTGTGGGTTATTGTGTGGACTCGGGAGATATGATCACCACGTATAAGTTTCTCAAAGAAAAATGATAAGCTAGGAAAGGTTCGTATATTTAACACACAAGACATCCATGCAGTAGTGAGATTTCCTTTGATGGCTGTGCACGTGTCAATGAAAAAATAAAGTGTAAAGATGTTTCAGTGGTATTTTAGTCGAGAAATTATACAAAATTGTGTTTATTGTCTAGTGAGAGGCGGAACAAGAGACCGAGAGGTAAATGTCGTGATCACACAGTTAACAAAAAATATTAGAATTTGTAGGTATGTAGTGATCACATCTCCCCAAACTCTTCTGTGCATATTTCACAAAGGCATTCTTCCTGACTCAACACTCTTAGTTTGTGGACTAGCGACCCACCTTTGTTTAAAATTAAATCTACAAAGCTTCACATTTACAAAAATGTTATTTGGTCATCAGATAGAAAGATGATTTTCCACGTTGCGTTACGTAACGATATAATGTGTTACAAGAATTAAACAGGATTGTGGTAATATTTTATTTGTGTTTGGATGTACTGACTAAACATGGTTTACATTTTCAATAATGCTAATTGGTAATCAGAAAAGTTGATTTCTACGTTACGTTACAATGTGTTACAGGGGCTAAAACTGGTAGACAGTAATATTATATGGTATGAGATGTAAAGGAGATGGACTAAGTCAAACTTAATTTAAAAATGTTATTTTAGTTTGTAGAAATTTGATTTTGCGTTACGTTACAATGTGTTACAGGGGCTAAAAACTGGTAGACAGTAATATTATATGGTATGAGATGTAAAGGAGATATTGTGTTTCGCTAAATGGGGTTCACATATCAATATGATATTCGGACAGAAAGTTGCTCTTACTCTTAAAATGATATTTAGGCAATGAACGATGTTAACATGTTGGTCACGCTACATTAATAATATTTGGGCAACGAACGATATCATGTTGGTATAACGTTACAAAGTTATAAAGGTGAGTGTGATGGGGGTTCGA
>WNGS01063028.1:0-10750 GCA_020271785.1 Procambarus virginalis | reverse complement strand
TTGGTTGATACCTGGTTGATGGGGTTCTGGGAGTTCTTCTACTCCCCAAGCCCGGCCCGAGGCCAGGCTTGACGTGAGAGTTTGGTCCACTAGGCTGTTGCTTGGAGCGGCCCGCAGGCCCACATACCCACCACAGCCCGGCTGGTCCGGAACTCCTTGGAGGAATAAATCTAGTTTCCTCTTGAAGATGTCCACGGTTGTTCCGGCAATATTTCTTATGCTTGCTGGGAGGACGTTGAACAACCGCGGACCTCTGATGTTTATACAGTGTTCTCTGATTGTGCCTATGGCACCCCTGCTCTTCACTGGTTCTATTCTGCATTTTCTTCCATATCGTTCACTCCAGTACGTTGTTATTTTACTGTGTAGATTTGGGACCTGGCCCTCCAGTATCTTCCAGGTGTATATTATTTGATATCTCTCTCGTCTTCTTTCTAGTGAGTACATTTGGAGAGCTTTGAGACGATCCCAATAATTTAGGTGCTTTATCGCGTCTATACGTGCTGTATATGTTCTCTGTATTCCCTCTATTTCAGCAATCTCTCCTGCTCTGAAGGGGGAAGTGAGTACTGAACAGTACTCAAGACGGGACAGCACAAGTGACTTGAAGAGTACAAGCATTGTGATGGGATCCCTGGATTTGAAAGTTCTCGTAATCCATCCTATCATTTTTCTGGCTGTCGCAATATTTGCTTGGTTATGCTCCCTAAACGTTAGGTCGTCAGACATCATTATTCCCAAATCCTTTACATGCTGTTTTCCTACTATGGGCACATTTGATTGTGTTTTGTACCTGTATTATGTTTAAGGTCCTCATTTTTACCGTACCTGAGTACCTGGAATTTATCACTGTTAAACATCATGTTATTTTCTGATGCCCAGTCGAAAACTTTATTAATATCAGCTTGAAGTTTTTCAATGTCTTCAGCCGAGGTAATTTTCATACTGATTTTTGTGTCATCTGCAAAGGATGATACGAAGCTGTGACTTGTATTTTTGTCTATATCTGATATGAGAATAAGGAAAAGCAGCGGTGCAAGGACTGTACCCTGAGGTACAGAGCTTTTAACTGCACTTGGACTAGATTTTATATGGTTGACCGTTACTCGCTGAGTCCTGTTTGACAGAAAACTGAGTATCCAGCGTCCTACTTTACCGGTTATTCCCATTGACTTCATTTTGTGTGCTATCACGCCATGGTCACATTTATCGAAAGCCTTTGCGAAGTCCGTGTATATCACATCAGCATTCTGTTTTTCTTCTAATGCCTCAGTGACTTTATCGTAGTGCTCAAGTAGCTGTGAGAGGCACGATCTTCCCGCTCGAAATCCATGTTGGCCTGGGTTGTGAAGGTCATTGGTCTCCATGAAATTGGTGACCTGACTCCTAATCACTCTCTCAAATACTTTTATTATGTGCGATGTTAGTGCAACTGGTCTATAATTCTTTGCCAATGCTTTGCTCCCTCCCTTGTGTAGAGGGGCTATGTCTGCTACTTTAAGTGCATCTGGTATCTCCCCCGTGTCCAAGCTCTTCCTCCACACTATACTGAGTGCCTGTGCTACCGGCACTTTGCATTTCTTTATAAATATTGAATTCCATGAGTCTGGACCTGGGGCCGAGTGCATGGGCATGTTTTCAATTTCTCTTTCAAAATTTAGTGCGCTCGTGTTGATATCAGTTATATTTACAGGGGTTTGGATATCCCGCATAAAGAAATTGTCTGGATCTTCTACTTTCATGTTGTTTATTGGAGTGCTAAACATGTCCTCATACTGCTTTTTTAGGATTTCACTAATTTCTTTGTCATCCTCCGTGTATGAACCTTCACTTGTACGAATAGGTCCAATACTGGCAGTAGTTTTTGCTTTTGATTTCGCATATGTGAAGAAGTATTTTGGATTTTTCTTTATTTCCTGAATTGCTTTCTGTTCTAACTGCCTTTCTTCAGTTTCATATGAGTGTTTCAATTTCCGCTCGATTTCTTCAATCTCCCTATTTAAATTATTCCTTCTTTGACGGGAAATTCGTGTCTGCATAAGCAGTTCCGTTATTCTTTTCCTGCGTTTATAGTGTCTTCTGCGTTCTCTTTCTACGTTGGATCTCTTTCTGGCTTTCCTCAAAGGAACATGTTTCAGACAGACTTGATACGCTTCCGAAGTCAGTTTTCTATTCCTTCTGTAGGACTTTTATTACTTAAAACAGTTTCCCATGGAATGTTTTTAAGTTCCCTGTTTATTATCTCCCAGTCTATCCTTTTATTATTAAAATTGAATTTACTGAATAGCCCCTCTCGCTTTATCAACGTTTTAGGTCTATTCTGAGTATTGATGGTAGTTTGCACTTCAATGAGCTTGTGATCTGAATATGTGGTATCTGATATCGTAATGTCTCTGATAATGTCTTCATTGTTCGTAAAGACCAGATCTAGAATATTTTCATTTCTCGTTGGCTCCGATATCTGCTGAGTGAGTGAAAATTTGTCACAGAATCTAAGTAGTTCTCTAATCTGTGGTTGGTTAGGTCCTGATAGATTCCTGGTATAATATATTGTTTGCTATTCTCCACCTGAGGCAAGTTGAGCAAGTTGAAGTCACCTAAGAAGATAATATCAGGTATTGGGTTCTCCAAATTATCAAGCTATTCTCTATTTTGTTTATCTGTTCTGTGAATTCCTCAGCCGTTGCATCTGGCGGTTTGTATATTAGAATAATCACTAAATTTATTTTCTCTATTTTTAATCCCAGTACCTCTACCACCTCATTGTAACGTTTAGGAGCTCCGAGCACACAAGGTCTTCCCTAAATACAGACCCACTCCTCCATGTGACCTAATTTTCCTGTCAACCTGTATAGGTTATATCCTGGAATCCAATCTCACTGTCCAAGAATTCCCCTGCATGGGGTTTGTGAAAGCTCCAATACTCATTTGACTCCAACTCATTTATAACCCTCTGTACTCATTGTAACGCAAATCATCTTTCTGCAATCCAAATAACATTATATCGTTACGTATCGCGTTTACTGAATGAGGGAAACATTTTACATATTAATAGATGTCTCAAGTAATGAGCGAACGAGTCACTACCATATAGCTGCGGGGAGCGAGCATTCTAGCGGTACACCCTCTTGAAGTGTGACAGACGTCTGGCCAGCTGTGGCCGACGCACACATGCTCTTATGTCGGCTAACCTACACTCACATCCGACGACACATGCTATCACATCCATCAACATATTTCCTTAACCATGTAGTCTCTCTCTACATTTCTCCTAGCTTCTACCATCACTCAGTAACTCAGTAAGTCAAACAGCAAAGCGGACTGAAGACTCTAATATGTTATGGGAGACTGCTTCACTCTCGAGTTGAGTCATTAGTGAAATACACGGCTTCAGTTTGGTGTGACATAGCATCTAGCTCACCAGAGGATGGAACACTAATGTCAATTTCGAACCCCCATCACACTCACCTTTATAACTTTGTAACGTAACATGACCAACATGATGTCATCGTTCTTTGCCCAAATATTATTAATGTAGCGTGACCAACATGTTAACATCATTCATTGCCTAAATATCATTTTAAGAGTAAGAGCAACTTTCTGTCCGAATATCATATTGATATGTGAACCCCATTTAGCCAAACACAATATCTCCTTTACATCTCATACCATATAATATTACTGTCTACCAATTTTTAGCCCCTGTAACACATTGTAACGTAACGCAAAATCAAATTTCTACAAACAAAAATAACATTTTTAACTTTGTAACGTAACATGACCAACATGTTGTCATCGTTCTTTGCCCAAATATTATTAATGTAACGTGACCAACATGGTAACATCGTTCTTTGCCCAAATAACATTTTAAGAGTAAGAGCAACTTTCTGTCCGAATATCATATTGATATGTGAACCCCATTTAGCCAAACACATTATCTCCTTTACATCTCATACCATATAATATTACTGTCTACCAGTTTTATCCCCTGTAACACATTGTAACGTAACATAGAAATCAACTTTTCTGATGACCAATTAGCATTATTGAAAATGTAAACCATGTTTAACCAGTACTCCAAACCGGACCTGCGGTCCAAGTCGGGACCCTAGGTCCTGACTGGTTTGGAGTGGAGACGGGTTCAAGTAAAAAATGGCACACAGGAAATGATTTCGACGTTCAGAACACTTACCGAAATTGACGTTCGACTTAAACAAATTCACGTTCCGACACCAGTGGTTAACTGAATGCCCGAGAGTACAATACGGGGTTGATGATAGTATTAATTTAAGATTGTGAAACTTAAAACTAAACTAAATGGCCACACATGTGACAATTTCCACGTTCAGTAAACACTCACTGAGTTGTAAACTGAAAGACTAAGCCAGTCAATGTATGGTTGATGATGATAGTAATATTTTAGATTCGGAAACTTTAAACTAAATGACCACACATGTAGCGATTTTGCATTCAGTAAACATACTGAGTTGTAAACTGAATGTCGGAGCCAGCCAATACAAGGTTAGTGATAGTAATATATATAATATTTTTTTATTTTACGATGGAGAAACTTTAAACTAAAATGAGGACACATGGAGGGATATCTATGTTCAGTAAGCAGTTACTGAGTTGTAAACTGAATGGTTGAGCCATCCAATACATGGTTGAGTGATAGTAGTATAATGACATTGATAATATGAGTGTTGAACTGGATACTGACAGGGGAACAACGAAGCTGTGATATTGAAAGAAACTGAACTGAATTTAAAAGTGAATATATGTAATGTGAAACCAATCTACTGGAAAAACAGTAAGCCAAGTTGATTTGAAAAGAATATGTGAAGGCTGAAAAGCAGGGGTGTGGGAAATGGGTAAAAATAAGAAAATAAGAAGTAGTGATCTTCATAAACATAACATGGCATATCCGTGACCGTAATAATACAGTGTGAACTCTCTTGAAACTATGCTCACCGTGAAATCTCGTTACTAAGCATAACTTGTCACTCTGCGAAACAATTATTGACTAAGTGCGACAGTGTGAATAAAAATGACCACTTATGTTTGGAGTGCTATTTTAGTCAAGAAATACTGTAAAGATGATTATTGACTAAAGAGAATTTCGCGGACTGCTGATGTTTGATGTGTTGAACTACTTAAAGGAACCATATTTGCTAGAAAAAATTCCTGTGAAATAATGCGTGTTATATGTTTTGACTAACTAGCTAATGGCGTATTGCCTTGGCTAATAATGAAATGACCCATTTTGTCTGACTCACTTAGCACAAGTGAAGAGAAAACACTGAAAAACTTGCAAAAGGTTAAAACTCTGTGAAATCATATCTGTTATGTTAAGTTATGACTAGCCGTCCACAAAGCCTTTCCTCCTATCTCAACACTATTAGTTCATGCTCTCGTGTTTCACTTTTTGTTAAAACTAAATCTACACACGCGATATGAAATGTGAAAAAATCTTACATTATGCTATGTTATCAGTGCTTGAATAAAATTATTAAGAGTGCTAGGCTATTGTTGCGCACAGTCATCTCGCTAAGGTGGGTCGGTGTCGGAATTGTCAAAATGGTGTACCTTGCATACATCAGATCTCTGGTGGATTATGCTGCACCTCTGCTTGTTTTGATGACTGAAAGGACTTTGATGATACGAACAGTAATTGGTGACATTGTGCATATTCTCAAAACATAGTTTCTGCAAACAAACAAAAAATAACAGTACATTAGATGCGAGCTGTGATTTGAAAACTGAAGATGGGTGATGTGTGGGTTTTGTGTGGACTCGGGAGATATGATCACCACGTATAAGTTTCTCAAAGAAAAATGATAAGCTAGGAAAGGTTCGTATATTTAACACACAAGACATCCATGCAGTAGTGAGATTTCCTTTGATGGCTGTGCACGTGTCAATGAAAAAATAAAGTGTAAAGATGTTTCAGTGGTATTTTAGTCGAGAAATTATACAAAATTGTGTTTATTGTCTAGTGAGAGGCGGAACAAGAGACCGAGAGGTAAATGTCGTGATCACACAGTTAACAAAAAATATTAGAATTTGTAGGTATGTAGTAGTGATCACATCTCCCCAAACTCTTCTGTGCATATTTCACAAAGGCATTCTTCCTGACTCAACACTCTTAGTTTGTGGACTAGCGACCACCTTTGTTTAAAATTAAATCTACAAAGCTTCACATTTACAAAAATGTTATTTGGTCATCAGATAGAAAGATGATTTTCCACGTTGCGTTACGTAACGATATAATGTGTTACAAGAACTAAACAGGGTTGTGGTAATATTTTATTTGTGTTTGGATGTACTGACTAAACATGGTTTACATTTTCAATAATGCTAATGGTAATCAGAAAAGTTGATTTCTACGTTACGTTACAATGTGTTACAGGGGCTAAAACTGGTAGACAGTAATATTATATGGTATGAGATGTAAAGGAGATGGACTAAGTCAAACTTAATTTAAAAATGTTATTTTAGTTTGTAGAAATTTGATTTGCGTTACGTTACAATGTGTTACAGGGGCTAAAAACTGGTAGACAGTAATATTATATGGTATGAGATGTAAAGGAGATGGACTAAGTCAAACTTCATTTAAAAAATGTTATTTTGGTTTGTAGAAATTGATTTTGCGTTACGTTACAATGTGTTACAGGGGCTAAAAACTGGTAGACAGTAATATTATATGGTATGAGATGTAAAGGAGATATGTGTTTGGCTAAATGGGGTTCACATATCAATATGATATTCGGACAGAAAGTTACTCTTACTCTTAAAATGATATTTAGGCAATGAACGATGTTAACATGTTGGTCACGCTACATTAATAATATTTGGGCAACGAACGATATCATGTTGGTATAACGTTACAAAGTTATAAAGGTGAGTGTGATGGGGGTTCGAAAATTGACATTAGTGTTCCATCCTCTGGTGAGCTAGATGCTATGTCACACCAAACTGAAGCCGTGTATTTCACTAATGACTCAACTCGAGAGTGAAGCAGTCTATCCCATAACATATTAGAGTCTTCAGTCCGCTTTGCTGTTTGACTTACTGAGTTACTGAGTGATGGTAGAAGCTAGGAGAAATGTAGAGAGAGACTACATGGTTAAGGAAATAATGTGTGATGGATGTGATAGCATGTGTCGTCGGATGTGAGTGTAGGTTAGCCGACATAAGAGCATGTGTGCGTCGGCCACAGCTGGCCAGACGTCTGTCACACTTCAAGAGGTGTACCGCTAGAATGCTCGCTCCCCGCAGCTATATTATGCTCGTTCGCTCATTTACTTGAGACATCTATAAGATGTAAAATGTTTCCCTCATTCAGTAAAACGCGATACGTAACGATATAATGTTATTTGGATTGCAGAAAGATGATTTGCGTTACAATGAGTTACAGAGGGCTAAACTGTCACACTGTCAGCAGACTCTGTTTTTTTTTCTGCTGGATCCAACGATCACTAATGGCTGATGAGCGCGAAGGAGGATGGTTAGTGAAAAAAACTCGCGCTAGGGGAAGACACAAGGTCCGACCCTGACGAGATGGAATGAGTAGACACGCGCACATTTTCAAATTTTATTTATTTGGATAGCGGAAAGTTTGTTTTGGATAATGTAGGTCCGAGTTCAAGGCAGCTTGAACTCGTGGATAATGAACAAGTCCATTTAACACAGTTCACATTTCAATATTCAGACATCTGACCGAAAGTTGCTCGTTACTCTTAAAATGATATTTGGGCAAAGAATGATGTTACCATGATGGTCACGTTACATTAATGATATTTGGGCAGAGAACGACGTCATCATGTTGATCATGTTACGTTATAGGGTTTAAGGGTGTGAGAGATGGGGGCTTGAAAATGACATTAGTCTTCCATCCTCTGGTGAGCTGTCAGTCTAAGTGAAATGAAAAAGATACGTGAACAGCGGCAGCAGGAGAGAGAAGGGAAGGAATTATGTTACTTTCCCAACTATTAAATGATCTGAGAGAGAGAGAGAGAGAGAGATAGAGAGGAGATAGAGAGAGAGAGAGAGAGAGAGAGAGAGAGAGAGAGAGAGCGAGAGAGAGAGAGAGAGAGAGAGAGAGAGAGTAACCATGACTGCTAAGTGTATCCCATGCAGATGTGTTTACAAAAAAAAAATTATGTTTTGTTATAATAATAAGATTGAAGACCACCTTATGACTCTCGTACTCTTAAAAAATGTTATTGAGCAAAGAATGATGTTACCATGTGGGTCGCGATGCGATACAGCTTACACATATTAACAGAATAATACTAAAGGCTTTGCACAGAACATCTGTTTGGAAGGGTGAAGTGAGCTTGATGTTTGGGCTTGGAAGGGGGTGGGAGGGGGTTGGGGTTTGGTGTGGGTGGATGGGGAGAGGGTAGGGTCATTCCAGTACCTCCCCCCATCTCACTATGCCTCAAACCAGCACGAAGGTTAGACCCTAACGAGACGGCTTGATGTTTCACTCATATAGGAGACGAACATTCTGTTGGAATTTGTATGTGGGGAACATTGCTCACCTAAGGGATAGAGAATGAATGGGTGTGACGTTGTTTGTGTGTTACAAGGTCTGCAGTAACGGTGTAGGAAGAAGAGGTGATGGAGATTGAGAAAAAAACGCTTACATTTCAATGATATTATTTGGACACCAGATGTTGCGAACACAGTTAACAAATTTGTAGGTAGTGATCACGACTCACGCGTCAATGAATGGGTGACACTGCGCGGTCAGCTGCTTACGCCAGAATTGACAGATGCTGAGAGTCAAGGTCAAGGGCTTCTGAGCTGTCGTCTGCATGATTGTAACTTGTTTAGCTAAAATGAATTGAGGGTTCAGTCCTTGACCCATATAGACTGCCTTGTGTGAGATTGGATTGTTTAGCATCACGTAGGTAGTTCTTGACACGCTATGCAACCCTGCATATAATGTAGAGAGAAGTGTATAAATAATCAGATATTTTGCTAATCAATGTGTGTCAAACTCCAGGACTGCATTTTGGAATTTGTATGTTGCGCTCATGGCACACTCAATGCTATGTCTCAGTAGGTGTGTGTGTGTGTGTGGGTGTGTCATGAGTGAGAGACAGAGAGAGAGAGAGATGGTACATCCCAATACTGGTAGCCACATCTGCCGGTGTAGGAGGCAGTCATGCGCCCCCCTCTGGGAGGGGAGATATGATCACCAGGTACAGGAAATATGCTTAAGGGTAAGTGGGTAATGGTCTACATCCGCCCTGGACTGCCCCCTCCATGCATTTGTTACATAAAACAAACCTATCTCGTCAACTGCTACCTCATCTCATATCACATCTTAAGAGCCTCTCCTCTCTGTCAGAAACCGCAAAAACCGCAAATGACCCTCCAACCCTCTCGCGCCTAGGGGAAGCTCCCCTCACTCTCCTCAACTCCCTCCCTTACCCCATCAACATATGTTGGGATCCCTCTCACCTACACACTTACACATAGCCTCTACATAGCAATACATAGTCATTCTTAAATCAAAACTGTTATCTACACATGGGATTGAGTCTACGGAAAACAAACATACATATTCATTAACTCCTAACAACATATCCACATACCTCATACTCTAGCACATACCACATAGCCCTACATACTCCCCTACCCCTCAAACAACATGACCCCAATCTTCCCTGACCACATACCCAAACACTGGACGCTACTCCCTAACCCCTCCCTCACCTCCCCTTACCCCCAACAACAACATATGTTGACCTTCTAGTGCACTTACCTCATACTCTAGCACATAGCATACATAGTCTTTCTTTAATCAAACTATTATCTACGCACAGGATTAAGTCTACGGAAAAAAACATACATATTCATTTACTCTTAACAACATATCCACACACCTCATACTCTAGCACATACCACATAGCCCTACATACTTTCCTACCCCTCAAACAACATGACCCAATCTTCCCTGACCACATACCCAAACACCGGACGCTCACACGCATCCGACATGCCCCAACTTCCGGGAAATCCCCTTACAACACTATGTGGCTACATACCTGCGCACCACATGGCCAGCTGGCTCTAATGAGCTCACCTGGCCAGATGGTGCGCACGGTTGTAGTCGCAATTTTCCCTACTAGATAACAATTACACTCCCTCCAACATAGCCATCATGACGATACACCCCCCAAACATAGTCATCATGGACCATTACACTCCCCAACATAGGTCATGACCATTACACTCCCAACATAGTCATCATGACTTTTACACTCACAACATAGCCATCATGACTATTACACTCCCAACATAGCCATCATGACTATACACTCCCAACATAGTCATCATGGATCTATTACACTCCCAACATAGTCATCATGACTATTACACTCCCAACATAGTCATCATGACTATTACTCTCCCCAACATAGCCATCATGACATTACACCTCCAACATAGTCATCATGACCTATTACACTCCCAACATAGTCATCATGACCATTACACTCCCAACATAGTCATCATACTATTACACTCCCAACATAGCCATCATGACTATTACACTCCCAACATCGACACACGCTGATTCAAAGCTGTTAGGTATTTCTCACTGTCAACACAAATTAACAACTTCCCATGTCAATCATTGCAATTGTTGATAAATAGACACTAACTAACCTTGCTACGACATATAAATACAAGTGCCAAATTTGTTTCAGAAGGCAACTCCAGCGTGGCCTAGTCG
>WNGS01063016.1:12930-25889 GCA_020271785.1 Procambarus virginalis | reverse complement strand
TTCTATGGCGACAAGGGACGCTCCGCACCTTCGCCACCAACCACGGCCTGCAGATCCTCTTCGCCCCGCGCGACAGCCGCGACGCCGACGAGTACAGCGCCATGCTGGGTCACTTCCACCACAACGGGTCACCACCCGGGGCCCGCAGCAGCTCATTCAGCGGGACACGGGAACCAGCACTTACAGCCGCAACGAGAAGCGAGCAGCGCCGGTGTCCCTGCTCTGCCGCAAAGAGTTCAGGAACTGGGTTCCAGCAAACGGCTGGTGGTGATCTTACGATAACTGCAAGCCCATCCTCGGCGAAAAGAATCCGCTACTTCCAGGACTCGGCGTTCACCGACGTCTGCTGCCCGGCCCCCAAGGTGCCGCAGATGAACATGGATCAGCACCTCGCCAAAGTCCAGCAGCGTGGCGCTTCGCCGAGAACGAGCTTCCCCCGGCAGACCAGCATGGACATCGGCGTTCTGGATCACGACGTCAAGCTGACCAAAAGACAGATGGAAGGTCCACCCGACAGCTGGCGGAAACCTCCTGCATCGGCTTCTTCGACTACAGGCTGAAGCCGTTGGTGAAGGCGGGTCCATCGACGCCGGTCGATGACGTCGATGAGGTCGATGAGGTTGCGATGAGGTCGAGTCCACCCCGAGAAACACTCCTTCCGCCCGTCCGCTACAGCAACACAGAACCCATCCGTGCGAAACCCTGGAGGAACAGCCATGACCATCCACCCGACCCCGCGCATCGCGCTGACCCTGGCGAGCCTTACGCTGCTGGGCGCCTGCAGCTTCACCGCCAAGCCCCCCCACCGTGGACGAACTCAGAAGCGGCCCCGCCAATGCACAGATGGCCATCGACCTGCAGGTACTGTGCACGAAACGTATCTTTTCAAAACACCCGCATCCAGGCCAACGGAATCCAACCGGCATCGCCGACGACCACCACCGCCACGCTGGCCCACATGGCCGTGCGACAGCAGGTGATGATGGCGTCGATCCAGGAGTAAGGCGCAAGCCAACAGCGTGCGCGATCGCTCCCACTTCGGTTCAACAGCACCCGGGTGTCGATACCGCCGAGGAGCATCGACACTGGTGGAAGAAGCCAAGACCGCGCCACTCGTGGTGTTGGAGGGGCGCACCGGACGGCACCCCGATTCATCGGCTGAAAGCCGTATTGCAACAGGCCCGGGCCAAACCGCTGTGCGTGACTACCTGATCGCTCGCCGGCGTGGCACGCTACTCGCTATCCGCACCACCCACCCCCCCCCCGCCCCCCCAGCGGTGTACCACCTGGCCGACAACGGCAGCAACGGGGCAGAAACCTCAACCGCCGCGTCGAGATCGAGGTGTACTCGGGTGACGACCCGCGTCCGCTCAAGGCCACTGCCCCTCCCCAAACTCTGACAAACCGCCTGCCGGAATCAACCACCGAAGGAGACCAACATGGACGAACGAGCTGCACCCGGCCGCGCCGCGTGGACACAACCACGGCGAACACCAACGCCACCTTGGGGCCGGCACGGTGGAACCCGTGGATCGCGCCGCCATCGCCATCCGGGACCTTCCAGACACCCCCAGCCAGAGCCGGTGAGCGGTGACGAGCTGCGGACCCGGTCGCCGAACTCCACCTACCGCACCGACCGCTACCAGGACATGGTGTCCAAGGCCGACCAGCTCGGCGCCAACCGGTTTCGTCGTCGTGGATGTGGCGGGCGAAAGTCCTTCGTCCACAAGATCGACAGCCAATGGCAAACGGGACGGAATCCCGTGATGATGCCCGGCCAACCCGCGACCGCCCGCAAGCGGAAACCGGCCAAGACCGATCCAGGCCACGCCAGACCACCGGCCGTAGTCGAATGTCATCCACTGCCGGCAAAGACAAAGGTTGGAAACACCCACCACCCCAGCCCGCCAGCCAGCGCCCCGCATGGACCGCGAGGGCCGAACGCGAAGCCCTTCGTCGCTCGACTGGGAAGCCGCTTGTGGTGACCGCTACATCATCAAGCGCGCCCCGGTCACGCTGGGCGGATGTCAGCCTCGGCCGGACCCGAAATACCGCTTCCGGGGCGACACCTCACGCGTCGCCTTCACCGAATCCACCTTCCGGCTGGCCACCGACACCAAACAGCCCCTCGGTGGCCCCGCTCCATGGTTGATGTGGCCGAAGCCCGCACACTGGCGGGTTCCCCTGCGGGTCACATGGCAGCGAAGACTTCAGGCGCCTCGTCGGGCTGGAAGCCGCAGCGCGTGGTGTGAAGACCCTGTGTCTACGAGCCCAACCCGGCCGACCTGGATCCGCCTCAAGGTGGGAACGCGAGCTGCGCCAGATCAACCGGATCGAACCCAACCGGGACCGCCAGCCACATCACACAGCGCCACCAACACCGACAACACCATCAGGCCGTGGCAGCGGTGGCCGCAAAGACCGTGCTGGCCGCCATTGAAGCCATCCTCGTCGCACCAACCGCGTGCCCGAGAAGCGGGCGAAGCCGTCATGGTGGCAGCTGCCGAAAAGCTCGCCCAGCGCATCCGCGATGGACCCCATGCCCAAGGTCCGCAGTTACGACAAGAACGCCCCTTCGCAGCGTCCAAGCGGTCGTTCCACAGAAAGATCAGCAACGCACCGCGAACGGCGACACCCCGCGCGCTGAGGTCTGCGCTGTGAACAGCCCAATCGAACCGACCATCCCTTTCAGAGATCGGTGGCCGACGCTGGGCAGGGGAACTCCTGGCTTTAGCCGAGGCCATAGCCGAAGCCCACGCACCGCCACTGTGCGCCCCCGCTGCCTGTGCCTGCCAGGACACGGAGGGGCCGAGAATGTAGTGGCCCGGCTGATGGAGGGCTACACCGTCAAACGCAGCCCAACACCGGCAGCCAACACGCCACCAGCTCCCGTCCTACGAACCACCCGCCGAGTTTTCGGGCCTCGGGCAGTTGGTGGGCACAGCCATCGTCGGAAAACCCGGCACGGGCGGAAACGGCCTTGAAACTATCGACCTTCCACCAGGACAAAAGACCCTGCCCGGGCGGTCCACGCTCCCCGGCGGCTGCCCGCGCCAGCAGACAGTGTGGCCTCCCAGGGACCCAAGCTTCGGCCTGCCGCGCCACTGCTGCACTACCTGTGGGATCCAAGCCGAACTGACCCACTGGAAACCGGGCTTTGCCGGCCGGCCGCACCTGGGGCACCGTGCGCAAGCACCTGCCTGCAAGCTGCAGAAACAAGTTCACCCACGGCCATGCCTGCTGGCCAGTCTCTACATCCCCGAGGTGTTCTCGGTCCGGAACAGCGCGAGGGCCTCACCACCCGGCGCCTGCCGGCAATGGGCGCGGCGCCCAGCCCAAACCTGGGCAACCACAGCCCTTGATGCTGCGGGTGCCGAGGTGAAAGAAATCGTGCCCTCCCGGTATGGGCACAAAAGCCATCCTCAAACACATCCCGCATCAGGCCTTGCGCTGGACGAGCCTCTGTACCGCCGGCTGGGGCCGGTTGGTTTCGAGGCAAGAACTCTCGGCCTGGGGCAACAGGACGGTGATCTGCACCTGCTCATGATCGCCACCTTCCTGGGTGGACGGACGTCAGCCGTTCCGGGCCTCGTCGAGTTGGGGTCGCTGAGATGCTGGCCACCCCCCGCCCAGTGGCTGCCGGTCGAGGACGGTTGGGAGAAACAACCGTTGGCGCGCTGGTAAGGAGCGGTCGCAGCTTCATCAAAGGGCTCCGCTACAACGAGGCGCCCGACCAGCCCCTGGTTGCCGCCAGCCTGCTGGACTGTGGCGATGCCCCACGACCCCTGCTCATCACCCGCGACCGTGGCCAAAGTGAACACATGCCGCCCGACTTTCATGGCGCAACCATCCGTGGTGACACCCCCCTCTGGCAGTGGAACCCGGCCGATGGCGACATGCCGGCCTGCCGCCACAACAGCACAGGCAACTGACCACCCCACTGCCCGTAACATTCCCCGGTTCAACCCCGTTTTTTTCAGGTGCCGAAGGCACCTTTTTTGCGTTCCCCATGGCCATCAAGAAATCCGAGCTGTATTCCTCCCCCCTCTGGGCCTCGTGCGACGAGCTGCGCGGCGGCATGGACGCCAGCCAGTACAAGGACTACGTGCTGGTCCTGCTGTTCATCAAGACATCAGCGACAAATTCGCCGGCCCCCAGCCCTTCGCACCAATCCAGATTCCCGCTGGCGCCAGCTTGCCGACATGGTGGCCCTCAAGGGCAAGTCCGACATTGGCGACCAGATCAACAAAGCACATCCTGCAGCCGCTGGAGAAAGCCAACAAGATCCGTCTCAGGCCGACTTCAACGACACGCCCTGCTCGGCAGGGCAAAGGAAATGGTCGACAAGCTGGGGCAACCTGATCGCCATCTTCGAAAACCCGGCGCTCGATTTTCCCAAGAACGGGCCGACGGTGACGACATCCTGGGCGACGCGTACGAATACCTCATGCGCCACTTCGCCACCGAGAGCGGCAAGAGCAAGGCCAGTTCTACTACGCCCGCCGAAGTCAGCCGCATCCTCGCGCAGGTCATTGGCATCCACCAGGCCAAGACCACGCCCGACACCACCGTGTACGACCCGACCTGCGGGTCCGGATCGCTGCTTTTGAAGTGGCCGACGCCGCGCCCACCCCGGTATCACGCTGTACGGGCAAGAGATGGACGAGGCCACCAAGCGGCCTGGCGCAGATGAACATGGTGCTGCACAACAACGCCAGCGCCCTCATTCACCCAGGGAAACACCCTGGCCAACCCCAAGCACCTCGACGGCGCCGCGCTCAAAACCTTCGACTACGTGGTCGCGAACCCACCGTTTTCAGACAAGCGCTGAGCACCGGCCTCACGCCCGACAACGACAAGTTCGAGCGCTTCAAGGGCTTTGGCATCCCGCCCACCAAACAGGGCGACTACGCCTACCTGCTGCACATCATCCGCTCGCTCAAGCCCCAGGGCAAAGCCGCCTGATCCTGCCACACGGCGTGCTGTTCCGGGGCAATGCCGAGGCCGAGATCCGCAAGAACCTCGTTCGCCGCGGGCTCATCAAAGGCATCATCGGCCTGCCGGCCAACCTGTTCTTTGCACCGGCATCCCGGCCTGATCGTCGTCATCGACAAGCAGGACGCGCAGCCCGGCGCGGCATCTTCATGGTGGACGCCCAGCGCCGCCTTCATGAAAGACGGCTCCAAGAACCGCTCGCGCGAGCAAGACATCCACCGCATCGTGGACGCCTACAGCAAGCAGGACGGCCAGCGACCCGAGCTACGCGCGCCTCGTGCCCCTGGGCCGAGATCGAAAGAACGACTTCAACCTCAACCTGCCCGCGCTACCTGCAAAAGCCGCCAGACCGCAGGACCGGCAAGACATGAAGGCAACCTGCCGCGGCGGCATTACCCAGGCCGATGTGGACGCCCTGCAAGCTAGGGGCCACCTGCCCGCAGCTGCGCGCCGCCCTCTTCGCACCGCTGCGCCCCGGCTACATGGCCCTGGCGGTGGACAAAGCCGCCATCCAGACCAGCATCCACCAGCACCCCGAGTTCGTGGCCTACACCCCAGCGCATGGCCGCGCACTTGACGCCTGGCGCAGCCGCACCAGCCAGCGCCTGAAGAAAGCTCAAGCCCGGCTTCAAGCCCAAGGCCTGATCGTGGAACTGGCCGAAGACCTGCTGGCGCACTACCAGGGCCAACCGCTGCTCAATGCCTACGACGTGTACCAGCGCCTCATGGACCTGTGGGCTAGCACTGGCCAGGACGACGCCTACTGCTGGCAACCGACGGATGGAAAGCCGAGACCTACCGCGTGATCGTGACCAAGAAGGGCAAGGACGGTAAACCCGGCAAAACAGTCGACAAGGGCTGGGCCTGCGACCTGGTGCCCAAGCACACGCTCGTGGCGCGGTTACTACGACAAGCAGAAGGCACTCTTTCTGACCATGACAGCCGGCATCGAGACCCGCGCGGCCCATGCTCGCCGAACTCGAAGAAGACCATGCGGGTCTGGACGCGCCTTCAGCGAGCTGGACAAGATCAACAAGACCGAAGTGGCGGCCCTGCTCAAGAAGATCAAACACGACAGGAATCCGCAGACGATGCCGAGGTGCTACAGCAGTGGCTCGATCTCAAGGAAGAAGAGACCCAACTCAAGAAGAAAGCCGAAGAGCTCGAAGCTTGGTGGACCGGCAAGCCTACGAACACTACCCCGCCTGAAAGAAGCCGAGATCAAGACGCTGGTGGTGGACGACAAATGGCTCAGCGCGCTGGATGCCGCTGTGCGCGGCGAGCTGGACCGCATCACCCAACGCCTGACGCATCGGGTGAAAGAGCTGGCGGATCGATATGAGGCGCCCTTGCCCGCCGTGGCGAAACGCGTTGAAGACCTGCAGTCGTTGGTGGACGGACACCTTGCGCGGATGGGTTTCGCATGGAACTGAACGAGCCCAGTGCGAAGTACCTCGTGCAAGGGGGACTTCAACAAAACAGAGATCGACCCATACCGTTGGACTGGCAGGTTTGAGCCGCTTGGCCAAAGTCGCGGAAAATTCGTTCGGGCCATCGCCAAGAACGCAATGCAGTGATTGCGGATGCTATCGAGGTGGGCCTTACCTCAGGTGGCGAACGTGCAGGACGGCTACCTGACCTTCAAGAGATCAGCACCATTCGGATCAACCGCGAAGTACCTTCGCCGGTATTCCGTGTTGCCTTTCGACGTCTTGATGAACGAAGGCGGTTGGGACATCGACAAACTCGGCCGCGGGGCACTCTGGCGGGGTCAGATTCAACCCTGTGTTCACCAGAACCATGTGTTCGTGTCCGATGCAAGCCTGCCCTGGCACCACAGTTTCTGCAGTGCCTGGTCTGCGTCGCCGCCTGCCGCCGGTATTTCCTTTTTGCCGGGAAACGACTACCAACCTCGCCTCCATCAACAAGACGTCCTTGGGCAGTTGCCCGTTGCGATGCCTCGGCTGCGAGAAGAACAGGAGCGCATTGCTCAGGCCCTGGCCGACGCGGACGCTCTGATTGCATCGCTGGAGCAACTGCTGTCCAAGAAGCGCCAGATCAAGCAAGGCGCGATGCAGGAACGCTCACCGGCCAGCGACGTTTGCCGGGGTTTTCCGATGGGTGGACGCCAGCCAAGCTGGGAAGACCTGGCGGATATTCGCAGTGAGGCACGCCCAGCACTCAGAAGGATGAGTTTTGGGAGTGGCGATATTTTGTGGTGCACCCCTACAGACATCACCGCGCTGAACGGCTCGAAGAGTACCTGGCAGACACCCACCGAAAAATCACGGCAATGGGCATATGAAGGCCCTGTTTCTGCCGATTTGATCCCCGCGAACTCGATCGTCATGACATCCAGGGCAACCATCGGTGAGTGCGCGATCAACGTAACGCCTCTGTGCCACCAACCAAGGGTTTCAAAACTTTGTTCCCTTCTCCCATGGTTGATGCGCAGTTACTGTACTACGTGCTGACGACCCAGAAGGCTGGCTTCATCAGCTTGTGTGGTGGAGTAGTACCTTTCTGGAAATTGGAAGACGCAGCTGCGGCCTTACGAGGTCTCGATGCCTCCCACCAAGGACGAACAACCGCCATCGCCACCGTCCTGTCCGACATGGACGCCTAGATCACCGCCCTCGAAGCCGCCTGAGCAAAGCGCGCCAGCTCAAGCAAGGCATGGCCCAGGCCCTGCTAACCGGGCGCATCCGGCTGGGTGTGACGCCGCTGGGCACTCTTTTATTGACTTTTTATTTGATTTCGATAAATATCAAAATCAACATAAAAAAGATAAACATGATCGCTCTACCCCCGCACCGCGCTGGCCGAAGGAGCTGGTGCACCAGCTCCAGGGCAAGACTGCCTTTGGCGACGCCCAGAACGGCCTGTTTCTGGCCGCGCCCCGGCGAACCGGCAAAACCAACCTTCTTGCGGGGGTGACCTGTGCCCCGCGCTGAGAAAAGCGGGCGTGGTGGTGTGTTGTACGTGGACCTGTGGGCCGACGCCACGCGCGACCCCGGCGTGTTATTGCCGACGCATTGGCCGCGCCCTGCCAGCCGCATCTGGGCGTGATCGCGCGCGCCGCCAAGAAAAACCGGGCTGAACAAGGTGAGCCTGGCCGGCTGGCTGGACGTGGACACCAGCCGCATCGGCAAGCTGGACGGTTTTGACGCTGGTGGACGCCTTGCGGAGCCTTGCACGAAACCGCAGGCAAAACCGGTAGCGCTGGTGATTGACGAAGCGCAGCACGCGCTGACCAGCGAAGCGGGCGAGGCGGCCATGACCGCGCTGAAAGTCGGCCCGCGACCGCTGAACGGCCGGGCGTGGTGAACCTGATGCTGGTGGATGTCGGGCTCGGACCGCGACAAGTTGCTGCGCCTGGTGAACACCAACGGTTCGCCCTTCTATGGCTCGCAGATCAAGACCATGCCCGCGCTGGGACAGGACTTCATCGCGCACATCGTGCAGCTGATCGAAGCGCAGCGCCCGGAGCTGGCCCCAGTGGATCAGGCCACGCTGCAAGCTGCATTTGAAGGCTTTGGCAGCCGGCCGCAGTTCTTCATGGAAGCGCTGGGCCAGGTGCTCAGCCCGCTAGCGGCGCTGACGGGCCGCTTTGAACCCGCCATGCTGCAGGCCGCCGCACAGCGCCAGCAGGACGACGAGGGCCAGATGGAATCCGACTACCTGGGCCTGAAGCCGCTGGAGCAGGCGGTGCTGTGGCGCATGCTGGAGCAAGGCCCGCGATTCAGGCCGTATGACGCCGAAGCGCTGCGCTTCTACCGCGAGAAAACCGGGCGCGACAAGGCGGTGACGCCGCCGCAAGCGCAGAACGCGCTGGAGTCGCTGCGCCAGCGCTCGCCAGCGCTGGTGTGGAAATCGGCCCGGGGTGAATACGCGGTGGAAGACGCGGCCATGCACCGCTGGTACGAAACCCGGGCAGCGGCCGGCACCTGGCCACCGCTGAGCCGGCAAGGCAACCTGCTACCAGACACCGAGTAGTCCGCCGCTGCAACGCATTGACCCCAAAACCGACGACACAAAAATCAGGGAGCCCGTCGTGAACGATGTCAGCAACCGGAGCGCGCCACCCAACACCGGGTGGTGCAGCTGCTGTGCCAGGAACTGGGTTACCGCAACTTGGGTGACTGGACCGAGCGCGCCAATAACGCTCCGATTGAAGAAACGCTGCTCACCGCCTTCTGGCAGACCAAGGGCTACACGCCCGAGCAAATGAGCCGGGCGCTGAACACGCTTCGCAGCGAGGCCGCCAACCCCACCCGCACTCTGTACGGCAACAACCAGGCGGTGTACAGCCTGCTGCGCTACGGCGTGCCGGTGAAAACGGGCGCAGGCGAACAGGCCGAGACGGTGCACCTGGTGGACTGGGAACACTCCGACGCCAATGACTTTGCGGTGGCGGAAGAAGTAACGCTGAACGGCGGCCTGGAGCGCCGGCCCGACGTGGTGCTGTACCTGAACGGGCTGGCCGTGGGTGTGCTGGAGTTGAAAAACAGCCGGGTGAGCATTGGCCACGGGATCCGCCAGAACCTGTCCAACCAACTACCCGAGTTCAACGAGGGCTTCTTTGCCACGGTGCAGCTGGTGATGGCGGGCAACGACAGCGAGGGCCTGCAGTACGGCACCATTGCCACACAAGAAAAGTACTTCCTGAAGTGGAAAGAAGACGAGGCCGACAACGCAGGTTACAAGCTCGACAAGTACCTGCGCAAGCTGTGCAGCAAGCCGCGGCTGCTGGAGATCGTGCACGACTTCGTGCTGTTCGACGCCGGCATCAAGAAGCTGCCACGGGTGCACCAGTACTTTGGCATCAAGGCGGCGCAGGCGCATGTGTTGAGGCGCCAGGGCGGCATCATCTGGCACACGCAGGGCGCGGGCAAAAGCATCTTGATGGTGCTGCTGGCGCGCTGGATTCTGGAGAACCTGCCGCAGGCGCGCGTGCTGATCGTGACCGACCGGGACGAGCTGGACGAGCAGATCGAGCGCGTGCTGGGCGACGCGGGCGAAACGGTGTACCGCACCGACAGCGGCAAGGACCTGATGCGCCAGCTGGCCCTGCCCTCGCCCCGGCTGATGTGTTCGCTGGTGCACAAGTTTGGCGGCCAGGCGCGCGGCAAGAGTGAGGCGGAGTTCGAGCAGTTCATCAAGGACGTGCAGGCTGCACCCAGCGCCACCTACGGCGAGCTGTTTGTGTTTGTGGACGAGTGCCACCGCACGCAGAGCGGCCGGCTGAACCGGGTGATGAAGGCGCTGATGCCCAACGCGGTGTTCATTGGCTTCACCGGCACCCCACTGCTCAAGGAAGACAAGGCCACCAGCCAGGAGGTGTTTGGCGGCTACATCACACCTACAAGTTCGCCGAAGCGGTGGAAGACAAGGTGGTGCTGGACCTGGTGTACGAGGCGCGCGACATTGACCAGCGGCTGGGCTCGACCGACCAGATCGACCAGTGGTTTGCCGCCAAGACCAAGGGCCTGAACGACTGGCAGCGCGACGAACTGAAGAAGCAATGGGGCACCATGCAGAAGGTGCTGAGTTCCCGCTCGCGCATGGACCGGGTGGTGGCCGACATCGTGTTCGACTTCGCGACCAAGCGCCGCCTGTCCAACGGGCGCGGCAACGCCATGCTGGTGGCGGCCAGCATCTACGAGGCCTGCAAGTATTTCGAACTGCTGCAGAAGACGCCGTTCAAGGGGCGCTGCGCCATCGTCACGTCGTACAACCCGCTGACCAGCCACATCACGCTGGAAGAAACAGGCGCCCACACCGAGAGCGACAAGCAGGTCATCTACAACACCTACACCGAGCTGCTCAAGGACGTGGTGGCCGATCCCCACAAAACCAAGACAGAAACTACGAGCAGCAGGCCAAAGAACGCTTCATCAAGGAGCCGGCCAATATGCAACTGCTGGTGGTGGTGGACAAGTTGCTGACCGGCTTTGACGCCCCACCCTGCACCTACCTCTACATCGACAAGTCGATGCAGGACCATGGCCTGTTCCAGGCCATCTGCCGCACCAACCGGCTGGACGGTGACGACAAGGACTTTGGCTACATCGTGGACTACAAAGACCTGTTCAAACGGGTGGAGAAAGCGATCGCGGTTTACACCTCGGAGCTGGACACCAGCGCGGGCGGCAGCGACCCGCAGGTGATGCTCAAGGACCGGCTGGACCTGGCCCGTGAGCGGCTGGATGCGGCGTTCGAGGCCCTGCACCTGCTCTGCCAACCGGTGTTACCACCGCAGGGCGACCTGGACCACATCCACTACTTCTGCGGCAACACCGAGATCCCTTCGGACCTGCAGGAGCGGGAACCACAACGTGTGGCGATGTACAAGGCCGTGGTATCCCTGATCCGCGCCTGGGCCAACGCGGCCGACGAACTGGAGGGCGCTGGCTACTCGCCCCAGGATGTGGACCGCATGAAGGCGCAGCTGAAGCACTACCTGGACCTGCGCGACCTGGTGCGACAGGCAGCGGGCGAAACGCTGGACCTCAAGGCCTACGAGGCCGACATGCGCCACCTGATCGACACCTACATCGAAGCCTCGGCACCGCGCAAGATTTCGCCGTTTGACGACATCGGCTGCTGGACCTGATCGTCAAGACCGGCATTGCAGAGGCCATCGCCAACAAGCTGGCGAACGTCAAGGACAACCACGAGGCCGTTGCCGAGAGCATCGAGAACAACGTCCGCAGCAAGCTCATCAAGGAGCAGTTGACCGATCCGGCGTTCTTTGAGCGCATGTCGGCCCTGCTGGACGAGATCATCCGGCTGCGCAAGCAGAAAGCCATCGAGTACGAGGAATATCTGCAGCGCATCGCCACCCTGACCCGACAGGTCATGAGCGGCAAGACGGACGACACCCCGAAACAGCTGAACACCCCGGGCCGCCTGGCGCTGTACAACAACCTCAAGGCCTGGGTGACCACCAACACGGCCGGTCAGCCACACGCACCCTATGGCGGCAACGACGCTACGGTGGCCATGGTGATGGCGCTGGACGCGTCTATCAAGGAACACCGACCTGACGGCTGGCGCGGCGTGACGGCCCGGGAGCAACTCGTCAAACAGGCGATCTACAACGTGATCAAAGACATCGACGCGGTGAACCGCATCTACCCCATCGTGTTCGCCCACAAGGAATACTGATGGCGGTGCACATCGAGCTGGGTGACATACAGGCCGAGGTGATCCGCAAGGACATCAAGCACCTGCACCTGAGCGTGTTGCCGCCCATGGGACGTGTGCGCATTTCAGCGCCGCAACACATGAAGCTGGACACCATCCGCGTGTTCGCGATTTCGCGGTTGGCCTGGATCAAGACCGAGCAGCACAAGATGCAGGCGCAGCCACGCGAGGCGCCACGCCAGTTTTTGACGCGCGAGAGCCACTACGTCTGGGGCCAGCGCTGCCTGCTGACCAGACACGAGCATGAGGGTGCGCCCAAGGTGGAACTGAACCGCAACCGCCTGGGCATGTGGGTTCGGCCCGGAACGGACGAAGCACGGTGCCAGGAACTGCTGGACGGCTGGTACCGCGATCAGATTCGGGCGACGGTGCCCGCCTTGATCGCCAACTGGTCAGCGGTGCTGGGCGTGAAGGTCGACAAAGTGTTTGTCCAACGCATGAAGACCCGCTGGGGCAGCTGCAACCCGACGGCTGCCGCGATACGCCTGAACACCGAGCTGGCCAAGAAGCCCGCAGAGTGCCTTGAGTACATCGTGGTGCACGAGCTAACCCACCTGCTCGAACCCACCCACGGCCCACGATTTGTGCAACTGATGGACCACTTTTTGCCGCACTGGCAGCAGCGGCGGGAACTGCTGAATGCGTTGCCGGTTCGGCATCATGAGTGGGGGTACTGATACTCCGGACAGTGTGTTGTTTGACTGGGGTATTGCCCGCCACTGAAGTTGAAAATCTCAGATTGATGTTCAGCTTTG
>WNGS01063016.1:0-10823 GCA_020271785.1 Procambarus virginalis | reverse complement strand
GACGCGGTGCCTCAGCCTGGCCCGGACACGGGAGGTGCCTGCAGTGCCGTCTGCGCGACCGCCAGTGCCTTCTTTTTCTGGGCCACCAGCAACAAGGGCTTGCCCTCGCTCGAGCGGATCACCTTCCAGTGCACGTTGCTCCACCAGCCGCTGGCCTCGCGCAGGTCCACAGGCTGGTCAAAGGCATACACCGTCACCATGCCGCCCTTCTCGAAGAACGTGGTGAGGTGGTAAGCGAGGTGACCTTCGATATCGCATGGCCGCATGAGTTGGGGAAACCCGGGCACCACGTTGGCGTCCCGCATGCCCAGGTGCATGAGCAACTGGCGCTGCTCCATGAAACTGCCCCGCAAGCTGCGCTCGTGGTATTCGTGGTCGATCGCGTCGCGCACCATCGCTGGCGGTCGCACGGCGAGCACCCCGCCGCTGGTGCCACCGGCCAGCAAAAGCGCCGCCAGAAAACGCTGCAAGCCGCGTCGCGCCAGCAGCGGCTGCGGCTTTCGGTACAGGTGTGCCGGTGCGTCGCTGGCCTCGAAGGCGATCGCCAACTCGGCGCGCGCGCGCAAATCGAATTCGCTGTCGGGCAGGAAAGGCGCGTCGGTATCGGGGCTCATGTCTTGGTCCTGCGAAACGGGGTAACGTTGACATCGGCCTTGGGTGTCGCAGGTACCCCCATGGCCAGCTTCAAAGCGTCGCGCGCACGGGCTAGGCGCGACAACACCGTGCCGGGCGCGATCTCCAGCGCCTCGGCCATCTGGGCGGTGGGCATGTCGTCGAAATAAAACAGCACCAGCACCTCGCGGTGGATGGGCGCCAGGCGCGCGAGCGCCTTGACGACATCGAGTTTGTCGTCCAGCCCCGCGTCGGGCGCCGCTTGCTCGGGCTGCTCTTCATCGTCCAGCGACTGCATGCTGGGTGCGGCCTGGCGAAAGGCGGCGCGGCGCATGATCTGAAAGAGCCAAGCCCGTGCCAGCGCAGCGTCGCGCAGTTGCTCCCGGTGCTTCCAGGCGTTGGCAAAACAGTCTTGCACCACGTCTTCGGCAATGGCGCGCGAACCAGTGAGCGCCCACGCACTGCGCAGCAAAAAACGGTAGTGCTCACGCACCCATTGGTTATAGCGGGACTCGGCAGACTGGAACAGCATGGTGATCAAGAGCGCTGCGTGGCTTGGTTCATTCCGTGGCGCTCATCGGTACTTTCCCTAGGGCTGTCGATCAAGGCCCCCGCGTCCCACCCAGCGACGGAAATTCCGCTTCCGCACCTTTGGCTGTGCGCTGCTGCAGGGTGTGCAGTCGGCGTTGCATGCTCTGGATCTCCACCGTCTGCCCGGCAATGATTTCCTCGGCCAACTGCCGGGTGACAGGATCGCGCCCATGCTGCAACACCAGCCGCGCCATGTCCACAGCGCCGGCGTGGTGCGGAATCATCATCGCCAGAAAGTCCTGGTCGGCCTGGCCTGCGTAGCCCGGGCTGTGCATGGCCTGCATCATGCGGGCCATCGATTCGTCCATATCCCGCTGGAATGCGCTGGTGTGCGCGGCGCTGGCGCCGTGGCTGGTGTGCGCGCCGCTCATGCCGTCTGGCCCTTCTCGCCCACACGCACGTAGACGAGGTTGATGCTCTTTTTGTTGCGCAGCGCGCCAGAGGGCAGCGTCAGATTGCCCAGGGGGATCTGCGCAATGAAGGTCGGGCGCAGCGGGTCGCTCACATCAAATGCACTGCACACGGTCTGGCCCGCGTTGGGCGTGCCGGGCAGCTCGTCCTGTTCGTGGGCCACATACAGCAGCGTGTTCTCGGGGTTGGTCCACAACCCGTGCGACTCGCGCCCGTGGCTGAAGAAGGTACCCACCACCTTGCGCTGGCCGCCGGGGGCGCTGCGGTCGATGATGGCGATGGGGCTGGACGCCACGCCGCCGGGCCCGCCGTCGTCGATGCGCGCCAGGCTGGCATAGACCACGCTGCCGCGCGCATTGCTGACGAACTCGACGTGGTTGGGCCGCGCGCCCATGCCCAGCGGCACGCTGTCGATCAGGTCGAAGCCGCCCTGCGTCGAGCGGCACGACAGCGCATCGGCCAGCTTGTGCGAGAACCACACCTCGGCGCCGTCAGGCGTGGTCTTCATGAAGGGCGTGAAGCCGGGCTTGTCCTGTGCGCTGATGTCCAGGGTTGTCACGCGCTGCGGCCGGCTGTGGCCGTCGGCGCCCGGGTTGACGCGGAACACGTCGATCTGCGACACCTTCTGGCTGGCCACGAAGGCGAGTGTTCCCTCGCGGTTGAACCACACCTGCGCCGGGCCGTTGATCGTCGGCAGGAACTGGCGGATGGCGGTTGAACCCGGGCTGTCGGCGCCTTTCAACTGACGCACCGCCTGGTCAACGCCGAGGATGGCGATACGGTCTTCGCCGCGCAGCGTGACCCACAGTTCACGGCCATTGCGGGTGAAGGTGGGCTCGTGCGGTTCGCGGCCCAGCAGCAGGCCGCTGCTCAACCGTTCGGGGTTGGTGCTGGGGCCGGCGGCCGGGTTCGGCGTGTTGCCAATCACGCGGCGCTGCTCGGCGTCAATCAGGTAGATGTTGCTCGAGCCACGCCCGCTGGTGGCCAGCAGCCGGCCGTCGGGCGACGGCACCGCGCCGTGGGCGTCGATGCAGCCGTGGTACAGCGGCTTGTGGATCATCGCCGCGTGTGTCGGCGCCACGCCGGCGGTGACGTAGCGAAACGGCGGGCGCGGGTCTTCGTCGAAGCTGGTCAGGTTGATCGTGCTCTCGACGGTGTTCGTCTTCGGGTCGATGACGACCAGCGTGTTGGAGTCTTCATTGGTGATGAAGACGCGGTCGCGCGGGTCGATGCCGGTGGCTGCGGCTCCCGCTGAAGCGCCGGACGGGGCCTGGGCATGTGCTGCGGGCAGCGCGCTGGCTGCCGCGGCGGCCAGGGTGTACTTGAGAATGTCGCGGCGTTGGGTGGTCATGTTTGCTTTCTGAGTTGGTGTGGAGAGTGATCGCTTGGGTCGTGGGCCGGCAGCCGCCGATGAACCACTGCCCAGCGCTTGCTTCAGGTCAAGAGCGCGGCTCAGGCCGTTTCATTCCCTGGCGCGAGCCGACAGCGCGTCGCGCCGACGCCGCCCTGGCCTTCAGCGCGGGGTGCCAAGTTGCCGATAGACCTGCGGCCGACACCTGCGCCAGCACGCTGCGGTCGGCGTCGGACGACAGGGCGTACCGAAGGGACCGTCGACCCAGTAGAAGACATTGACCGCACCTCCGCGTGCGAAGCGGAAGGCCGTGTCTGTGTTCTTCACGCGGCCTGCAGTGCCTTGTCCGGCCCCGCGGCACTGCCCACGTCGGCGACATCGTTGGACACGTACAGCGTCAGCTGCTGCCGAGCTCGTTGCGGTACATGAACTGCGCAACCGGCCCCTGGCCACCCGGCAACAGGCGCCCGCCTTCCAGCGTGTAGCCCTGGGCCTGCAGGTGCGGCGGCTTCATCGGCGCGCCCATGCGCTTGGACAGCCATGCCACCAACTGGTCCTCGTGCGCCGCGTCCACCTCGACCGGGCGGCGCGCGTCGGACTGTATACCGCGTGAGCCACCGCCGCGCGCTGCGCGAACCCGCCCGCTGACGCCAGCCGTCAGGCCGCGCTCGGCGGGTGCCGCGGCGGCCATGCGGCCGGCATCGTCGCCCCCCGCGGGCAGGCCGCCCCGCAAGCCCCAGCCAGTCGCGCCGCTGATGACGGCGATGGCGATCCCAGCGGCCAGGCGCTGGAGGTAACCAAGGCGTCTGCGGCACGGCGCGCGGGCGCGCCGATTTCAGCAGGCGCTGCGGCGGCTGTTCATCCAGCACGGGATCGAACAAGCGTGCAGTTTGCGCTTCTGCGCCCGGTAGGCCTCCAGGCGCTGCGCGTCTTCAGGGCGTGCGGCCAGATAAGCGGCGATCTCGACCTGGCGCTCAGCGGGCAGGCGGCCATCAACGAACGCATGCAGGTCGGCCTCGGTGACCGGGGGAATGGACGGTGGCGGACGGTCGGTATTCATGGGTTGCTTCGCAATACATTCATTTGACGACTTTCAGCCGCACCGGTTCTGCGCGGCTTCCATCAGGCCGCGCAGGCGCTCACGGCCTCGCGACAGGCGCGACATCACGGTGCCGATGGGGATACCCAGGGCCTGCGCCACATCGGCATAGGCCATGTCTTCCAGCGTCACCAGAAGAAGCACTTCCTTCTGCTCGACGGGCAGCAAGTCCAGTGCAGCCTGCAGATCCAGTACAGCCAGCCTGTCGTTTGTGTCGGCGCCACCGGCACTTCGGGCGTGTCGTCGTCCATGGTCACGGTGTGCAGCCTGGGACGGCGCACGCCATCGACGTGCAGGTTGTGCATGATGCTGAAGAGCCAGGCGCGCATGTCGGCCACGCCGCCCCACAGGTTCGACTTGGCCCAGGCCCGCTCCAGCGTGTCCTGCACCAGATCGTCGGCGTCGTCACGGTTGTTCACCAGCGCGCGCGAATAGCGGCGCAGGCGCGGCACCCAGCTCAGCAGGCTTGCGTCGTCTTGCATCGGGGGGTCGTGGCCTGAGGGACTGGACGGAGTCGACAGCAAATGTCATTCCTTGATGATGTGCCAGACGTCTTTGAAGTTGTCGCCGGCGCGGTCGCCGGGCTTCTGGTCGGCCTGGTAGGTGTAGACCGGCTTGCCCTTGTAGGCCCACTGGCGCGCACCGTCGTCGCGCATGACGATCGTGTATGCACCGGCCGGTTGGTCGCTGGCGGCGGCCATCGCGGGCGGCCACAGCGCGGCGCAGCCGCCGTTGCAGGTGCTCTTGCCGCTGCCTGCCACGTCCTTGTCGAAGGTGTAGAGCGTCATGCCCTTGGCGTCGACCAGCGCGCCGTTGGCGAGCTTGGCCGGCGCGTCTGCAGCCATGGCGCTGGTGAGTGGTGCCGTGAAGGAAGCCGCTGTGATCAGCAGAGCGGCCAGAGTCGGAAGGTGCTTCATGGGGATGTCGTGTGGGGTACGGTGGAGAGTGGCCGCGATGATGGCCAATCAGTAGGCCGCAGCGACTGCCAGCTTGGGGTCGATCTGCCAGGTCTCGCTGACGATCTTCCCTTCGCGGAACGTCAGCACGTAGCGCACCTTGATGGGCATCTTGCCTTCAAAGACGACGTTGGCCGAGACGGTGGCGCCCTTGGGGTTGCCGACTCTTCAATCTGGCCGACTGTGAGCTTCAGTGGGCCGACGGCCTTGCCGAACTTCTCCCAGGTGCCGCGAATGGCATCGGTGGTGGCATAGGTGCCGTCGAGTGGGCCGCCTACCCATTCAGCTGGGCCTGGTCGGCATAGGCACGCATGACAATCTGGGTGTCGCCCGAGGCGATGGCCTGGAAGTGTGTGCGGGCGTCGTCGCTGGGGGCGGCGAAGACGCTGCCGGCGGCGAGCGTCAGGGCGGTGGCGGCGAAAGCGAAAGTCTTGAACATTGTGGGCTCCGATGAAGGGTGGGTTTGAAGTGAAGTGAAGTGAAGTGCGGTGAGTGCTGGATGAAGGGTCCGAGAGGTCCCGACACAAGGGCAGACGGCGCCGGCATGCGGTTTATTCCAGAGCGTGCAAAGAAATTTAGGGTCAGGGCCCTGGGCCGTGAATTCGAGGCTTCAGCCCAGCAGGGCCGGCACCCAGCGGTTGATGAGCGCGCCTCCGACGATGAGCCAGCCGAACAAGATCAACGCCAGCAGCAGCGGCTTGGCCCCGGCCTTGCGAATGGCGCCGATGTGCGTGGTTAGGCCGAGCGCAGCCATCGCCATCGCCAGCAGCGCGGTGTCAATCTCGGTCGTCACTGCCACCACCGACGCCGGCAGCCATTGCAGCGAATTGAGCAACACAACCGCGACGAAGCCGAAGGCGAACCAGGGCACAGCGAGTTGACCCTTGGCGTGAGCATGCTCTGCCTCCACCAGGGCTTGCAGGGTGCTGTCGCGCGCCAGCCAAGCCGACAGCATCACCAGGAACGGCGCCAGCATCATTACTCGAACCATCTTCGCGATGACGGCCGAGTTGGCTGCGTCCGGGCCCACCGAACGTGCTGCGGCCACCACCTGGGCCACCTCGTGGATGGTCGATCCGACGTAGATGCCGAACCCGTTGGCGCCGCCGGGGATCAGCGCCCAGTGCCGGTTCAGCTCGAACAGCGCCGGGTACAGGAAGATCGCCAGCGTGCCGAACACCACCACCGTGGCCACCGCCACCGTGACCTGCTCGGCGCGCGCCTTGACCACCGGCTCGGCGGCCATCACCGCAGCAGCGCCGCAGATGGCACTGCCAGCGCCGATCAGCATCGCCGTCTTGCGCTCCAGGCCCAGCCAGCGCGTGCCGATGAGGCAGGCCAGTGCGAAGGTCGAGCCCAATATCATCGCGTCGATGGCGACACCAGCTATGCCGACATGGTCAATGTCCTGCACGGTGAGCCGCAGGCCGTACAGCACCACGCCCAGGCGAAGCAGGTTCTGCTTGGAGAAGTTGACGCCGGCGCCGCTGGCTACCGCCCAGCGCGGGGCCCACGGGTAAACCGTGTTGCCCACGATCATGCCCAGCACGATGGCCAGCGTCAGCGCACTGAAGCCATGGTCCTGCAGCCAGGCGATGCGGCCCAGCGCGATACCGGTGGCAGCCAAGGCGCCGCTCAGGGCCAGGCCGGGGAGCATGCGTGCGAAAGCCGATGCAGAGGCCGATGTGCGTGGCTCACGAAGTACGTTGATGGTCATGCTGCTTGCCTCCGGTTGAAGTTCATGAGGACGAAGCTTCCGGCTTCATAGATGACCCGTCAAACGGGTTGTATCGCTAAGATGTACCCATCCAATCGCTTTGCAGACGAATCCGCCATGAATACCCTTCGCCTCACGCTGCGACAGCTGCAGATCTTCGTGGCGGTTGCGCGCAGCGGCACTACCACGGCAGCCAGCGCCGAGATCGCGCTGTCGCAGTCGGCCACCAGCTCGGCCGTGAATGAACTTGAGCGGCTGCTGTCGCTGCACCTGTTTGACCGCGCGGGCAAGCGCCTGCTGCTCAACGACAACGGCCGTGCGTTACTGCCGCGGGCCCTGGCGCTGCTGGACGGTGCCGCCGGCATCGAGCTGATGTCCCGCGATGGCAGCGCCCAGGCCCAGTCGCTGCGCATCGGCGCCAGCACCACCATCGGCAACTATGTGCTGCCCAGGCTGCTGGCCCGTTTTGTCGCAGCGCAACCGGCCATGCCAGTGCCTGGCGCTCAAAGGTCGTGATCGGAAACACGGCGGCCATCTGTGACGCGGTCGCTGCGTTTGAACTGGACGTGGGCCTGATCGAAGGGCCTTGCCACCAAGCGGCGCTGGCCGTCACGCCATGGCACCAGGACGAGATGGTGGTCGTTACATCGCCCGACAGCGCGTGGGCACGAATGAGCCTGGCCGGCGAGCGGGTGCCAATGCGGACACTGCGTGAGGGGTCTGGCTGGTGCGTGAGTTGGGCTCGGGAACGCGCGAGGCCACCGACCAAAGTCTGCTGCCCCACTTGCGCTCCTACCGTCGAAGCATCGAGCTGGGAAGTTCGGAGGCGATCAAACATGCGGCCGAGGCGGGTATGGGCGTGGCCTGCCTTTCGTCGTGGGTCGTGAGCGACGCTTTGGAGGCCGGCCGCCTGTGCCGCATCGCCACGACCTTGCCGCGGCAGCTCCGACAATCTCACCTGGTCGTGCATCGCGACAAACAGCCCACCGCTTCGCTGCTGGCATTTGTCGACCAGGTATCTGGCGCCGAGAACACGGCGCCATGAAATGTGACTCCATCGAGGTCAGGCCTGAGCAGCTCGCCAGTCGGCGCTCAAAGCTTATCACGCACCTTCAACGAGATTCACGGCAGGCTCACCTGCACAAATGCCGGATGCGGATGGCGAGGTCAAGACTGCCGCATATCCACATACCGCGCGCGATGTCTTGGGCATTGCGATCCAACGCCACCCCTTGTCTCCTTCTTTATTTGCGGCGAGAGCAATGATCAGAATGTTGCAACAGCATCAGGTCAAAGTGAACTATTGCCCGTCTATCACGCACTTTGAGGAGCATGGGAACCCGGGTGGCGGGTATTGCGCTACGGACACTGAAGGACCAAAAGAAGTGATTCGCCCTCCCTGCTGGCGCTTGAAGAAGGCCTGCCATGGTCCAGAACACCGTTTCGTCCGTGACGCAAAGGGCCATTCCAGAACTTTGCACTTCGCTACAGTGCCGAACGACGGTACAGGTAATCGATCGGTCGCTTGAGATCCTGACGGTAAGCGACCGCTTGCGTTGGCGCCCATGGACTCTGCCGTCGAACCTAAGTGGCAGCAATCAGCCTTGACCGGCCGGCCAGCCTGCAACCACATCGAGGCACGGTATGCGTTGAAGTCAACGGCGAATCTGCGAATCCACAGCCGGACCAAGGCGCTGTGGCCCCCTGACGACCTCATGTGCCGTCTTCTGCACATTCCAGGACGAACTTGCCTCCCGAATGAAGACCGCAATCGATTCAGCCAGCTTCACGTCCCGCGCATCAGGTGATCCCGCCAGGGCACGCCCCATGTGCAGCCAGCCCTTCAATGCTTCGGCCCTGCTGGTACGCACTTTGTCTCCCGAAGCGGTGCTCGGGCGCACCTTTCTCAAACGGCTTGCCTCATTGGCTTTCAATTGCCACAGGTCTGGGTGGCTCATGTTCCGGCCGCGAGTGGCTTGCCGGGTGGCTTCGGCCTCCACCCCGTAACCACGCAGCTTCTCGGCAAAGGTCTCGCGCCACCGTTGCAAATCGGCCTTGCGCGGGTTGAGTCGTCTGCCGCTCATTGACTCTGCCCGCACGCTGATGTGCACGTGCGGTTGGCCTGGTGGTCGTGCAGCACCATCACGTATTTGTGGTCCGCCAGTTCGGTCTGTGCAAACTCACGTGCCGCCCGCTGGACGATCAACGGGTCGGTACCCCGGGGCATGGACAGCATGATGTTGAAGGCCTCGCGGCGGTAGCCTCATCCCCGATCAGGCTGCCGCCATAGCGCCAGTCTTCGCCCAGCTCGTGCACAGCCGATTTGCCGCGCACCGTGTCGCCTTGTTCGGTCTCGATGTCGAGCCGGCCGTTCTTGCTGATGTAGCGGAAGTGGGGGCGCAATGGCCAGCATGCCCCGCCCTCCCCCGGTGACCTTCACCATGACCTGGGGCGCTCTCTTCACCACGGTGGCTTCGATGCGCTTGCGGATGGCGTCCGCGCGCTGGTGCATGTCTCCATCGCTCAGCCTGGGCTGCGGCTTGACCTTGACCACACGGTTGCCCGGGTAGAACAGTCGATCCCCCCACTGGATGAGCACACCATCGATGTTCGGCGCTTGGCTCATGGCGTTCTCCTTGAAGTCACCGGCTGAACCGGCGGGTGGTTTCGGCGGATGACCCACGCGGGCGCAGATCGGCCATCAGGGCCGCCGCCTGTGCAAGGTGGCGATGAATGTCTGCGTCCAGCGTGTCGAGCATGTCGCGGTAGACCAGCGCCTTTTGCACGTTGCTTTGGGTCAGCAGGCGCGTGAGGACGTGGATGTTGCGGCTGAGGCCGGAGAGTTGCGCGTTGGACGTGGTGAGCGCAGATAGCAGCTCGGTACGGCTTGAGCCTGAGGTCAACGCGGGGATGCCAGCGATGAGACCTGCCAGGTAGGCGCCGCGCGAGCCCTGCTGCGCGCGAACCGGCTGCCAGTTGCATGGCCTCGGCGGTTGTCAATCTGATTGACAACTTGACCGGGGACTGGTGCAAAGGGGCGATGCTCTCGAAACCTGGGATCGGCGGTGGAAGCGATTCAGCCTGCCCAAGTTCGCGGGCCACAGCCGACGAACCAGCACCGACACGCTCTCACGCCGAGCCTGCGCATGGGCCACCAACGCGGCCTTCAGACCGCGCATATCGACCGTGACGAAGTCAGGGTTGTGGGTGTTCATGGGCCAACCGAAAGGTGCAAACGTGAGCGAAGCGAGTCGTTTGTGAAACGGCGGCGTGCCGCCTATCCTGCAATCAACCATGCACCTATGCTCTCCGAGGATCGACGATCCGAGGCGCTGGATTCACCCAAATCCAGCACAACCCGGGCAAGCTCCCGCCCACCAGGTTGTCAAACCGTTTGACAACCGGTGAGGCAAGGGACCGCGATCAGAGGGAGATTTGCAGCAGGTCGATGGCGTCAAAGCCAGGGCTCCTGCTGCTGGGAGAACGTCGAACTTCTGGTGTTGTGACCGAGTGAGTTGTCAAACCGTTTGACAACTCACTTCGCCGACCAGCCCACGAGGGTCAGCTGACTGGCCAGCACACCGCTTGCACCGAGCCTCCACTTTCGGGAGTCACGTAGACCTGTCCCATCTTGGGGTGGCGCTTGCAGTGTGTTCACCACGACCACCCCACCGTCCAGACTGGCCATGAGCCTCAGTGGTGCTGGCCGAGGCGCACGGGTCACAGGTTCTGGGGCAACAGGAGGTGATGGGTGCCCCTTCACAGACTGGCCCTGGTCTGCGCCCTGCCCCAGACTGGCTTCCATGGATTCGATCAGTGCCGACGTTCCACGCCGAATGCTGCCCGAGCCTTCCGTGAGGTCGGTTCGCAGCGCAGCGACGCTCTCACGGGTGATGGCGTCCCGATCCGATGCCCAGGCCTCGACGTACTGGGGATGCTGACCCGCCAGTTTGCGCAGGTCGTACAACTCGGCCAGGCCCCTACATCTCCCCGTCACGGTAGGCGGCCAGCAACCAGTCCGGCGGATCGATCAAACGCCGTCGCCAGCGTCACGTACTGCCGGCTCTTGCCAATGGCCCTGCGATG
>WNGS01063011.1:0-12856 GCA_020271785.1 Procambarus virginalis | reverse complement strand
AAAAATAGTAGGAATAGGAGAAGGCCTAAATGCAAAGGAGCATGTCAGGGATTTTAGGAGGATAGGAAAATATGAGAAAGACAAGAACTGCCCCTTCAGGGTGACGTTTAATTTAGTGAAATATGACAGAAGCTTCGCAATACCAGAAAACTGCAATGTGATGAGGATGGCAAACTTTGGTCAATAAGACAAGACCTCTCAAAAGAGGACAGAAAAGCTGAAAATGAACCTCACTGAAGCGAAACGTCTAAAGGGGATAGAAATGAAGAAGAAAGGAATTCTTTTTCTACAAAGTGTCAGGGACTGGAAAGCTTGTGAAATGGTACTTGCCTCGATAGAATCTTGGCGACTCGATACTTTGATATCGTTCGTCTTATGCGTTCTGTCTTGTATTGACATCCTTGGTGATATTAGGGCCCTCTGATTATCCCGCACATTTGATGGTGCTAAATAGCCTTCCCGGTTTGTTTTGTGCTTCTATGGATAATACTTACTTGTGAAATGGTACATAAAGACAAAGCAACAAAATCATTAAAGGAAAGGGGGTGTAAAGAACAAAGGAAGGGGAACATATTCCTGAAAATAGTATATACCAATATAGATGGAGTGAGATTGGAAATATTGGAGTTGAAGGATATAATCATGCTCAAAGTCCCAGATATTGTCGCATTAACAGAGACGAAACTTGAAGAAAATATTTAAATAAGGTCGTGTTCCAAGGGGCTACTCAGTTTGGAGACGTGACAGGAAAATAAGAAGGGGGGAAGAGTGGCTGTGCTGGTAAAAGAACACCTGAAAGTAAGAGAATTAATGTTTGAAAACCCTCGAGATATATTGACATAATGGCATTGCAGCTCTGTAATCAAGATAAGCTGATAATTTTAAATGCCTACAGCCCACCAGCAAGCAACACATGGACAAAGGAAGAACTGGATGACAAACGAGAGGGCCTCATAATGGTCATGAGAGAGATTATGGTAAGAGCTGACAAAGATAAATCCCGATTGTTGGTACTGGGGGATTTAACTTTAAGGCAATAGACTGGGAGGCCTACGAGGCAAGAACAGAGGACATTTGGACAGGCAGATTTGTAAACCTCATCTTGGAGACATTCATGTATCAACACGTCAAGCAGGCCACAAGAATGAGGGAAGGGGATGTTCCGTCAGTACTGGATCTAGTATTCACCAGGAAAGAAGAGGAGGTATTTGACATCCAGTACCTTCCTCCCTTGGGAAAGAGTGATCACGTCCTCTTGGACATTAAATACGCTTTGCGATATAATCTAGTAGAGAATGGGGACAGTGAAACAGTTGTTAAACTCGATTTCAAGAGAGGACGCTATGGGGAACTTAGAAAATTTTTTCTTGGGTATAATTGGACAGACTTGTTGCTAGGCAAGGAAGTAAATGAGATGTATGCCAAATTTTGCACAATATATGATGAAGGCACACAAACATTCATACCAAAACAGACATGCAGACCTGGGAAACAGGGTTGGTTCAACAGAAATTGTGAGAGGGCCAGAGATCAAAAGACAAAAGCATGGAATCATTATAGAAAGAGGCCAAACCCCCAAACATACCAGCGATACAAAGATGCAAGAAACAACTACACGTCAGTAAGGAGAGAGGCAGACAAGAACTTTGAGAATGGTATTGCAGACAAATGTAAATAAGATCCAGGCCTTTTCTATAAATTCATTAAAAGTAAGCTCCAGGTAAAGGATAATATTCAGGGGTTGAAAATGGGGGATAGATACACGGAAAATGAAAAGGAAATGTGTGAAACATTAAACGAAAAGTTCCAAAGTGTGTTTGTACAAAATGAGATCTTCAGAGAACCAGACACAATAAAAATTCCACAGAACAACATAGAGCGTATAGAGGTGTCTAGAGATGAAGTGGAAGATATGCTAAAGGAGCTAAGTAAGAACAAAGCAGTTGGTCCAGATGGAGTTTCACCATGGGTTCTGAGAGAATGTGCATCTGAGCTCAGCATTTCACTTCACCTGATCTTTCAGGCATCCCTGTGTACAGGAATCATAGCAGACGTGTGGAAACAGGCTAATATAGTTCCAGTCTACAAAAGTGGCAGCAGTGAAGACCCCCTCAATTACAGACCTGTATCATTGACTAGTGTAATAGTGAAAGTATTGGAAAAACTAATCGAAACTAAATGGGTAGAACACCTAGAGAGAAATGATGTAATATCAGACAGACAGTATGGTTTTCGATCTGGAAGATCCTGTGTATCGAATTTACTCAGTTTCTATGATCGAGCCACAGAGATTTTACAGGAAAGAGATGGTTGGGTTGACTGCATCTATCTGGACCTAAAAAAGGCTTTCGACAGAGTTCCACATAAGAGGTTGTTCTGGAAACTGGAAAATATTGGAGGGGTGACAGGTAAGCTTCTAACATGGATGAAAAATTTCTGACTGATAGAAAAATGAGGGCAGTAATCAGAGGCAATGTATCGGACTGGAGAAATGTCACAAGTGGGTACCACAGGGTTCAGTTCTTGCACCAGTGATGTTTATTGTCTACATAAATGATCTACCAGTTGGTATACAGAATTATATGAACATGTTTGCTGATGATGCTAAGATAATAGGAAGGATAAGAAACTTAGATGATTGTCATGCCCTTCAAGATGACCTGGACAAAATAAGTATATGGAGCACCACTTGGCAAATGGAATTTAATGTTAATAAATGCCATGTTATGGAATGTGGAATAGGAGACATAGACCCCACACAACCTATATATTATGTGAGAAATCTTTAAAGAATTCTGATAAAGAAAGAGATCTAGGGGTGGTTCTAGATAGAAAACTATCACCTGAGGACCACATAAAGAACGTTGTGCGAGGAGCCTATGCCACGCTTTCTAACTTCAGAATTGCTTTTAAATACATGGATGGCGATATACTAAAGAAATTGTTCACGACTTTTGTTAGGCCAAAGCTAGAATATGCAGCGGTTGTGTGGTGCCCATATCTTAAGAAGCACATCAACAAACTGGAAAAGGTGCAAAGACATGCTACTAAGTGGCTCCCAGAACTGAAGGGCAAGAGCTACGAGGAGAGGTTAGAGGCATTAAATATGCCAAAACTAGAAGACAGAAGAAAAAGAGGTGATATGATCACTACTTACAAAATAGTAACAGGAATTGATAAAATCGATAGGGAAGATTTCCTGAGACCTGGAACTTCAAGAACAAGAGGTCATAGATTTAAACTAGCTAAACACAGATGCCGAAGAAATATAAGAAAATTCACTTTTGCAAACAGAGTGGTAGACGGTTGGAACAAGTTAGGTGAGAAGGTGGTGGAGGCCAAGACCATCAGTAGTTTCAAAGCGTTATATGACAAAGAGTGTTGGGAAGACGGGACACCACGAGCGTAGCTCTCATCCTGTAACTACACTTAGGTAAAAAAAAAAAATACACACACACACACACACACATCCCAGGAAGCAGCCCGTGACAGCTGACTAACTCCCAGGTACCTATTTGCTGCTAGGTAACAGGGGCATTCAGGGTGAAAGAAACTCTGCCCAGTTGTTTCTGCTTGGTGCGGGAATCGAACCCGCGCCACAGAATTACAAATACAACAACAAAATACAAATATTTATTCAGGTAAAGTACATACATACAAGGTAAGATACAAAAGTTGATGGATTTATAGATAGAGCTAGTACATACAATGCCTATAGCCACTATTACGCAAAGCGTTTCTGGCAGGAAAAACACTAAGACTAAAACTTAATACTAACTTAGATTAAAGTATAATTGTGTTGAGAAAAAATAAGAAAAAAAAATGAAAAAAGGGGGGGGGGCGGAAACATCGCAGAAAAAAAAGCAAAAATACAATTTGGTCAACAAACAGCATTGTTTAAAATCGTAGACATGGGTTGACATTTAGGGGTGAGGTAGGTTCCATTGAATTAATTAGGTGGTACTTAGTTTTTATCTTAAACTGGTTGGGAGAGGTACAGTCTTTAACATAATTGGGAAGGTCATTCCACATTCGAGGTCCCTTGATTTGTAAAGCATTTCTAGTTTGACTAAGTCGTACTCGTGGAATATCAAATAGGTATTTGTTTCTGGTGTGGTGCTCATGGGATCTGTTACAACCTTCTAGGATGGTTTTAAGGTCAGGATTGACATTACAGTTCAGCGCTTTATATATATAAAATACACATGAGAGGATGTGCAGTGATTTAATATCTAACATATTCAGAGATTTGAGTAAGGGTACCGAGTGATGTCTGGGGCCAGAGTCAGATTTTAAAATTTTTAATTTTGCCCCGAGGGGCGAGTTTATTGGGCAGCGCCACTCATCTTGTGAGTGGACATACCGCCATAGCAGCATGTACAACACTCCCCAATAGGAAGAAAACCCGCTGGGTTGTTCATCCTGTCACTTGTACCCGGACACAGCTGGGACTTGCTTAACTATCTCAAGTGAACAGCTCCTCAAATAAGAAGATTAACATCTATCAACCCTTAAAAGCTTACGTTATCTTGCGGGTGCAAAATGGGGGAATCTTTTAAGAACAGTATCAATATTTGACAAATAGTGTTTTCCTAACTCAAACAATGTGGGGTTTATTATTCTACACATAGTTCTGATTTTTCTCAGGTGTTCACATTCACGTAGATAGTGGTCAAGGCGGTGTCCATCACTCTCACCATAGACTCTACAACTTCACTGATTAACTGTTGTTTCCATTCCATATCTCCATGGATATTTGTATCCAAGACTGATTCTCGCTATTACTGATTCTCTCCCTCGTCCTCCTCCTCTTCGGCCATAATGACTGGGATTGCCAGCTGCAACCATGTTGTACCATCGTAGAGATTCGCTGGTTTGTACTTCTATCCTCCTTTCCTCAGTTACCTTGTCACGGTGATGTTGCCTGACAATACCGCTAATTTGTAGTAGAGTCTTGGGTATGAAGTATTCAATATGGTCTCCTTCAGCGCCTTCAGCAGCCAGCACATCTGCTCGTTCATTCCCACATATTCCAACATGGGAGGGGATCCACAGAAACTTGATGACTCTTCCCTGATTGGTAAGTGCTCTCACAGCTCTCTTAATTTCAGCGACTATTGCAAGATTTTCTGCCCGATTTTTACTTAGGCTTTGCAGTGCTGCTTTTGAATCGGTGCAAATCACTGCACCATTAGTATTTCGTTCAAGAAACCTTAACGCCATAACAATGGCAGTTAGCTCTGCTTGCGTTGAAGAGGCATAGTTCTCAATACGCGCTTTTTCTTCATTTCTGCGTTGGAAAGTATTATCCTTGATTACCGTGTATGCTGCACCAGCCCTGCCATTGACAGGATTAGATGACCCATCAGTGTAGATTTGATCTAGTTCATCTCCGGCTTCTTTATAAATTTCCTCGAGATACTTGTGCCTCATTTCTTGTGGTAACATGTGGGATTTTTTCATTGCCATTTCATTGATGATGATCTTGCATGAGTCATCCTCCCAGGGAGGTAACCTCTCTACAGGCAGGAGCTCACGGGCTTGCTCAAGCAGGTGAAGCTCTTTAAGGTAGCAGACTGATCTGTGATGCCATTTTTTGCTTCCGTTTCCCCCTGAAAGTAGCACAGAGCTCATTTTTTTCTTAGCAATATCATTGTAATGGGGATCTCTGTCTATCCTAATTGCAAGCTTAGCATTCAGCTCCTTAATTCTGCTTTTAACACTGGGGAGGGACAACTCCTCTCGTAGATTAGACGTTTTGGCAGTTCTTGGAACTCCAAGAACCTGCCCTGCTGATAACCCTTGGCTCAAGTTATTAACTCAAGTACATGAAGATCAAATGTCAGTAATCAAAGAGCAGTCGGCCTTAATAATGAACCTGCAAGGCTCATTATTATCTTTGCAGAATGAAGCTGGAGCCCTACTCAAGAACAATCAAGATCTATCTACCAAAGTCGTCCACCTCGAGAAAGAATTAAACCTTCTCAAGAACACAGTTACTAACATTAATCCAGATGAAACCACTAGAAAACAGGAAGAAATATTGCAACGGTTTGAGAACCATCTGAACAACCTACAACACCAACACACTGTTATCCAGGACGAAACAGACCAACATAAACTACTAGAGTCTGTAATTATCTCTTCACATGATTTTCCCCAAGAAACTGATGGAGAAGACTGTGCTGCCATTGTGATCAAGGTATTGCAGGATAAGTTAAGGTATTCACTTCAAAAAAATCACATCAAATCAGCTTATAGAGTGGGTACCAAATCATCTGGTACAAACAACCGAAGAATTCGAGTAAAACTTGATAGCTGCTCCCGCAAGTCTGATCTTATCACAGCTGCAGTCGCTGGTAAATCCTCTGTTTATGTGAATGAATGTCTGACCAGGTTCAGGCAAAATCTCTTTTTTAAACTGCGTGGTTGCTGCAAAAATTCCTCTGTAATTAAGCACTGTTTTGTGCGAGATGGTAAAATTATAGCTAGGAGGACTGACATTGGAAAAACCTATTCAATAACCACTGAAGCTCACCTTAATTCTTTCCTCAGTGACTGTGGGATAACTGCTGTATAGCCAGAATTCAAATTATAATCTCATTTAACTACCATTGTGTACTTTAGCTCTGCCTTTCCTTTCAAAAGGTAACTTTAACTAACTTTAGTTAAAAAATAATGGTCATCCTTACAATTGTCATCTTTCATTTTACTCCCATGTTCAGTAGTACACTGGCTTAGCCTGTGTCCTCTAGTATTAACTTCATTATCCAGTGTTCCTGAGTGTATCTCTATTTAAGCTACCTCATTTTGTCTTAGTGTAACTTTAGTATTAAACTATAGTGTACTTATAATAGTATAGTAAGCAAGCTTTTCATTTTATAGTTTTCATAATTGCTTTTTTACTTTTTTGGGCATCTATTGTTATTAATTATTCTAGTTCATTATTTACATTCCTAGTTCTCATTAAGTTTTTTTTTTTCTTTACTTAATTTACCATTGAGTTTATATTACTTAAATTACCATTAAGTTTATATTACTTTAGAACTTTTATTCTACTTTCCTTTATTTTCTATTTTGTATTTTGGCACTCTTGCCTTGTTTCCCAGCAACCAGCCTTTTTATGCAGACATGTATAGACCCAGAACTAAACCTCTTATCCACTATCTATGACAATCATCACTTTAATGACCAAATTGCAGATATTTTACAGCACATGATGTAAACAATGTATTAACACATAATCACAATATCTCTGTAATCAACTTGAATGTTAGATCCCTAGGTAAACACTTCGATGATGTTAGTGCCTTGATTGAAACTATTGACAACAAATTCACTTTTATTATACTTACTGAAACGTGGTTGAAAGAGGATACTACTCAACTCTTTAACATGCCTAACTACTTGGCAATTCACAACTGTCGTCAAATTCAGAGAGGTGGTGGTACTGCTCTTTACTACCATCATGAACTAACATGCTTAAAAGTAATTAGAACTAGAGACTGCTGTGGGGAGTATATCTTCGCCAGTTTCAGAGTCAAGGGTACCGAGTCTATCCTGTCTGTAGGTGCAGTCTATAGAATTCCTAACACTGATGTGTCTGAATTCAATTCAAACCTTAGTAATCTAATACTCGAGAACAGACTGAACAAAAACCATCTAATTATCGCAGGGGACTTTAATATTGACCTCTGCGAGCCTGAGCACCCTACTACTGTTAGCTTCCTCAACTGTATGAATTCCTGCTTCCTCATACCCTTAATCACTAGACCTACTAGAATCACTGATAGTACTGCCACGACTCTAGATCACATCTGGACCAACATAACCTCTCCGCTTACTTCAGGTATAATCACCGATAGCACTACAGACCATTACCCCACATTTCTCTTAACTAACATTAACAAACCACCTCTAGAGTCAAGGGAGATAAGTTTTAGGCTGCACAATGAATCTGCTATAGACAATTTTATAACTGCTGCTGATAATGTCAACTGGGAGTCAGAGTTAGGTAACATAGGGGACATCAACCTAGCAGTACAATCTTTTTTCAAAAAACTCTAAGCCTTTATAACACCCACTGTCCTATGCTTACAAAACAAGTCACTACCAAAAGGCTTAACAATCCCTGGCTTACAAAGGGAATACTTAAATCCATTAATAAAAACATGACCTTGAGAAGAAGTATAGGCTAGGAACCGTCTCCAAAGAATTCTCAAAAAATTACTCTTTACTGCTATCTAAGATAATTAGACGAGCCAAAGCTAAATACTACGAAGATAAATTTACCCAAATAAAGAGCAACATTAAAAAACTTGGAGCACAATTTCACAAATCTTGGGATCAAAGAAGACTTTAAACAACAAACCAACACTCCTGTCTAATAATGGTCAGCTTTCAGCCTCTGATTCTGCTATTGAGTTCAATAGGTTCTTCTCTTCCATTGGGTCATCCCTTGCAAATGATATTCCATCTTCCAGTACTGATGTTAAGGACTACCTTACAGGTAACTATCCACAGTCTCTGTACCTAAAGCCTACTAATTCCACTGACGTCAATGAGATAATCCTTTCCCTCTAAAACCAAGTCTAGTGCCCTTGAGGAGATTCCGACATTAATTTACAAAAAAGCCTCCAGATCCTTAGCCCCTGCAATTGCATTGCTCTTCAACAAGTCACTTGAACTCCAAACCTTTCCAGATATTCTAAAAAAAGCGAGAGTAACCCCTGTCCACAAATGTGGTGATCCCACAGATGTTAACAACTACAGACCTATTTCAATCCTGCCTAACTTATCAAAAATTTTGAAAAACTAATCTACAAGCAGCTCTACTCTTATCTAGCCAAGCACAATATACTTAGCTCTTGCCAATGGCTTCAGACCTAAAAAAAGCACTAACGATGCACTTATTAGTATGATTAACTTAATTCATGCAGCTCTTGATAAAAATGAGTTCCCTGTTGGGTTATTTGTGGACCTGCGTAAGGCTTTTGACACTGTCAACCACCAAAACCTTCTTCTTAAATTACATCATTATGGAGTCAGAGGACTCTCCCTGCAATACCTCAAATCTTACCTTACTGACAGACTCCAGTATGTTTCTGTGAACAATTCAATTTCTCCTACCCTACCCATCAACATTGGTGTTCCTCAGGGCATACTTGGCCCTCTCCTCTTTCTCATCTACATTAATGACCTTCCAAATGCCTCCCAACACCTTAGACCAATTCTATTTGCTGACGACACAACCTTCATTTACTCCAGTCCTGACCCCCTTGCTCTAAATGCCACAGTAAATACCGAGCTTAATAAAGTCCATCTTTGGCTAACTGCCAACAAACTCACCCTTAACATTGACAAAACTTTCTATATTCTGTTTGGCAATAAATCCTCTAATCAAATAAATCTCAAGATTAACAATACCCAAATTTGTAACAAATAGATGGCAAATTCCTTGGCGTTCTCATTGATCACAAGCTTAATTTCCAGGGTCACATTCTAAATATAAAAAAAAAGTTTCAAAAACTGTTGGCATTCTTTCTAAGATCAGATATTATGTACCCCGCCCTGCCCTGGTGACTCTCTATTACTCCCTCATCTATCCATATCTCAACTATGGTATTTGTGCTTGGGGTTCTACTACCCAAAATCATTTACGTCCTCTAATTACTCAACACAAAGCTGCTATTAGGACAATATCCAACTCTGGCCCCAGACATCACTCGGTACCCCTACTCAAATCTCTGAATATGTTAGATATTAAGTCACTGCACATTCTCTCATGTGTATTATACATATATAAAACGCTGAACTGTAATGCCAATCCTGACCTCAAAAGCTTCATTGAAAGCTGTAACAGAACCCATGAGCACCACACCAGAAATAAATACAGTTTTGATATTCCAAGAGTACGACTTAATCAAACTAGAAATGCTCTACAAATCAAGGGACCCAGAATGTGGAATGACCTTCCCAACCATGTTAAAGACTGTACCTCTCTCAACCAGTTTAAGATTAAAACTAAACACTACCTGATAATTTCCTGTAACCTACCTTACCACTCTATTGTCAACCATGTATGTTATTTTTTTTTTTTTATTCAACGCTGTTTGTCTACCTATTGTATTTGTGCTGCTTTTTCAGTCATGTTCCCCCCTTTTTTATCTTTATTTGTATCTGTTCTCAATACATTTTATTCTTTTTGCTCATTAGTATTAAGTTTTAGATATTAATGTTTTTCTTGCCCGAAACGCATTGCGTAATAGTGGCTTTAGGCATTGTATGTACTAGCTCTATCTATAAATCCACTTATGTAAAATCACTTTATGTATGTACCTTTCCTGAATAAACATATTTATTTATTTTAAGAATGATGGTCATGGCTTCATTTTGAATGCTTTCAAGCCCTTTTCATATCGCTTTGGGAGTAGGTGCACAGAACTGGGGCGGCATAGTCTATGCAAGGAGCGCGAACATAGGCTGTGTACATCATCTTTAGCACGGCAATAGAGGCTTCATGTCCATTCCAGGTCATAGCTCCCAGTGCCCTGAGTCGACTTTTGCATGTTCCTATGAGTTGATGAGCTACTCTTTATCCCCTTGTTAGAGCGACCCAGTGACAGACAAGGTAACGATCGTGGTCATTCAAGTGTTTTACCTTTAATTTGCAGTTCTTCGTTTGCGCTCCGCTTGTGATGGGAGTATTGTAATTGTCCTTGTTTGTGGAGAGAGTGAAACCGAGGTCAATACATTTCCTTCCAAGAAATTCAATGGACTGTTTAATTTTCCCAAGGTGGGAGCTTGTATTAGGAAATCATCTGCATATCCCACTTATTGTGCTCCTTCCGGCAAATCAATATTTGCAATGTCTTTCATAAGTACATTGAATAGTGCAGGGCCTAAGACTCCGCCTTGGGGAGGCCCGAGTTCCATATTCATCATTCTGGAGACCGCCCCCATTGACACAGCAGATCCTGTCCTCCTTTTGTGAGGTAGCTTTCAAACCATTTGATGAGTCTCCCCTTGACACCCATGCATTCAAGCTCGTCCAGGCTCGCAATCCCCTGTGCTTTGTCGAAGGCTACTTTAATGTCAACAAATACACAGTACCTAGCCGTGTAATTAGAAAGATCAATAACTATACAATTGCCTTTCAAGCGTCTTGCAAGTGCATGAACGAGATTCGATAGGTCTGTAAGTACCAGGGTCATTTACGCTTCGTAAGGGGAACAATTATTGCTGTCATGTGGGGCAGCATCCACTTAGGAATGACTTGTTAAACAGGTGGAGTAGTGGATTCACAGACACTTAACACACGTGCATTGAGTATGTCGTAGGTGACGCCATCTTCACCAGGTTCTGTACTTTTACCCCTTTTCATAGCGCGCCTTACTTCCTGGGTTGTGATTGGTTCCCCATATTGATCATCACTAGACAGTGCTCCTGTTAACCTAATTCTTCTGTCATCATATCGCAGGAGCTGTTCCCTTTTTTCCTTTTTTTTTTTATCGCTGCAGGAGGGAGGAGGAGGATGTCGCATCACTCCACTTGTGAATAGTTCTCAGCCTTACCATGGGGGTCTTTGTGAGCAGCAGGCCGGGTTCTGCCCCCCTTAGCTTTCTGAATTTTTGCCCTCACTTGTCTTGCAGATGTTTCGCTTCCAATAGAGCTAGTGAACTCAAGTCATTGTCTTTCCTGCTCTTTAATCTTCTCTTCCCTGGCTACTGAAACACAGTTTTAAACAACTGGTTACTTTCAGTGGGCTGTCTCCGATACTCTTTACTCATGTTTCTTTCATTTGCGTTAAGCATCTTTATGTAATCGTTCAGATACCATTTTATTTTATTCTTCTGAGGGTTACTTCGACCAGTCGTATGGTGAGGAATTCTGAGACAGTGCTCAAATTTGGTGATTAAGCACACACTCCGTCAACTATTGATTGGAGGGTTCGAAAAGAAGGTTCGAGACTTATGCAGTCCCGTGGTGTAGTGGTTAAAACACTCACCTGGCGTTTCGCGCCGAGCTCTTTGTCATGGGTTTGTATCATGGCCGGGGAGGATATACTGGTCGCAATCCTTAACTGTATCCTATGTTTAACGCAACAGGTAAAATGTGTACTTTGATGAAAAAACGGATATTCGCGCCAGTGGTCGTCTTCCAGGGACCTGCCCGAGTCGCTACGCGTACTAGTGGCTGTACAAGACTGGAAACCAACCTCTTGTATATATCTTCAAAAAAAAAAAAAAAAAAAAAAAAAAAAAAACAAAAAGATACGTGAATTTAGAGACACTTCTATAACCAAGTTCCAGCGATGTGTATATTTCATAAGAACATAAGAACAAAGGCAACTAGCAGAAGGCCTATTGGCCCCATACGAGGCAGCTCCTATTTATACCACCCAATCCCACTCAATACAGGTCCAACCCATGCTTGAAACATCGAGGGACCCCCCACCTCCACAATGTTACGGCGCATTGGTTCACCAAATCAACAACCCTGTTACTGAACCGTATTACCCAACTCTTCCTAAATCATAAACTTATCCAATTTATCCCATTGTTTCGCGTTCTATCCTGTGTTTATACTTTCAATACCCTATTTATCCCCTTTGTTATGTCCATTCATCCACTGTAAACCTCTATCATGTCACCCCTAACATCTTTCGCCTTTCCAGTGAATGCAAAGTAAGCTTTGTTAATCTTTCTTCATATGAAAGATTTCTAATTTGGGGGAATTAACTTAGTCAGCCTACGCTGGACACGTTCAAGTGAATTTATATCCATCTATAATATGGCGGACCAAAACTGAACTGCATAATCTAAATGGGGCCTAACAGAGCAAGGTATAGCTGAAA
>WNGS01063001.1:6972-23238 GCA_020271785.1 Procambarus virginalis | reverse complement strand
TATAAGGGGTACCACCTATGGTGCAAGAGTAGGGACCCATAGCCTCGGAGAAGATAAATAAAGACGTACTCAGAGAGACCTTGTGGATCTCTCACTGAAACACTTGATATTTTCTTCTCTCTACCAACTCCTCATTCTTTTGATAGTGTACAATATTATTATCTTTATTTGAAATGTTTCACAAAAAGAGTTACATCAGGATTACAAGTGGTTACAAGGGTTGTCTTGTAGTTCCTCCAGCTCCTCAGCATGGCGGCCCAGAACCTGGATGCAGTGACGCATTTCCCCTCTCGTTGGACTTCGTCCACATAGAGGCGCTGAAAAAGAAAAGCTGGCAGCTCAGGGTCTCCTTGTTGTTTCATATAGCCTAGACCCCAATCTCCTTCAAACCACTAGCTACACTTTTACCCCGGCGACGAGTGTCTCAGAGCAATGGGGCAAAATTGTAGTGGTGCATCTCAAGGTCTTCTGATCCTTACGGGTGGACTTGGCCTGCTTCTCGTGATTGGCAGCTCCTCCTGCTTGTGTCAGCACTGAGTAACATAGGTATTGGCTACAGTTGAATACGCAACGTGTAGTCCCACACCAACTGTCTCCATTCTTCCAGGGGTTTCACTGTGATTCCGTCTCGGGCGACCGACAAAGAGCTCATCAGATCTTGGACGGGGCTGTGAGGTACAGAGGCTCTCTCTCGCTGGGACGGCGCTGTGGTAAGGCTTCCTCTTTTGTATTTGGTACTCCTGGTAATTCTTGTGCCCAGTGCCATCCTGCTGTACTTTGGCAGAGTAGGCATGCCGTCCATACTGTCGACCTCCACCTCGCCGCAAAACACCTTATTCGGTGTGTGATTGGGGCAGCAAGGCGGAGAGCCACGGCAATGTTATAAATGTATAATATATATATATATATATATATATATATATATATATATATATATAATATATATATATTATATACTATATATCATTATATATATTGTCAATGCAATCGGAAACATTGAAATGAAACCGTTACATATTTTGTATAGCGTGTGTTGCTTTTATGTGCAACAGATGGCGCTATTTCTTAAAAAAAAAGAATGTTTTTACTTGGCACAGGTGTGGCATCCATACTTATACTTACGAAATGAATGGTATGGTAAATAACACAGCTCAATACCAACACACTGTCACACAAAATAATTAAATCACAATGAAAATAAATCGAAATATATGAAAATTCAATTTATAAATGTTATCGGAAACATTGAAATGGAATCGTAACATATTTATTATTGCATGTGTTGCTATTACCTTCAACAGATGGCGCTGTTTTCAAAAAAACATGTTTTTACTTTCACAGGTATGACATCTATATAGTACATATACAAAACACGTGCGTATTTGAATGGAACGTTGTATCAAAATTCAATGCAATCTGTGAAGAAGTTTCGGATGTTACAGCATATGTTTCTCTTAAGTCCAACAGATGGAGCTGTTTTTCAAAAAATTAATGTTTTACCGGTCACAGGTGAGGCATGTATATAGTTAGTATATAAAAACATGCGCCTATTCGAATGCAACATTGTGTCAAAATTTCAAAGCAATCGGTAAAGAGGTTTCGAAGATCTCCCTCACATGAAAAAAACATTTTTTTTTTTATATATATGTTTTCCCCGTCACAACCATTACATCTATATAACATGTACATAAAAACCCGCTCAAATGTGAATGGAACGTTGTGTGAAAATTTCAAAGCAATCGGTGAAGAACTTTCGGAGATTAGCGATTTTGAACTAACGAGTATTTACATTTTTATTTACATACTAGCAGTACCCGGCCCCACGTTGCTGTGGCTCAGCAATGCATGTGCTTTGCTTCCTGAAAATTCCACCCACTAGTGGAAAAAATAGCTGATGCCATGATCAACGGTGCGACATCAGTTAAGCAGAAAGCCCGCCTCAGAGCAGTGCAGGCCCCCCCCCATGCATGGGACTTCCTCTTGGCAGTACCCATGTTGGCACGCGCTTAGATCCAGAATCCCTTCGTGTAGCAGTGACCCTCTGCCTTGGTGCCCCAATTTACACTGAATACAAGTGTATTTGCAACAGGGTGTAAGGAGACCAATATAGACTGGATGGGCTGCACTGCAGAAGCTCCAAGGGCTAGCATGCAAAACACAACGAGGTTAATGACATCATCAAAGGAGCCTTGTCTCAGCTGAGTGTTTAGCGAAGATAGAACCTCGCATCCTAGGGGACCAACTCACCAGATGGCATCACAATATACCCCTGGAAAAGGAGCAGACGCTGGTGTGGGACTACACGTGTGTATTCACCTGGCTGACACCTACATACATTTCGGTGCTGATCAAGCAGGCGGGGCTGCCAACCACAGGGAAACAGCAAAATCAATCAAGTACAGGCGACTAGAAGGACAATACACCTTTGTTCCCATAGCATCTGACACATGTCCTCTGGGATTGGAGTGCCGTGGGATTTCTCAAAGAAAAGGGTTCCTGGCTCGTTGACACCACCAGAGACCAAAAGGCTGCCAGTTTCCTGTTCCCACGCCTCTGTGTGGCGATCCAGAGGGGAAACGCCTGCTGCATCCTCGGTTCCTGTCCGGAAGCAGAGTAGCTCCCCGAGATCCATAACCTTTAAGAACTCATTGTATTTACTAATGTACATCTTGTAAGCTTTAAGTATCTAGTAAAGCACAACAAAACACAAATGGAAAGGGGTGGTAGGAGAAAAGAACATATAAACTGTATACGAGGGGGGGGGGGCCTAAACATCCCTTCTAATGCGTTATGTGTGCTTTCCTTCGAGGCATATATGAAAATCCTTTTTAGGCAGTGGAGTGATAGCTGAAACGGCGTTTTTGGTGAATCCCAGACACGTGCCCTAACCTTCTCGGCCACGATGGTACAAAATCCGACCAACCCAGAACTCTATTGAATTAACTGGGAGGGTCTGGAGGCTCTAAACTGGAGCCCAATCAGGGTATTACAGTCAACCCGGCTACACTCGGGCCTCTGGGTTCACGAGGACTCAGGTTCAAGTCACATCATTGCCTTAAAATTATTTCCATTAATATATCCATTGACAGCCCACTATAGTCGGTTTGACTGTAAAACCCTGGTTGGGCTCCAGTTTAGGGCTTCCAGAACCTCACAGTTAATTCAGTAGAGTTCCGGGTTAGTCGGCTTTTGTACCCTTGTGGCCGAGTTAGGGCCCACATCCTCCCCCCCCCCCTTTGTTCCCTCATCCCTCTGCCTGCTATCCCTCAAATGTCACCACACCCGTGCATCTCAGCCCCAACCTGCCTCCAAGTTCCACTCTGCCCCTCAGCCCCTCCCTTCCCCTCAGCCCCTCCCTACCCTTCAGCCCCTCCCTTCCCCTCAGCCCCTCCCTACCCTTCAGCCCCTCCCTACCCTTCAGCCCCTCCCTACCCTTCAGCCCCTCCCTTCCCCTCAGCCCTTCCCTTCCCCTCAGCCCTTCCCTTCCCCTCAGCCCCTCCCTTCCCCTCAGCCCCTCCCTTCCCCTCAGCCCTCCCTTCCCCTCAGCCCCTCCCTTCCCCTCAGCCCCTCCCTTCCCCTCAGCCCCTCCTTGCCTCTTGGCGCCATCCTGCCTTTCTGGTTCTTTACTTACGCATCACCTGCCGCTCCTCACCCGCCGCTCCTCACCCGCCGCTCCTCACCTGCCGCTCCTCACAGCCTCCCTCACCTGCCGCTCCTCACAGCCTCCCTCACCTGCCGCTCCTCACAGCCTCCCTCACCCGCCGCTCCTCACAGCCTCCCTCACCTGCCGCTCCTCACAGCCTCCCTCACCTGCCGCTCCTCACCTGCCGCTCCTCACAGTCTCCCTCACCTGCCGCTCCTCACAGTCTCCCTCACCCGCCGCTCCTCACAGCCTCCCTCACTGCCGCTCCTCACAGTCTCCCTCACCTGCCGCTCCTCACAGTCTCTCCTCACCCGCCGCTCCTCACAGTCTCCCTCACCTGCCGCTCCTCACAGTCTCCCTCACCTGCCGCTCCTCACAGCCTCCCTCACCGCCGCTCCTCACAGCCTCCCTCACCTGCCGCTCCTCACAGTCTCCCTCACCTGCCGCTCCTCACACTACAGGCCAGTTTCCTTAACTTGTATACCATGCAAGGTGATGGAGAAGATCGTGAGGAAAAGGCTCGTAGAGCATCTGGAGAGAAATAACTTTGTAACGCACCACCAACATGGGTTCAGGGATGGTAGATCGTGCCTCACAGGTTTAATAGAATTCTATGACCAGGCAACAAAAATTAGACAGGAAAGAGATGGGTGGGCCGACTGCATTTTCCTGGACTGCCAGAAAGCCTTTGATACAGTACCCCATAAAAGGCTGTTAAAAAAGTTGGAGCAACAGGCAGGAGTAAAAGGGAAGGTGCTCCAGTGGATAAGGGAATACTTAAGCAACAGGAAACAGCGAGTAATGGTGAGGGGGAGACATCAGAGTGGCGAGATGTCACCAGCGGAGTCCCACAGGGCTCAGTACTTGGACCCATCCTGTTTCTAATATATGTGAACGATCTTCCGGAGGGTATAGACTCATTCCTCTCAATGTTTGCTGATGATGCAAAAATTATGAGAAGAATCAAGACGGATGAAGATAGACAGAGACTACAGGATGACCTGGACAAACTGGTGGAATGGTCTAGAAAATGGCTGCTAAAGTTCAACTCGGGAAAGTGTAAGGTGATGAAATTAGGAGAAGGGAGCAGGAGGCTGAACACAAGGTATCATTTGGGAGGGTAAATCCTGCAAGAGTCAAATAGAGAGAAAGATCTGGGGGTTGATATCACACCGAACCTGTCCCCAGAAGCCCACATCAAAAGAATATCATCAGCGGCATATGCTAGACTGGCCAACATAAGAACTGCCTTTAGAAACTTGTGTAAGGAATCTTTCAGAACCCTGTATACCACTTATGTAAGACCAATCCTGGAGTATGCAGCTCCAGCCTGGAGTCCATACCTAGTTAAACACAAGACAAAGTTAGAGAAGATTCAGCGGTATGCCACCAGGCTCGTCCCGGAACTGAGAGGAATGAGCTACGAGGAAAGGCTAAAGGAGCTGAACCTCACATCCCTGGAAAACAGAAGAGTAAGGGGAGACATGATAACCACCTACAAAATTCTCAGGGGAATTGACAGGGTGGACAAAGACAAACTCTTCAGCACGGGTGGGACACGAACAAGGGGACACAGGTGGAAACTTAGTACCCAGATGAGCCACAGAGACGTTAGAAAGATTTTTTCAGTGTCAGAGTAGTTAATAAATGGAATGCATTAGGAAGTGATGTGGTGGAGGCTGACTCCATACACAGTTTCAAATGTAGATATGATAGAGCCCAGTAGCTCAGGAATCTGTACACCAGTTGATTCACAGTTGAGAGGCGGGACCAAAGAGCCAGAGCTCAACCCCCGCAAGCACAATTAGGTGAGGTGAGTAGAGCCTCCATCACCTGCCGCTCCTCACTGTCTCCCTCACCCGCCGCTCCTCACAGTCTCCTCACCTGCCGCTCCTCACAGTGTCCCTCACCTGCCGCTCCTCACAGCCTCCCTCACCTGCCGCTCCTCACAGTCTCCCTCACCTGCCGCTCCTCACAGTCTCCCTCACCCGCCGCTCCTCACAGCCTCCCTCACCTGCCGCTCCTCACAGTCTCCCTCACCTGCCGCTCCTCACAGTCTCCCTCACCTGCCGCTCCTCACAGTCTCCCTCACCTGCCGCTCCTCCCAGCCTCCCTCACCTGTCCCTCCTCACAGCCTCCCTCACCTGCCGCTCCTCACAGTCTCCCTCACCTGTCCCTCCTCACAGCCTCCCTCACCCGCCGCTCCTCACCCGCCGCTCCTCACCTGTCCCTCCTCACAGTCTCCCTCACCTGCCGCTCCTCACAGTCTCCCTCACCTGCCGCTCCTCACAGTCTCCCTCACCTGCCGCTCCTCACAGTCTCCCTCACCTGCCGCTCCTCACAGTCTCCCTCACCTGCCGCTCCTCACAGTCTCCCTCACCTGCCGCTCCTCACAGCCTCCCTCACCTGTCCCTCCTCAAAGCCTCCCTCACCTGCCGCTCCTCACAGCCTCCCTCACCTGCCGTTCCTCACAGTCTCCCTCACCTGTCCCTCCTCAAAGCCTCCCTCACCTGCCGCTCTAGTTTTCTACACCTAATGTTGCAATTAAACACCTGATGAAAGCGTTGTGCCTAAGAGGATAACTCGTTCCTCCTAAAATGTTGACCTCGTACGAGGTCATTTGGGTCCTCAGTTTCCACCTGTGTCCCCTTGTTGGCGTTCCACCCGTGTTAAACAGTTTATCTTTATCCACCATTGGGACTACATTAGCCATCTTCCAAATTTTTAGCAGTTCAGCTGTTTCCAGTGATTTGATATACACTATGGAGAGTGTCAGGCAGAGTGCTTCTGTTCCCTCCTTTAGTATCCATGGTGAGATTCCATCCAGGTCTATAACCTTTGTCACATCCATTTCTAGCAAAATCTTCCTTACATCCCCACTGGTAATTTCCGAATTCTTCTAGTGGTGCCTGGTTAACAATCCTTCTCTTATCGCTGGAACTTTTCCTTGCTCTTATGTGAAGATCTCCTGGAATTCCTGTTTCTGTTCCTCGCACATTTCCTTGTCGTTTGTAGTGAATCAGTCTGCCCCTCTCTTCAGTTTCATGACCCGTTCCTTCACTGTTCCTTTTCTCCTGATGTGGCTGTTCATCAATTTAGGTTAAGTCTTTGTCTTGCTTGCTATGTCATTTTCTTATTGCCCTTCTGCCTCTCTTCTCACCCTGACGTATTCATTCCTCGCGCTCTGGTATCTTTCTCTGCTCTCAAGTGTCCTGTTATTTCTATAGTTTCTCCACACCCATTTACTTTGTTACTTTGTAGCTTACATCTCTGATTAAACCATGGGTTTCTCATCTGCATTTCTTTTTTTTTTCTTTTGGACCAGGACAGATTTGTCTGCTGCCTCCAAACACGTCTGCGTGATGTAGTTTTGGGCTGTCCATCAGCCCATCATGTTTTGGGCTGTCTTTACCCCTGAGCTCTGTTTTCCATGTTATATCTGCTAGGAATTTTTTGATCTTCTCTTAGTTTCCCTTTCCATGGGTACAAAAATGCCAGCCTCTTTGTTTTCAGGTCCCTTTCAGGAGTACATTAACCCTTCTTCGACCAGATATTCAAGCGTCAGTACACTGTGATCACTCATTCCTACTGGGGCCTCGAAACCGATTTCCCTTATGTCGGAGTCGTTCAGTGTGTAGACTAGGTCGAGTCTCGCTGGTTCATCGTTTCCTCTCATTTTTGTTGGTCCCTGACATGTTGGCTTAAAATAAAATCGACACTTCCAATAGTTTAGCTCTCCATGTTTCCTCACATGCGGTTCCTTGTTCTTCCAGTCTACCCGTCCATAATTGAAGTCCCCTATGATGAGCACATGGGATCGATTTCTTCAGGCAGCAGAGGCTTCCCTCTCAATTATAGTGTTAACCTAAATTTTTTTTCTGGTATACTCTTGGTTAGGTCTTCTGTTGTTTGGTGGAAGGTTATATATCACTGCTATAACTACTTTTGGTCCTCCCAGCATCTTGGTGCATGTTATGTAGTCTTTGAACCCCTCGCAGCCCAGGTAATCATCACCTTGAGACTCCATGCCTTTCTCATTAGTATGGCCATTCTCCCTCTTCCCCCTTCCTTCCCGCTCTTTCCTTATTACAGTGCAGCAGTCCTGGGAAAGGCCGCATTCACTTCCCCCATTCATGCGGCAGGAAACGCCATATGATTCCTGCAAGTTTTGTTTCTGTGAGTCCAATTACATCCGGGTTCATTTCTTGTGCTCGTTCCCTAAGTTTACTTGCCGTGCTTGTAATCACATCAGTATTCAAGCACATCACCTTGAAGCAACTCTCTTCTGTCCATCCTCATTTTCTGATGATTCCACTGGAGTAGGGAAACAGGGAGAGTCCGGGATGGGAGGGCCTAGGAATGGGGACCCGGGGATCTGGGGTGTGAGGAGGCTGGGAGGATCTGTTAAGGAGAGGCTGGGGATGAATAATACAACACTCTGTGTTTATTATGACGAGTGCTGTGAGCTTATATAATACCATTGTCTTAGAAGTGCTGTGATATTATTCCTTAACATTATTATCTGTGTGGCGAGCTTGCAACACAGCTCGCAACACACTGCCAACAACAGCAGCAGAGTATGAAAAGAGTCTGGCGGGGGCCACATTCTGCCTCATGTTTTGTTCACACTTAAAAATCAAAAACATATGGCAATATTAAAACATTTTCCAATTTGATATTGCAAAATTATTGATTTATTTTAGTTCATCATTTTTTTAGTTTTCCTCTTTAAAGAATTTATCTCGATCCCTTCGTGTCCTTTCAGTTTCTTTTATTCCTTCTTCGTGTGTTACTTTGCTTCTTTCTCTTCTGCAGCTTTTTCATTATATTTTTCTTCACTTATTTACTTATTTATAGTTTAAATATACCTATTTCAAGAGTTTAATTCTCGACTTCAATTTATTACTCCATTATTGTCTTTTGCGCTACCTTTAATTCCGATTTTATTAAAAGGACTCTTCACCCATTTGGATATATATATATATATATATATATATATATATATATATATATATATATATATATATATATATATATATATATATATATATATATATATATATATATATTTTGTGATTGATGATCTCGAACCTGGGTTCTAGAACCTGGGTTCTAGAACCTGGGTTCTCGAACCTGGGTTCTCGAACCTGGGTTCAAGGTGCAGGTAGTTCACACGGTACCCTCTCTTCAGATTAGTATTGATGAGGTCTTTTCTCAATCTAAACTTTTTCATTTTAATTCATTATATCCAGTTGTACTTTGTGTTGACAGATATAAACACCTGAGCATTCAGAGAAATACTTGCCATTTAACTCTGAATACGTATGAGTGTTTACTTCTCCTGCCACCCCTCCCCCTTTTTGTTTTATGTTGTACACTGTATTATACAAGGTTATTCACTTACTTATCTGATTGTTTACAAAAAGAGAACATTAAGAGAAAATGCGAGAAAGTTTGTTTCCTAGAGGCTATAGATTTCTTCGAACTCTTTCGACGCCGGGCAGGAACCGAGGATGCATCAGGCATTCCCCCTCTGGATCGCCACACTGAAGCACTAGAAGAGAAAACTTGCTGCTCTAGGGTCTCTTGTAGTATCAATGAGCCTGGAAAAAAGATCCTTAAGAAACCTTCTTGCACTCTCTCCCCATGGGCCAAGGGTTTCAGATCCTACTGGAATGAAGTTGTACCGGTGATCTAATTCCCTGTACTTGGCTGACTAGTCTCTTTCTCTGTGTGTCCTTGCAGTTCCTGCTTGGTCGATAGAAAGGTCAATGTATTTGGTTGCGAGGGGAGGATACACAAGTGTAGTCCCACACCAACTGTCTGCCACCCTTCCAAGGACGCAGTGTGATTCCATCTGGTCGGCCGGCAAAGATTGCAGAGTTTCGGTTCAGTAGATTCCGGGGCTCTCTCTCTTCTGGACACTGGGCAGAGGCAAAGCTCCTATCAATGATGTCATTGACTTCGTCGTGTCTTGAGTGCCAACCGCCTAATTTTGCACAGTGCAGGCCATGCCACCCATATTCGTCTGCATCTGTCTCGCCGCAAATACTCGTATGAGTAGTGTGGACAGGGGCAGCAAGGCGGAGAGCGACTGCAATACGGAGCTCCTGCGGATCAAGACGTATATGTACTCACCTAATTGTATTAATCAAGATGTGCTTGCGGGGGTTGAGCGCTGGCTCTTTGGCCCTGCATCTCAACTGTCAATCAATTGGTGTGCAGGATCCTGAGCCTATTGGGCTCTATCATATCAACACTTGAAACTGTGTATGGAGTCAGCCTCCACCACATCACTTCCTAATGAATTCAATTTATCAACTATTCTGACACTAAATAATTCTTTCTAATGCCTCTATGGCTCCTTTGGGTCCTCAATTTCCATCTGTGTTCTCTAGTGCATGCCCCCTTGTGTTAAATAATCTGTCGCTATCTACCCTATCAATTCCTTTAAGAATCTTGAATGTGGTGATCATGTCCCCCTCCTAACTTTTCTGCTTCTAGCGACGAGAGGTTTAATTCCTGAAGTCTCTTCCCGTAGCTCATTCCCTCAGTTCGGGTCTCAGTCTCAGTCTGGGGGCAAAACTTTGTCTCCAGTTTAGTCTTACGCTTTAAGTGATATGAACTCCATGCTGGAGTTTCATATTCCAGGATTGGTCAGACATGCATACAACCTTGTATACCATACATAATGGTATACAAGGTTCTGAATGATTTCTTACGCACTTTTCTAAATGCCGTTCTTATGTTGGCCAGCCTGGCATATGCCGCTGATGTTATCCTCTTGATAATGGGCTTCAGGGATCAGGTCTGGCGTGATATGAAACCCCAGGTTGATATCTCTCTCTCTCTCTGATTCTTGAAGACTTTCATCTCCCAAATGAAACCTTGTATCTGGCCTCTTGCTCCCTACACCTATATCCATTACATTACATTTGTTCGGTTTAAACTCTGACAGCCATTTATTGGACCATTCCTTCAGTTTGTCAAGGTCTTCTAGAATCCTCAAACTGTCCTCTTAATCCTGCTCATAATTTTGGCATCATCAGCAAACATTCAGACGAATGAATCTATACCCTCTGGATGATAATATTAGATAAACAAGATAGACCCGAGTATAGAGCCTTGTGGGACTCCATTGGTGACTTCACGCCCATCTGAGGTCTCACTCCTCACTGTAACTCTCTGATTCGTATTGCTTAGGCACTCCCTTATCCATTGGAGCGCCCTACCAGTTACTCTTGCTTGTTTCTCCTACTTATGCACCAGCCTCTTATGGGGTACTGTGTCAAAGGCTTTCTGATAGATCAAGGAAATGCAGTCCACCCATCCTTCTCTTTCTTGCTTAATCTTTGTCACCTGATCGTTGAATTCTATTAAGCCTGTAAGGCAAGATTTATCCTGCCTGAACCCATGATGATGGGTTGTCACGAAGTCCTTTCTCACCAGATGTGTTACTAGGCTTTTTCTCACGATCTTCTCCATCTTGAAAAATTGATTTTGAAAAATCCACTTGAAATTTTGAAAAAGGGATTGCAGACAAATATAAAACAGAACCAGGTCTATTCTATAAATTCATAAACAACAAATTGCAAGTAAAGGATAATATTCAGAGGTTGAAAATGGGAAATAGATTCACGGAAAATGAAAAGGAAATGTGTGAAACATTAAACGAAAAGTTCCAAAGTGTGTTTGTACAAAATGAAATCTTCAGGGAACCAGACACAATAAGAATTCCAGAGAACAACATAGAGCACATAGAGGTGTCTACAGACGAAGTGGAAAAAATGCTCAAGGAGCTAAATAAGAACAAAGCAGTTGGTCCAGATGGAGTTTCACCATGAGTTCTGAGAGAATGTGCACCTGAGCTCAGCATTCCACTTCAACTGATTTTTCAGGCATCCTTGTTTACAGGAGTTGTAGCTGATGTGTGGAAAAAGGCTAACATAGTTCAAATCTACAAAAGTGGAAGCAAGGAAGACCCCCTTAATTTAGGCCTGTATCACTGACAAGTGTAATAGTCAAAATATTGGAAAAAATAATTAAAACTAAATGGGTAGAACACCTGGTGAGAAATGATATAATATCAGACAGACAGTATGGTTTTCGATCTGGAAGATCCTGTGTATCAAATTTACTCAGTTTCTATGATCGAGCCACAGAGATATTACAGGAAAGAGATGGTTGGGTTGACTGCATCTATCTGGACCTAAAAAAGGCTTTCGACAGAGTTCCACATAAGAGGTTGTTCTGGAAACTGGAAAATATTGGAGGGGTGACAGGTAAGCTTCAAACATGGCTGAAAAATTTTCTGACTGATAGAAAAATGAGGGCAGTGATCAGAGGCAATGTATCGGACTGGAGAAATGTCACAAGTGAAGTACCACAGGGTTCAGTTCTTGCACCAGTGATGTTTATTGTCTACATAAATGATCTGTCAGTTGGTATACAGAATTATATGAACATGTTTGCTGATAATGCTAAGATAATAGGAAGGATAAGAAACTTAGATGATTGTCATGTCCTTCAAGATGACCTGGACAAAATAAGTATATGGAGCACCACTTGGCAAATGGAATTTAATGTTAATAAATGCCAGGTTATGGAATGTGGAATAGGAGAACATAGACCCCACCCAACCTATATATTATGTGAGAAATCTTTAAAGAATTCTGATAAAGAAAGAGATCTAGGGGTGGTTCTAGATAGAAAACTATCACCTGAGGACCACATAAAGAATATTGTGCGAGGAGCCTATGCCACGCTTTCTAACTTCAGAATTGCTTTTAAATACATGGATGGCGATATACTAAAGAAATTGTTCACGACTTTTGTTAGGCCAAAGCTAGAATATGCAGCGGTTGTGTGGTGCCCATATATTAAGAAGCACATCAACAAACTGGAAAAGGTGCAAAGACATGCTACTAAGTGGCTCCCAGAACTGAAGGGCAAGAGCTACGAGGAGAGGTTAGAGGCATTAAATATGCCAAAACTAGAAGACAGAAGAAAAAGAGGTGATATGATCACTACATACAAAATAGTAACAGGAATTGATAAAATCGATAGAGAAGATTTCATGAGACCTGGAACTTTAAGAACAAGAGGTCATAGATTTAAACTAGCTAAACACAGATGCCGAAGAAATATAAGAAAATTCACTTTCGCAAACAGAGTGGTAGACGGTTGGAACAAGTTAGGTGAGAAGGTGGTGGAGGCCAAGACCGTCAGTAGTTTCAAAGCGTTATATGACAAAGAGTGCTGGGAAGACGGGACACCACGAGTGTAGCTCTCATCCTGTAACTACACTTAGGTAATTACACACACACACACACACACCACACACACACACCACACACACACACACACACACACACACACACACACACACACCACACACACAACACACACAAACACACACACACACCACACACACACACACACACACACACACACACACACACACACACCACACACACACACACACACACACACACACACACACCACACACACACACACACACACAGGGAAATCATGCCTAACAAACCTTTTAGAATTCTATGATAAAGTAACAAGGATAAGGCAGGACAGAGAAGGCTGGGCAGACTGCATATTTCTTGACTGCCAAAAGGCCTTTGATACAGTACCGCACATGAGACTGCTATACAAACTTGAGAGGCAGGCAGGAGTAAGCGGAAAGGCCCTAGAATGGGTGAAGAACTACCTAACAGGAAGGAGCCAGAGGGTAATGGTAAGGGGCGAGAAGTCGGACTGGCGAACAGTAACAAGTGGAGTACCTCAAGGATCGGTGCTGGGACCAATCCTCTTTCTAATTTACGTAAATGACATGTTTACAGGAGTGGACTCATACATGTCAATGTTTGCGGATGACGCAAAATTAATGAGAAGAGTTGTGACAGACGAGGATTGTAGGATCCTCCAAGAGGACTTAAACAGGTTGCAGAGATGGTCAGGGAAATGGCTACTGGAGTTTAACACCAGTAAATGTAAAGTTATGGAAATGGGATCAGGTGATAGGAGACCAAAGGGACAGTACACAATGAAGGGGAACAGCCTACCTGTAACGATTCGAGAAAGAGATCTGGGAGTGGATGTGACACCTAATCTAACTCCTGAGGCACATATAAATAGGATAACGACAGCAGCGTACTCTACACTGGCGAAAATTAGAACTTCATTCAGAAACCTAAATGAGGAGGCTTTCAGGGCGCTTTACACTGCCTACGTGAGACCCGTCTTAGAGTATGCCGCGCCATCATGGAGCCCCCACCTGAAGAAACACATAAGGAAACTGGAGAAGGTTCAGAGGTTTGCGACGAGGCTTGTCCCAGAGTTACGAGGGATGGGATATGAAGAGCGACTGAAGGAACTGAACCTTACGACACTAGAGAAAAGAAGGGAGAGAGGAGATATGATAGGCACATATAAAATACTCAGGGGAATTGACAAAGTGGAAATAGATGAAATGCTCACACGTAATAATAACAGAACGAGGGGACATGGGTGGAAACTGGAAACTCAGATGAGTCACAGAGATGTTAGGAAGTTTTCTTTTAGCGTGAGAGTAGTGGAAAAATGGAATGCACTTGGGGAACAGGTGTGGAAGCAAATACTATTCATACTTTTAAGACTAGGTATGATAGGGAAATGGGACAGGAGTCATTGCTGTAAACACCGATAGCTGGAAAGGCGGGATCCAAGAGTCAATGCTCGATCCTGCAAGCACAAATAGGTAAGTACAAATAGGTAAGTACACAGTAGTAGGCCGTAGCCGGTAGCGGACACACACGAGTAGTGAGGTCTGCGGAATTCGTCAATTTGTCGGGGCATTGAAGGAGTATAGAGGCTAGATCGTAGTACTTGGCCTCTCGCAGTGTGTAGCTAGCAGGGTGCTACATAGCATAGGCGATAGTGCGAAGAAACCAAAGTGGAGCTAGTGGCATCACCAGTGCATGTACGTGTGGAGGACCGCATGGAGCGGCCTGACCTGACGGCTGGGTGGGACGACCCGCCGTGGAACTGCCTGATTGTGTTTGTTGAGTGGTGACTGTGATCAGTGGTACAGTGGATTAGTGAACTGTCACACAACGATACTGTGGCTGATTCCAGAGCTTTGTGTAGACAGAGAAGAACCGACATCGTCAGTCTGCTAGCCTGGTGAATCACCTAGAGGGAGACAACGACGGATACCATCGTCATCATACATCGTCATTACTCATCTGGTTGTGTGAGCAGGAGGCAGACTGGTATGTACCTCCTCTCTGGTCAATTAATCAGGTGTACAGATTGAGGTAAAATATTATCAAATTCTTGTTCGGGATGTCATATATTTAAAAATCTCAAAGTGGCTCATTTAGGTAGAGGTTCACGCTTAAGGGCACTCGTGACACACGCACGCACGCTCGCCCACGTACATATGCACGCACACAAGCTCGCACACGCAAACACACACACACACACCACACACACACAACACACACACACACACACAACACACACACACACACACACGGGACAAGAGCCAAAGCTCAACCCCCGCAAGCACAATTAGTGAGTACACACACACCAACGAGCCAAAGCTCAACCCCCGCAAGCACAAATAGGTGAGTACACACACACACACACACACACCACACACACACACACACACAGGTAGCCAGGTAGGCTGGTGGGCCAGGTAGCCTGGGGATATCGCGCAGGACTTGTATTCTGTGGCGCGGGTTCGATTCCCGCACCCGGCAGAAACAAATGGGCAAAGTTTCTTTCACCTGAATGCCCTGTTACCTAGCAGTAAATAGGTACTGGGAGTTAGTCAGCTGTCACGGGCTGCTTCCTGGGGGTGTGTGTGGTGTGGGAAAAAAAAAAAAAGTAGTTAGTGTAGTTAGTAAACAGTTGATTGACAGTTGAGAGGCGGGCCGAAAGAGCAAAGCTCAACCCCCGTAAAATACAACTAAGTGAATACAACTAAGTGAATACACACACACACACACAACACACACACACACACACACACACACACCCACACACACACACGCACACACAATGACAATGATCTTTAATGAGTCACTTATGTCGGGAGAATGCTAGTTGCTGGAAGGAGGCAAATGTCGTACCGATTTCAAGAAAGGGTGATAGGGAGGAGGCACTTAACTACAGACCCGTATCATTGACAAGCATCCCCCTGCAAATACTTGAAAGAATAATTAGGCTAAGACTTGTTGAGCACCTGGAGAGCATTGGGTTTGTAAACAAGCACCAACATGGGTTCTGGACAGGAAATCATGCCTAACAAACCTTTTGAATTCTATGATAAATGAACAAGGATAAGGCAGGACAGAAGAAGGACTGGGCAGACTGCATATTCTTGACTGCCAAAAGGCCTTTGATGACAGTACCTGCACATGAGACTGCTATACAAACTGAAAGGCAGGCAGGAGTAAGCGGAAAGGCCCTAGAATGGGGAAGAACTACTAACAGGAAGGAGCCAGAGTGGTAATTGGTAAGGGGCGAGAAGTCGACTGGCGAACAGTAACAAGTGGAGGACCTCAAGTGCGGTGCTGGGACCAATCCTCTTTCTAATTTACGTAAATGACATGTTTACAGG
>WNGS01062999.1:0-12730 GCA_020271785.1 Procambarus virginalis | reverse complement strand
TGTTCTGAGTGTAGTCGTATACCAAAAACAAATTTATTTACCATACCATTTGATTCTTTTAAATAAAAAAAATAATGGGAGATGTTATTACTGAATCACAAGTTAAAATTTTATTGGTAAATATTTTATTGATATATAAATTATTCAATTAATCTTTATAATTATAATATAAAGCCTATTTATTTGCAATGTTTGATATGTTAGATAGTGAATTTATAATATTATATCAGTTATGTTTGACACATATATAGATATATGTCAAAATATTGGGTTTTTAATAATAAATGGAAATGGGATCATTACCGATGTGAATTATTCTGATTTTATTCGAAGACAATTTAATTATTATTTATACAAACTCCTAAAAGAATTCATATTATCAAATTATATATTATTCTCTTAGAAAATACGTTACGATATCAAGGATGGGCTCTTATGGAATCTATTTGGACTATACAAGAAAAAATACCTTATTCTCTATTAGAAAACCTATATGAATGAAAGATGTATAAACCCATTCTTCTGTCCCATACCGATATATATGACCTAAAGATAATTTAAGTAATGTATATAATCGATCACCTACTGTAAAATATGTAATGAAGTAACAAGAATTGTTATTTATAATTTATATAATATTTATGAAAAATTTAAATGTGTAAATTGGTTAGAGACAATTTCTCTGTTCGCTCCCAAAACAAAATCTTAAAAGATCAAACTGCCTTCCTAAAACAAAATCTGAAAACAATTTGGAATGTTTAGGGGATATTCTTCGAACTATCGATCTTCATATATATAAAGATGGGGAAGTCTATAAATATAAGAACGTCACTGATTTATGTATATGTGTGTCGTAAAGTGTGGAAATAATCTATATCATTTTTTTTCTTTGTCTACAGATGGCTTCCATCATCATCAACAACTTCATCAAGATGCTGGTTAGAAGATTTCATTTGGCAACCACTTTCATGTGAAATTCAACTGTATTTAGATGATGTTTATAGTACACACATATTTAACCTGTGGACAGTTCTTGTGGTCTTTTTGGTATTATTCAGGGCTTGGAAAAGTGAGTTTGTTGCACTTGTTTTTTGCCTAATATGTGAAAGAAACAGAGAAGTTTGCAAGAAGCAAGTTCAATATATGGTATATATTTCTGCTTAGGAATTGGTATATGTACAATAGATGACACAAATGTCTTATTTTAGTAGCATGTTTAATTGTTACTTATTTTATGTGGAAATTAATCTATGGAGTAAATGGTTATTATATGGCTTTAAGTATGGGATTAATGTTACTCCTTTTTTTTATATGAACTGTTATCAGGTTATATTAACTTTATTTTATTTAATTATTCTCTTTTACAGTACATATATCATAATAATCAAAGAATTTCCTGAAGGCAACCAAACAGATTTATTTCATGGTTCATTTTTACATTTAATAGTGTTAATGGTACCCAAAGAAAAAGAAATCCTCTCTACCTAAGTTAGTAAACATTGAAGTTGATTTGGATTACATTCAGTTGCAAGACCTTTCAGCTTCCGAACATATTCGATTCTGGGGACTTCATATAAATAATAAATTTTCACCTCAACTCCACCCTGAACTACAAATAGATGGTTATCCACGTTCATCTTTATTTTCTGAAGATGAACGATTATCTTGGCAAGGTAAGATTGCTTATTTCCGACCAAAATCTAATGTCTTAAATTGTGCATCAAAAATAAGATTAGAATATCTCAAAATATTTGTAAGTATGCTAACAATTGTTATTGGGAGAAGCGCAATTTATTTTGGAAATCATATACTTACCAAAGAGGAACTTGATGAAATAATGAGTTTTATAAACCCAAAGGACATTGTGGTGTCTATTTATGCTCGTGGTGGATGGGTTGAGAGTTTTTGTTGGATCGAGGTGTGAGTATTATTCCAACAGAAAACCTAGAAAGATTAGAGTATATAACTGCAGTTAAATGGTTACCAAACGGGTATATTAGGCATATAGTCAAAGAACCTTATATTATTAAAGAATATTCAAATGCCAATATATTTATAATCAATGAACCAATGGGAAGTTTTATATGGATATCGTTAGTATACTTAGCAATTTCAAAGGACGACTAGTGATATGTTTGGTTCCAACTTTCCTCGGTTTAAAAGAGTTTTAAATGAAAAATATATTCATGTACAAACATCCAGTGTGCCCATTTTTATTAGGTCTACTGTTCATTTTTATATGAGAATAGACAATAATTAAAAAATATATAATGAGAATTGATGACATAAATAATGAGAATTGATGACATTAATAAATGTTAATAAAAGATGATTCTGACTCTATACATTATAATTAACCCCAACATCTCAATCAATAGCAATATTGTTTTATTTTCTTAAAGATTGCTTTTTCAAACTAAATTAATAATCATTTTATATATATATTATATATATATATCTATATATATATATATATATATATATATATATATCTTTATTGTCATTATTATTTCTTTATGTACCCCAAATATCAATAAAAATTATTAAATAATTCAATATTTTCACCCTTTAATTATTCTTTTTTTTGTAAATACACATGGTAAAATTATTGTTCACAAAATACTTTGATGATATTCTATGTTATTTTTGTTTTCATAATAAACCACGCCATACAGTCAAGGTTGATAAACATGATGTGCAGGAAGAAGTTCAAGAAAATACTCGCAGTATAATATTTGACCATTATAATAAAGAACAGTTACATATAGACCCCATGATGGCTTCCTTAACATTTATGTGTCCTTTGACACATGAATTTGTGAACCCTTATTCACAAATTAGCAATGCTTTCGTTGTGGAAATAAGCATCAAACTCAGGTATACAACTTTGGTGGATAACAGTAACTCCCTTCTGCCTACAATAAAGTTTGTGGAATGAACTATGGTGCTGGACCATATGGAAACGTAAAGGTGGAAAAGACTGTGTTTAAAAATTATTTAGTCAAGAGACTTCATATAGAGCTCTACAACTTGGTGTCAAAAGGGAAGGCTGAAGGTAATAGAAAGCTAAGTTATGAGACTGTTTTCAAGTTGATTGTTCACGAAACGTCCACAGATGAAATCCATTACACGATCACTGTCCTGAGGGTAAAAATTCTTGGTGTTTTTACCAATAAGATGTCTTTACACAATCGAGTTTGGAATAGCATCCCCAAACACAACAATCGTTCATTGGTTGAGTTCAGAATGGCAGTCTTGAAGATGATGATGATTCAGAAAATAATGGAGTTGAGGAACGTTATTTTGGATCAATTAGAAAATAGTAAAATTTTTTGAATAATAAAAAATAAGTTTTCTCATAATTTATGTTTAAAGGTGGTAATGATTGCAATAACCGTATCTTCAATTTTAAATCTTTAGGAAATGGTGATAAATCTCCACATAAACGAACTGATGAGAAAGAAGGCATAATATGGGAAATTGATAACATATCCATGCACATAATAACATTGAATCTTGGATGATACACTCAATTAAAAAAACGAAACACCAGGACGTAATAAACACAACTCCACCACCTCTGTGATAACCTATAACCTTTTACTGTACTGCCCTACCCCCCGTCCGTGACTCCTCTCCCCTGACATAATCCCTCTGAGCTCCTCTTCCTGCCCCCGTCAACTACTGTATACCTTTAATCCTCAGCCACCATCTCTAGGCCTAGGCAGAGCCTCCAAGTTATATAATCACAAGTTCTAGTTTTAGATATTGAGTAGGCCGTTTTATAGACGTCACTAATAAAGTAACCTAAAAAAAGTTCATCTAGAATTTGTTCTAATTTCTCACCTACTATAATTATAAGAAAATCATTAAAAGAATCATCATGATAATATTCATAATAACATGACTTATACATATCTAAAAAATCGGAGAAAACAATTAACACCATTTCGTTACAACTCTTTTTTTCTTTCTGGTGGGGCGTTTCTATACTTACAGGAAGAACTGATCTATAAGAAATTACTCTATTACTTTGACATCTCATAATAGAATACATTATCCAACATAAATCTTGATTCTTGGCACTTAACATTAGTGGATATACAATAGTTATTGAATTGTAACAGGTATTCTTTTTACTGGATAACACGTTTCTAAATGTGATTATTGAAATATCCTTCCTTTTTCCCAAATCATCACCTTCAGTGACCATAGAATCTGGCATAAGTACGTAAATAAGGGATGATTTCGCAAAAGCTCAAACAGTTCGGAATCATTTTTTCTTGACCAATTCTCGACCAGTTCTTCATTCGTTTTGCAATCATGTCTAGTATGCCTCGATGACCTCTAAGATTTATGCAGAGACAAATCACCTTTTTCATCATCAAGGGGACTATGGAAAGAAGTATGAGAATCCCATATAAGATGATAATAAAGGATTCGAAAAGGCATTTAAGCTGAGTTTAGAATTAAACGACTCCAGCTTTTACACACCCTCGAGCAAATAAGCAGAAGATGGCGATATGGAATTAGTGAAAATATGTATTCTAATAACATATGTGTTAGAGATGCCATCCTTCTTTGTCAGACAATTACTTCAACTACTCATAGTCTTTATTATAGCAGTATAAAAGCATTTGAAAAATATGTTGTTATAGTTTTTTTCCTTAAAAAAGTAATTCTGTAATTGATAAATATATATATATATATAAATGTCGTACCTAGTAGCCAGAACACACTTCTCAGCCTACTATGCAAGGCCCGATTGCCTAATAAGCCACGTTTTCCTGAATTAATATATTTTCTATATTTTTTTCTCGTGAAATGATAAAGCTAACCATTTCATTATATATAAGGTCAATTTTTTTTATTGGAGTTAAAATTAACGTACATATATGACCGAACCTAACCAACCCTACCTAACCTAACCTAACCTATCTTATTGGTTAGGTTAGGTTAGGTAGCCAAAAAAGTTAGGTTAGGTTAGGTTAGGTAGGTTAGGTAGTCAAAAAAAACATTAATTCATGAAAACTTGGCTTATTAGGCAAATCGGGCCTTACATATTAGGCTGAGAAGTGCGTTCTGGCTACTAGGTATGACATATATATATATACATATTTGTCGACTATATCCACTCCGGGAACATATTCCACACATATACTTTCCCTAGCACAAGGAAAATGATTGATCAGAAGGGCCTGTTCACAAGATATTATTTGCTCTGGCTGATAATGAATGATATTATTTTCTATAAGATAGAGTGCAGCATGTACCTTATAATGATGAACATTAGAAAAATAAAGTTTCGAACAGAATAGGAAAATAACTGCATAACTATAAAATATATCCATAATAGTAGATGAAGGATATATCGCAAAAAGAACCTTTAACAATTGTAAAATTTCGTCCGTATCGCGAGATAACATAGCTATAACGGTCACTAAGGACCACACGCAGCTCTTGTTATCTAATTCTCCCGATTTTATGATTGAAGTATATAGGGGATGATTACGCAAAAGCTCAAACAGTTTGGAATCATTTTTTTCTTGACCAATTCTCGACCTGTTCTTCATTCGTTTTTCCATCATGTCTAGTATACCTTGCATACAATGACCTCCAAGAATTATATAGTATTTGCGACTCAGTTTTTCCATGATATAGGATGCTTTATGTCGAGACAAATCATCTTCTTCATCATCAAGGAGGGGACTATGGAAAGGAGTATGAGAATCCCATATAAGACGATGATAAAGGATTCGAAAAGGCATGTAAGCGGAGTTTAGAATTAAACGACTCCAGCTTTTACACACCCTCGAGCAAATAAGCAGAAGATGGCGATATGGAATTAGTGAAAATATATTTTCTAATAATATATATGGTAGAGACGCCATCCTTCTTTGTCAGATAATTTACTTCAACTACTCGTAGCCTTTATTATAGCAGTATAAAAGCATTTGAAAAATATGTTGTTATAGTTTTTCACAACCCGCTCGCTGCCCACCTCCTGTTACAGTCAATTATGTCAAGTAGGTCCCACTTAGGGCTCACTATATATATTCTGTGAAATGAGAAACTTTTTATACGACCAGACTCACAAAAACATACCATTAATTTTTTATTCATTTTAATATTTGTTTCCTGTTACGAAGATGAATGCTGTCATACAGTAATACAAAGAGATTGCACAATGCCACGCAAATCGAAACTCAACAAATTAAACAATCACAAGCGGCATATGCTCGCCGTATTTATTAACAACAGAAAGCTGCTTCAGCTCAAGATCATCCAGATTACAGTCAGTGCCAAGAAATTAATTATAAAATAAAATTACAGAAGACAGTGTTAATAACAGATAGGAAGCTTGTGAAGTACCTTGATGATAATTATGTGTGTGATTGTTTACATGCTAAACTATGTCATACAGTCAAGATATCTGATAAATTTTGTAAATGATCCACAGTATCTTCGACAATTTAGTTAGCACCTCAATAACAGTTAAATAAGTGGTTAATTCATATTGGGGATATTTACCCAAATCTATTGAAGGTTTTGGTAATCTACCTTTGGTTTCCAGGTAATCAAGGCCTTTTAAAATATCTGTAACGTGTTCGTCTTTGGTGCTGTATTTACCCTCGCTATCCATCGAATATACACCATATGGAAACATTTCATCATTATTACATGATGTCAATAATATTTTGGTAGCCAGGAGTTTATCATTTGAATAAAAAAACTAAAATATCACAGGATGATTGAACATGAATCCTATTGTTTACATGATATATATCCTCTTCAACACCATCGATTTATAATTTATAGGGACCCCAACTATGAACATGAATGTCATAATAGGTTACCCAGATATAGTAATTAATGGGATGGTCGTACTCTTATATTTCGGGTTTTCAGTGATAAGTGATAAAAGGTCATAAAGATCAGCGCAGAAAATGGCATGTCTAAAATTATCATAAGTTTACAAACAGGAGAAAGGAGAGAGAAGCTGTCTTCTGAAAATTGTGGATACAAAGTATAGACAACAGTATGGGTAAAGGTTGTATGACAGACCACCAGCCTACAATGGAATGCATTGTGTTGACAAATATTTACAAAAAAAGTGTGTTGACCAGACCACACACTAGAAGCAGAATCCCTAAGTAACTCATTAGAGTGACTAAACAGGAGAACAACTAAAGTTGGGAGCAAATACGACCGAACCTAACCAACCCTACCTAACCTAATCTAACCTATCTTTATATGCTTGGTTAGGTTAAGTCCGCTACAATAAGGGGCATAACTGGTAATCCCCTCACAGTGTTCAAGAGAGAACTGTATCAGAGGACGCATTCAAAATATTAGAATCGTCAACATCAGATGATTAAGTCTATATGATGCTGTTAGTGTAATAATAATAATAATAATACCAATAGAACTGAGATATGATATATTATGTGGATATAAATGTTTTTTTATAATAAATATTAGAGGTTATTAAAAAATTTCTTGTCATGATTCCGACCCTTATTTATTATTCTGTGGGAAATTTTTAAATTTCCTTCTTAACAGTATTGATAATATAAAATTTAAAACTCTCTTAAAAAATTACCAAAATATGGAATCTTTTCATTTACGATATAAGATAAAGACAGTTCAGACATGCATGCATTCCTCATTTTTTTCATCCAGAGTGTGTGATGATATATGGTCTGAATGAACTTCTATCTTCCATTTAGTAGTGTCTGTCACTTCGACATCTCTTTTCTGGAAGTTGCTGAGCTGTGTAGCAAATAAGAAAGACATTAATATACCGAAGAAATTTTAACAGAACATAGGAATTTCTAATTAAAAAAACTTTTAATCACGAAAAAAAAATAACGCACAACTGAAATTAAAAGGATCAATTTCAGTTCATCCTAGACTAGGACAGACCTAAAACGTCAAAGTTATTTACTAAAAACATACCTGTGCCTGTTCGTCTCCTGACCGAAAACCTGTTCCTCCACATTCTCCTGCTTCTCCCATTCCTTCCCTGGCTTGGTGTCATCATCTCCATCTCCAATGTCTGAGCTCAGTAAAGATGAACAAACTTCCCCCATCTCCCCCATATCCACCATATCATCCTTCTTAATCTCGGAATACCGTGGCCATTTGTTTTTGCTGGAATCAAGCTTCCTTAGTGCCTTTTCTCTCTTCTTTCTTTTTAGGCCTTATTTAGTGTCAAGCCCTTCAGTTTGCCAATGAACCAGTCATTTTCGAATGAGTCTGAGGACGACGATGAGGACGACGATAAAGACGACGATGAGGAAGAAGATGAAGAAGATAACCTTACTTTTATGAAACAAGACATATGCTCCTCAATAATTATCCTCTACAATGTAAAAGGTGGGTGGGAATCCTCAGCAGATGTAGCTTGGCCTCTTTCAGCTTGTTGTTTGCTTCCCCAGAAGAGTTAGTAGTTATCTCCCGCAGCCGCCAGAGTCTCTAGACCAACTAACACTTGCCCTGACTCCGAAACCCTTCATCAGTCCGGAAACAGGTGGTGGGGGAGGGAGGAAAGAACGAACAACAATAAATTAAAGTTACTACTATAATTGTGTTCACAAACAAATAATTTAATGGAAAAGTAGTATATAATCAAAGGCTGAATGTTTTCTTAAAATCTTTCTATGCTCTCTTTCTCTCTCTCTCTCTCTCTTTCTCTTTCTCTTTTTTGAGTTGAGTTTATTTGCCTACTCCCCGACCTGCTACTGTTTTTTTTTTCTTATTTTTTTTTTATTATTCAAACCCCCCAAAATCCTTTTCATCCTCTATTGAACTAGTATCATTTATTGGTTTAATATCCTCCTTCTTTGCCTTCAATTGATGAACTGGTGTCATTTATTGGTCTTCCTCTTCCAATTGCATTTCATCTGTTCCTCCTCTCCTATTCATTAACTGTTTTTCCTTTTTATTCTTTTTCAGAGTCATTCTTTCATTTTTTCGTCTGTCTTTGGTATTTAATCTTGATAGTTCTTTGACATCTTTTGGTTTTGTCCCCAAATCTGTTGTTTTATATGTTTTTGTTGTTTCCTGTGATGAAACTTTCTGAGAGGAAATTGTTTTTAAAATTATTTCATCACCGATTACATTTAAATATTTTTGTATTATTTGTGTTTCAATAAACAATTCCCTTTCTTGTTTAATATCATCACTGTTCAATAATGTAAGTAATTTTAAATTTTTATCATTGTTATCAATAGACACTATTTGGTTGGTGTAAATTTCATCGTCGTCAATGCTAATTTGGTCTCCAATCAGTGTTAAACCCTTAATATTAAATATAAGTGGAAAAACAGAGGGGGTTTTAATAGCTTTCTTTATATTTGGGGGTTTAATAAAGCTGTTTTCATAGTATTGACGTCATATAAGTTTCGTGAAAAATGTAGGTTTAATTGAATAGAAGGCATAAGAATTTTATCATTTATTACAGTAACAAGATTTTTATAGAACTGGGCGCACAATATAAATTTAGAAATATGATTCGAAAGAGAATAGAATAATTGTTTAATTTCATTTTTGGCAACACTATTCCGACAAAATATGTCTTTTACTTTAATCTGATCGAATGCTAATAATAAATATTTTTTTTGGCACTTCTCTGCTAGGTAAGCATCGAGTTCATTAATAATAGTTTTGATAATAGAGGTGAACTTTTCTACTAGAGTTTCATCATAGTCTGAAGAAATGTCCATTGTATTAATCATCGACAAATGTATTTTCGATTCGTTTAATTCAGAACTCATGACTAACATTTTAGAATGTATTTCTTTATTTGTTTGTTTTAACCTCAAATTTTCTGATTCCTGTGTTTGTTGAATGGCTAATATTTCAGTAGTATCACCACCATATGACTTGCGAATCACTTGTAAGATAATTGCATAAAAGTGTTTTACATTTCGTACTCTAAAATCTCTTTGAATTTCGTTCTGATAAATTGTATATATAATTGTAATAAAAGTATATACCTTTATAACTTCAGAATTTGTTTCTTTTGTATAGCTGTATAAATCTGTAAGTCGGTCTATTATATTTTCTTTAACTAAATCCATAGATGCAAGTCGATCTACTAATATTTTAGCCAAATAATTTGGTTCTTGTAACTTACTTGTTAAAACTATATTTGAATCAACATAAGGCACTAATTCTTTTTTGTGTTTTTTTACTATTTCATCGGTAATATTAGTTTTGAAACTATTTAGTATATGATTAAATAACTTTCTTTCTTCCTCATTAGTAAATAATATATTTACTATATTTCCCAGTTGTAGATCAGTATTACTATTGTCAATAATGTCATTTAACTTAGCCATTCTATTTGTGTGTTCTTGTAGAATATAATTATTGTGTTCTATTTTAAAATGATTAATAATCTTTATTATTATTGATTTAATTAGTTATTTGTAATACTTGAATGACTATTATTATAAACAATATCTTTGAAAAACATTCAGTTATATCATCATTTGATAATATAGGGTTTTTTAAAAAATTAGTAAATAATTGATTATTATTAATATTTGTTTCATCTCTATATTCAACAATAATTGATTATATTGTTGATTGACTTGTTCTTGTTCCCTGAGTGTTTTAATATAGTTTTCTATTGTTGCTGTTTCTCAAGTTCTTTTGGTTTGAATAATAATAACGCCTCATCATATTGTCTTTGATGGGCTTGTTTTTGTTCCTGAAGTTGTTTAATATAAGTTTTTCTATTTCATCTTTTTCATAGTTACATTTCTTAAGTTCATTCGTATAACTTTCTTCTAGTTGATGTTTTTCATTAAACCAATTTATTTTCAAAGTCTTGTTTGTTCTTTTTCAATATTACTCGTTCACAATGTTTAAAATAACTCTTTAACTTAATTAATTCATCATTATTTCTATTTATTTCTTGTTTTTGATGAATAATTGTTCAGTACATAGTTGTAATTTTTTATTGAGTTCAACGTTTTTAGATTTTATTTCAGTAGTATTTGATTTAATTATAGTCTTTAAAATTTCAATTTCATTATCTAATTTTGTTATTTGTTTGTCTCTTTCTGTTAGTTTTTTAGCGTTTTCTATATTTCTATTATATAAATCATTTATTTCTTTGTCTTTTTCATCTATTTATTTTCATATTCACCTAATTTTTCTAATTCTACTACTTGGGTTTTTAATTCGTCTACACATTTACTGTTTTCAAGTTCCAATTTGGCTATTATATTTTTATGTTCTTCTATTTCAGTTGTAAACTTCTCAACTTTATTATTTAATAAATTATTTCGCGGTCTTTTTCTGCTTTCGCAGTCTCTAGAAGACTTTTTTCAGTATCACACTCACTATATCGTTTATTTAATAAAGCTATGGTTTCATTTTGTTGATATTGACTTTTAATAAGAGGATATGTTTTAGTTATTACTTTTATATATCTATCAGACAGATCAAATAAATGAAGCAATTTATTTAGTAATATGATTGTTCTTGTTTCATCCTCATCTTTAGCAGAAACATTGTTTAAATAAGTTTTTATATTTATACGTTCTCTTAAACCTGAGGTCCCATCCTCAGGGAAATGTACCATACTCAAGATTGTTTTAACAATTTCACTCATTTTTTATGGGGAGAAAAAAAATGCCTATTTTGAAGTCCAATATTAATTTTATCTTACTTAAATGAAACTAAATGAAACAGTCCATCAATAAATGTACATACATTATATTGAATAGGACATTCAATGTTGATTTTTCGGCATTCAATATAATTATTTCTTTGGATAGTATATTCAAAATAAAAGTCTGTTCAATAATTTTCAAAATTGAATAAATGATATTATATAATAAATATATTATGTCGATAGGAGTTGTTTTCTAGTATCTATTGATATTTAATATTATACTCAACATTGGTATACTATATTCGCTATATTATGTCGATATTGAGTAGTTTTTGGTTAGTATCCAATGATATTGGATACATTACAGCGTAATAGATTCATCAATAGTTTATATTTATACTTTTATTATTTGATCCCAACTTTGGATTTATTTATTTAAGAATATTGGTACTGTCCATAATAAGTGAATTTATAGAATAAATGGTTAATAGTTGTTTCATCTGCCACTGCTCTTTCCCACGATCGGATCATTAGATTCCGTTGAACTTCGTTGATTAACTTTAGTTTTAAAAAATGAGGAATGTTAGGATTGGTGTTGATTGCTCTACCTAAGCAGGCCATGTTCCAATATCCCATTCTAGTAGTATCCAAAAAGAATTCACCAATTTATTGATGCACATTGCCTGTAAACTATTTGGATTGTTGGTATTTTTACATGGTAGTGGTAGTGATAATGATGATGATGAAAACCTTCGTCTTGTATAATAAAACGACAGATTTCTTCCTTTTTTCCCCCGTTTGAATGAGGTCCATAAAGAGATGGGATTTGGGTTATGAAAAGTACGCTATGTACCTTTTCTACATAAAATGATCCATATTCTTTTGCCACTATTCGAGCAATTAATTCCGTATGCGACGAATTTAAATGATAAATTCGGTCAAGGTTTCCTCGGTTAATACAACATATATCATCCATTTTTTATCATCATCACAATCACTGAAAACCCGAAATATGTATTACTAGCATTCCCATTTAATACATATCTGGCTATCCCCCAAAACGAAATATATGTTTAATAGTTGGGGTCCCTATAAATT
>WNGS01062998.1:0-13627 GCA_020271785.1 Procambarus virginalis | reverse complement strand
GAATTATAACAGTTGTGAGTTAATAGATTGCGTTAGATGGAAGTCGTTGAAGCTAACTCAAAACACATTTAAGTGTATATGTTGTGTTACCTTGATACCTGGTTACCTTGGTTACCTTGATTACCTTGTTGCCTTGGTTTCCTTGTCATGGTCCCGGGGATCACGTGCCTGCAGCCCTGTCTCTGACCAGGCCTCCTGGTTCATGGTCTTGTCATATTGACTGTTGGACGCGGCTGCTCGCAGCCTGGCGAAGGAGTCACAGCCTGGTTTAGAGGGGTTTATCCAGTTCTTTCTTGATCACTGTGAAAGGTCGGCCAGTGATGACCCTTATTTGTAGCGGGATAGTGTTGAAAAATCTTGGGCCCTTGATGCTGATTACATCTCTGCTTTTCAACGGGGCTAATTTGCACATCCTGCCATGCCTCGTAGTCTTATCTGATATTATTTCCATGTGCAGATTTGAGACCAGCCCCTCTTAATATTTTCATGTAAATTATTATGTATCTCTCCCGCCTGCGCTCTAGAAAGTATAAATTTAAGGATTTTACTGAATTTTCATAAATGAAAATAGACCTAAAGACTGAATGCCAAGAACCAACACAATATATTGGTTCAAAAGATAATTATGGAGGCAGCTTGCCATGTGTAGCGTGAGCATCGAGGCCCTAGAATCAACGCCAGAAGGACTCCGAACAACAATTTCGCCGTCGTTAATAAGGACATTGGGAAGGCAAGACTGGAAGTTTAACGGGTGGCTACTATACAAATGGTGAAGAGGGAAAACACTGCCATTGAATGATGTTGAGTGTGAGTGTGTTTGGCGCGGTCGTTTACCTCCGGTAATGAGCTCGCCTCATAACAGTCTGGAGGAGGCAACGGGTATTGGCCTGGCACTAGGGCCTCCATCACTGTTTCCTTCCCTCCTCCATCCTACCTCCCCTCCACCTTCCCTCTCTCTCTCCTCCATCTCCTTCCACCTTCAGAACAGCTAACATCAGAACAGCGTTCAGGAACCTGTGTAAGGAATCATTCAGAATCTTGTATACCACATATGTAAGACCAATCCTGGAGTATGCGGCCCCAGCATGGAGCCATACCTTGTCAAGCACAAGACGAAGCTGGAAAAAGTCCAAAGGTATGCCACTAGACTAGACGAGTCATACATGGAGATGACTGTTCGCGCATGGAGGGAAATTACTGAGGAACTGAAAGACATGAGAGGACTCATAAATAAACTGCAGAATTAACTAAGTGCAGTGCAAGAGGAGATAACAACCCTAAAAACAGGATCTCCTCAGACTGTGGCCCAGGGGACCAACCCCAGGTACCAGGAGATGCAGCAATGGCAGGGACCCCTACAATGGGTGCCACCTTTGCTGAAATGCTGAAGAGCCCAGGAGCGATGTCCACAGTCAAGGAAGTGTAATGAAAGCAGTAACCTCACGGAGGCAGCTAGATGTACGAGCCGTTACTGCTTTCATTACAACTTCCTTGACTGTGGACATCGCTCCTGGGCTCTTCAGCATTTCAGCAAAGGTGGCACCCATTGTAGGGTCCCTGCCATTGCTGCATCTCCGGTACCTGGGGGTTGGTCCCCTGGGCCACAGTCTGAGGAGATCCTGTTTTAGGGTTGTTATCTCCTCTTGCACTGCACTTAGTTAATTCTGCAGTTTATTTATGAGTCCTCTCATGTCTTTCAGTTCCTCAGTAATTTCCCTCCATGCGCGAACAGTCATCTCCATGTATGACTCGTCTAGTCTAGTGGCATACCTTGGACTTTTTCCAGCTTCGTCTTGTGCTGACAAGGTATGGGCTCCATGCTGGGGCCGCATACTCCAGGATTGGTCTTACATATGTGGTATACAAGATTCTGAATGATTCTTACACAGGTTCCTGAACGCTGTTCTGATGTTAGCTGTTCTGAAGGTGGAAGGAGATGGAGGAGAGAGAGAGGGAAGGTGGGAGGGGAGGTAGGATGGAGGAGGGAAGGAAACAGTGATGGAGGCCCTAGTGCCAGGCCAATACCCGGTGCCTCCTCCAGACTGTTATGAGGGCGAGCTCATACGGAGGTAAACGACCGCGCCAAACCACTCACACTCAACATCATCAATGGCAGTGTTTTCCTCTTCACCATTTGTATAGTAGCCACCCGTTAAACTTCCAGTCTTGCCTTCCCAATGTCCTTATTAACGACGGCGAAATTGTTGTTCGGATCTTCTGGCGTTGATTCTAGGGCCTCGAGGCTCACGCTACACATGGCAAGCTGCCTCCATAATATCTTTTGAACCAATATATTGTGTTGGTTCTTGGCATTCAGTCTTTAGGTCTATTTTCAATTTTGAAAATTCAGTAAAATCCTTAAATTTATACTTTCTAGAGCGCAGGCGGGAGAGGGAGAGATACTATAATTTACATGAAAATTTAAGAGGGGCTGGTCCCAAATCTGCAATCATGGAAAAATAATATAAGATAAGACTACGAGGCATGGCAGGATGTGCAAATAGCCCCGTTGAAAAAGCAGAGATGTAATCAGCATCAAGGGCCCAAGATTTTCAACACTATCCCGCTACAAATATGGGTCATCACTGGCCGACCTCTCACAGTGATCAAGAAAGAACTGGATAAACCCTCTAAACCAGGCTGTGACTCCTTCGCCAGGCTGCGAGCAGCCGCGTCCAACAGTCAATATGACAAGACCATGAACCAGGAGGCCTGGTCAGAGACAGGGCTGCAGGCACGTGATCCCGGGACCATGACAAGGTAACCAAGGCAACAAGGTAATCAAGGTAACCAAGGTAATCAGGTATCAAGGTAACACAACATATACACTTAAATGTGTTTTGAGTTAGCTTCAACGACTTCCATCTAACGCAATCTATTAATTCACAACTGTTATAATTCCTAACATTTCTGACTCGGTTGTGTCTGTATCCCTCTACGTTCCGCTTGTCTTGTTCGTCCTAGATTTAACTATGTTTCTTGTCTAATTTACATTCTCCTTAGAATCATGTGTGTCGTTATCATATTCACCTTATCCTCCTCCAAAGCTGTGAGGTCAGTTTTCTCAGCCTTTTATAATAGTTATGTCTCCTCAGCTCTGGGAAAGACTTTTGTGAGAGACTGGGTACGCGTGGTTCAAGGACATAAATGAGGCCAACTCTGCGTCAGCAAGAAAAAATGATCGGATGGATTACGAGAACTTTCAAATCCAGGATCCCATCACAATTGTTGTACTCTTCAAATCTCTTGTGTTGTCCCGTCTTGAGTACTGCTCAGTACTCACTTCCCCTTCAGAGCAGGAGAGATTGCTGAAATAGAGGAAGTACAGAGAACATATACGGCATACATAGACTCAATAAAGCATCTAAATTATTGGGATCGTCTCAAAGCTCTCCAAATGTACACTAGAAAGAAGACGAGAGAGATATCAAATAATATACACATGGAAAATACTGGAAGGCCAAGTCCCAAATCTATACAGTAAAATAACAGCGTACTGAAGTGAACGATATGAAAGAAAATGCAGAATAGAACCGAAGAAGAGCAGAGGTGCCAAAGGTACAATCAGAAAACACTGTATAAACATCAGAGGTCCACGGTTGTTCAACACCATCCCAGCAAGCATAAGAAATATTGCTGGACCAAACGTGTGGACATCTTCAAGAGGAAACTAGATTTATTCCTCCAAGGAGTGCCGGACAACCGGGCTGTGGTGGGTATGTAGGCTGCGGGCCGCTCCAAGCAACAGCCTAGTGGACCAAACTCTCACAAGTCAAGCCTGGCCTCGGGCCGGGCTGGGGAGAGTAGATGAACTCCCAGAACCCCATCAACCAGGTATGTCCATAGCTTCAAGCCTACCAGGTTTACGTGTTAGTGTCCAGCCATAATAAGCCCAAGTCAGCCATAAGATGCCGGACATGCCTATGTTCATCTTGTATTATCTGGAGAAGGTTCAGGGAGTTCATCTACTTCCGAGCTTGGTCCAACAGGTGTTGCTTGCAGGTCCAACAAGCTGTTGTTTGGCAGCTGCCTGTTGGTCCACATATCCACTACAATTGATATCGAGTAGTTGGCCGGCTGTTCTCTCTCCNTGTGTGATGTATCTGGTGTGTGGCCAGCAGTTACCCTGTGTGATGTATCTGGTGTGTGGCCAGCAGTTACCCTGTGTGATGTATCTGGTGTGTGGCCAGCAGTTACCCTGTGTGATGTATCTGGTGTGTGGCCAGCATTCCCTGTGTGATGTATCTGGTGTGTGGCCAGCAGTTACCCTGTGTGATGTATCTGGTGTGTGGCCAGCAGTCACCATGTTGTGATGTATCTGTGTGTGGCCAGCAGTCACCATGTGTGATGTATCTGGTGTGTGGCCAGCAGTTACCATGTGTGATGTATCTGGTGTGTGGCCAGCAGTCACCATGTGTGATGTATCTGGTGTGTGGCCAGCAGTCCCATGTGTGATGTATCTGGTGTGTGGCCAGCAGTTACCATGTGTGATGTATCTGGTGTGTGGCCAGCAGTCACCATGTGTGATGTATCTGTGTGTGGGCCAGCAGTTACCACTGTGTGTGATGTATCTGGTGTGTGGCCAGCAGTTACCCTGTGTGATGTATCTGGTGTGTGGCCAGCAGTTACCCTGTGTGATGTATCTGGTGTGTGGCCAGCAGTTACCCTGTGTGATGTATCTGGTGTGTGGCCAGCAGTCACCATGTGTGATGTATCTGGTGTGTGTCCAGCAGTCGCCATGTGTGATGTATCTGGTGTGTGGCCAGCAGTTACCATGTGTGATGTATCTGGTGTGTGGCCAGCAGTTACCCTGTGTGATGTATCTGGTGTGTGGCCAGCAGTTACCATGTGTGATGTATCTGGTGTGTGGCCAGCAGTTACACTGTGTGATGTATCTGGTGTGTGGCCAGCAGTCACCATGTGTGATGTATCTGGTGTGTGGCCAGCAGTTACCCTGTGTGATGTATCTGGTGTGTGGCCAGCAGTTACCCTGTGTGATGTATCTGGTGTGTGGCCAGCAGTTACCCTGTGTGATGTATCTGGTGTGTGGCCAGCAGTTACCTGTGTGATGTATCTGGTGTGTGGCCAGCAGTTACCCTGTGTGATGTATCTGGTGTGTGGCCAGCAGTTACCCTGTGTGATGTATCTGGTGTGTGGCCAGCAGTCACCATGTGTGATGTATCTGGTGTGTGGCCAGCAGTTACCCTGTGTGATGTATCTGGTGTGTGGCCAGCAGTTACCATGTGTGATGTATCTGGTGTGTGGCCAGCAGTCACCATGTGTGATGTATCTGGTGTGTGGCCAGCAGTTACCCTGTGTGATGTATCTGGTGTGTGGCCAGCAGTCACCATGTGTGATGTATCTGGTGTGTGGCCAGCAGTTACCCTGTGTGATGTATCTGGTGTGTGGCCAGCAGTCACCATGTGTGATGTATCTGGTGTGTGGCCAGCAGTTACCCTGTGTGATGTATCTGGTGTGTGGCCAGCAGTTACCCTGTGTGATGTATCTGGTGTGTGGCCAGCAGTTACCCTGTGTGATGTATCTGGTGTGTGGCCAGCAGTTACCCTGTGTGATGTATCTGGTGTGTGGCCAGCAGTCACCATGTGTGATGTATCTGGTGTGTGGCCAGCAGTTACCCTGTGTGATGTATCTGGTGTGTGGCCAGCAGTTACCCTGTGTGATGTATCTGGTGTGTGGCCAGCAGTCACCATGTGTGATGTATCTGGTGTGTGGCCAGCAGTCACCATGTGTGATGTATCTGGTGTGTGGCCAGCAGTTACCATGTGTGATGTATCTGGTGTGTGGCCAGCAGTCACCATGTGTGATGTATCTGGTGTGTGGCCAGCAGTCACCATGTGTGATGTATCTGGTGTGTGGCCAGCAGTTACCATGTGTGATGTATCTGGTGTGTGGCCAGCAGTCACCATGTGTGATGTATCTGGTGTGTGGCCAGCAGTTACCACTGTGTGATGTATCTGGTGTGTGGCCAGCAGTTACCCTGTGTGATGTATCTGGTGTGTGGCCAGCAGTTACCCTGTGTGATGTATCTGGTGTGTGGCCAGCAGTTACCCTGTGTGATGTATCTGGTGTGTGGCCAGCAGTCACCATGTGTGATGTATCTGGTGTGTGGCCAGCAGTCGCCATGTGTGATGTATCTGGTGTGTGGCCAGCAGTTACCATGTGTGATGTATCTGGTGTGTGGCCAGCAGTCACCATGTGTGATGTATCTGGTGTGTGGCCAGCAGTTACCATGTGTGATGTATCTGGTGTGTGGCCAGCAGTTACCATGTGTGATGTATCTGGTGTGTGGCCAGCAGTCACCATGTGTGATGTATCTGGTGTGTGGCCAGCAGTCACCATGTGTGATGTATCTGGTGTGTGGCCAGCAGTCACCATGTGTGATGTATCTGGTGTGTGGCCAGCAGTTACCATGTGTGATGTATCTGGTGTGTGGCCAGCAGTCACCATGTGTGATGTATCTGGTGTGTGGCCAGCAGTTACCACTGTGTGATGTATCTGGTGTGTGGCCAGCAGTCACCATGTGTGATGTATCTGGTGTGTGGCCAGCAGTTACCCTGTGTGATGTATCTGGTGTGTGGCCAGCAGTCACCATGTGTGATGTATCTGGTGTGTGGCCAGCAGTCACCATGTGTGATGTATCTGGTGTGTGGCCAGCAGTCACCACTGTGTGATGTATCTGGTGTGTGGCCAGCAGTTACCATGTGTGATGTATCTGGTGTGTGGCCAGCAGTTACCACTGTGTGATGTATCTGGTGTGTGGCCAGCAGTTACCCTGTGTGATGTATCTGGTGTGTGGCCAGCAGTTACCCTGTGTGATGTATCTGGTGTGTGGCCAGCAGTTACCATGTGTGATGTATCTGGTGTGTGGCCAGCAGTCACCATGTGTGATGTATCTGGTGTGTGGCCAGCAGTCACCATGTGTGATGTATCTGGTGTGTGGCCAGCAGTTACCATGTGTGATGTATCTGGTGTGTGGCCAGCAGTTACCACTGTGTGATGTATCTGGTGTGTGGCCAGCAGTTACCATGTGTGATGTATCTGGTCATACGGGTTGTAGAATCTCAAGTCGGTAAATCGTCTTGAGACCACGTGGCGTGGGGTCTGCTCGAGTAAAAGTCTTGGGGTCCCTTGGTTAAGAACTAAAGTAAAGAATACGGGTAAAGAGAGAAAAGGGGGTAGAAGGAAGAGAGAACCCCATCCCGTGTTACAATATAATCAGATAAAACAAGGCATATATATAAGTACAAATTAATGTATTTAATTACGTAGCTTATAGAGGTACGTAACACTTCCACCTCCAAGAAAAAAAATGCAATAGATTGAAGATCAATGGCATTTTTTCTGAAGTAAAAATGTTAAGCACAAAAAAATAATACATACATTTATGGTACATCAAAACTTCTTGACAAAGTATCAGCAATAACATTCTGCCTGCCTGGAATATGTTTGATCTCAACATTGAATTCTTGCAAAAATAAGGACCAGCGCAAAATACGTTGGTTCTTAACTTTCATCATATTTATAAAGATAAGGGGATTGTGGTCTGTAAATACTAACACTTTGTTTCCTGACAGATAAATTTCAAACTTCTTAATTGACAATATAAGACCCAATGCCTCCTTTTCTACCACTGAATAATTTTTCTGAGCTGCATTAAATTTTCTTGAATAATAATACACAGGATGTTCAATATTATCTAAACCAACTTGAATCAACACAGCCCCTATACCAACATCTGACGCATCAATGTGTAATATGAAAGGTTTATCAAATGGGGACTAGCAAGAACAGGTGATGTAGATAATATGCCCTTAGACAAATCAAGTTTACTTACGTATTGAGCATGTCCAATTGATTCAATACATTTCTCTAACAGAGGTAAGGGAAAAACGTCCACAGTAGTGTTTTTGTTCAGTTTACGATAATCAACACACAATCTCCAGGTTCCTCCTGGTTTTGGCACTAATAAACACGGAGAGCTCCAAGTACTTTGACTTGGCCGAATGAAATTATGCTGGAGCAGATAGTCCACTTCTGCTTGTAGAATCTTCCTCTTTTCGGGATTCACTCGGTACGGATGTTGTCGAATGGGTGTGTTGTCCAGGAGCTGAATGTCGTGGGTGATGAGGTGGGTCTGAGTGGGAACCTCCCCAAACAGAGATGTATGGTTGTCCAGCAGAACCTGGAACTCATCACGTTGCTCCTCCTGTAAATGACATAGCATCTCCCTGCCATTGGAACTGGAACTGAGAAGTTGAATATTAACATCATTTCCCTCACTGCAATGATCCTCAGGTGTATACTCTTCCCGACTAAAACAAGTTACTACACCTGGTCCAACATAAGCTTTTAATCTGTTAATGTGCACAGTCATTTGGGGTTCTGAAAGATTAGGGTTAATTATTTTATAAGTTAGGTCTCCCACCTTCTCTACCACTTGGTAGGGTCCTGCAAACTTATGGGACATGGAAGTCCCCAAACGAGGTTTCAACACCAACACCAAATCTCCGACAGCAAACGACCTGAGTTTAGCCTTGAACTTCTTGTCATATCGTAATTTCATGGCTTGTTGAGTTCTTCCCAGATGTTCTTTCGCCAACTCACGAGCCCGACACAACTTGTCCTTGACCTTACTCAAGTACAAACCACTCTGATGAACAGAGACATCTCCCAACAACTTTTCGTGGAGCATTTTAAGAGGACCTCTCACTTGGTGACCAAACACGAGTTCAAAAGGTGAACATCCCAAAGACTCTTGTAACCCTTCTCTCGCAGCAAACAACACGAAGGGGAGATTCTCATCCCAATTACGTGGATAAGTCTCTCCGGTTGTCCTCAACATTTGTTTTAAAGTCTGGTGGAAACGTTCAAGCCCACCTTGGCTTTGTGGATGATATGGACTAGACAATTTGTGCTGAATCCCTCGGGACTCGCAAAAAGTTCTGAAAACTTTAGAACAAAAGTTTCCCCCATTATCACTCTGAATAACCCTAGGCATCCCAAACAAAGAGAAAAAGCGTTCAAGACACTTGATGAGATTATGAGCTTGGGTATTCCTTAGAGCATAAGCTTCTGGAAATCTAGTAGTCATACACATGAGAGTGAATAAAAACATGTTACCCGACTTAGTCTTAGGTAAAGGACCTACACAATCAATTACAACATGAGTAAATGGTTCATCAGGAACTACAATAGGTTGCAATGGTGCTCTAGGCACAGATTGATTAGGTTTTCCAACAAGTTGACAAGGTACACAGTTATGACAATATCTAACCACGTCTTTCTTTAACTTAGGCCAGAAAAAATATTTACATATCTTATGGTACATATTTGAGATACCTTGGTGACCTCCCATGGGGTCATCATGTGCAGCTTGCAAGATCTGCCTACGATAATCATTGGGGACAACGAGTTGGGTTCTAATCTCACAATCATCTGAAGAGGGAGTTCCCTTGGGTCTCCACCTTCTCATCAGAAGTCGATCCTGGAAAAAGAAACCCGTCCCTTCCTCCAATGCATCAACATTATCAGGTGCCTCAGAAATACACTTAATTAAACTAGGATCAGTAGTCTGTTCAACACTTAAGGGCAATGACTCAGACTCAGCAGCGAGCGGGCAAGAACCTAGTAGCTTGATCTCTTTTCCTGATTGATCAGAATAAAATGGAGCCATAGCTACTTCGGCCTCACTCTCGACAACTGGTTCACTGGAGACAAGCGGGCAAGGTACAGATAGTTCAGCCTCCTCACCTTCACTTTCCTTGTGACTTAGGTTCGGCGGGGCTTCTACTACTGCCTCACTCTCATCATCCAGTCGAGTCATAAAAGAATCCTCAAGATCCACCTCCCACTCCTTTCCTGAAGGGGTCCTGGTCTTGGGAACAGCAACCTCAGTGAAATCAGAATTACTCTCACCTGTTTTTCCCATTGATCTAGTTACCACACAAGCAGGGTAAATAATATCATCTGCCTCTGGTTTAGCTAATACATTCTGGGGATTGGTTAACATTATGGGACACTTGGGCCTGCAACCTGTCGGTTGCCAAAATCATTACCTAAGATAATGTCTACCCCAGGAATGGGCAGTTGCTTACTTACACCAACATTACACCATCCTGAAGTATATTTAGAATCAAGATTAATTTGCATTAAAGATACAGGTTGTACTCTACCGGCAATACCTTGGAGAAGTACAACTTCACCCAGATCTCGGGTGTCAACATCAGCAAGTACATTTTGGGCAATAAGAGACTGTGAAGCTCCAGTATCACGGAGTAATTGAACAGTCTTATGGTTACCATTATTACATAATAATGTACCTGTGGAAATATATGGTTTAAAGTCAGCCATCCAATTGGGATTGACTGTAGTACATGAAGAATTAATATGTTGCAATCCTTTACTCATAATAAGACCATTGGCCGTAGTTCAGGATGCAAACTAAAACATGAAGTAATCACATGACCCCTTCTCTTACAATGTGTACAATGCTTGAAAGTGGGCACACTGGTAGAACCAACTGCAGGTTTATAATGAGCATTACTAGGCTTAGATGATCCTGGCAGTGGAGTAACAATCTTAGGGTTAGTAAGAGAAGAGTTCACGGGAGTAACTGGCGGACTAGGAGTGGGCTTATAATGATAAGGAGTTCTGTGAGCATTGTAATTTACTCTATGACTAGACTTAGGTGAAGTGGCCGTAAACTGGGCCTTAGTCAACAACTCATGCTCATCAGCGAGCTTTGACAGCTCATAAATGTCTGTTACATTCTTTTGTTCTGCCATAAAAGTAGACAATTTGTCTGGGAGACAAGACAATACTTCTTCCATGATAAGAAGATTCTTTAAAGCATCAAACTCTGTTACTGAAAGTGACTTTAACCATCTGTTGCAATATTTCGTCTTTTGACGAGTAAATCAGCTATTGTCTGATCACTTACCCTCCTTAGGTTTCTAAATTTTTGCCTGTGTGCCTCTGGATTTAATTGATAAGCATTTAAGATGCTTTTCTTTACAAATTCATAATCAAACTATGAGCGTCAGGTAGGGATGTAAAAACCTCCTGACTACGCCCCTTAAATTGAGACTGCATAATTGCTACCCATTGATCCCTTGGCCAGTTCATACTGATGGCAATCTTATTAAAATGTGCAAAGAAACCTCAGGATCCTCCTCATTAAACTTGGGTAATTCTATATATTCTCATCCTTATGGGATAATTAACATTACTTAATGAAACATTACTAGAATTTCACCCAGCTGCCATACGCTTGTTCACTGCACAAACAAAAGGTATAGGATGACTTACCTCAAAATCGTGAAACGTTGTTACTTGACACACAGGAAGGCTTGCATGGCACATGGAATAGTTAATAGCAGAAAACACACAAGACACTGGTACCTAGGAAGGCAAGGTTAGATTAGCACAGTTAAGTTAAGTGGGAAAACAATATTTCCCGGCACAGGCCCCCATAGCTATGTTACCAGATCGTTCGTTACGGCTCGAACCCTGTACAGCATTAAGAACACTGTTGTCTAGGGACATGTTAGAATTGCTGTAATATAGAGCGGGTCACCAGTGTAACCACATGATTGGCACAAGCAAGAATAAAGTATGTATCCCTTAGGACTAAGAAATATACGTTATAAAATTATATTATATATATTAACAATAATTTAATACAAATTACATAAAAGCACAGATGGACAAGATCACTATAAAAGCAAATTAAAGTATTGTCTCTCTATAATTAAATGTATGTATGGCAAAACAAATATTAACAGACTTATCTCCAAGTTGTTATCTCTCCTGTCCCTGCGAGTTACTGACTACTTAAACTGCGGGAGTCAAAAAACATGCTTCTGCCCCCACGGAAAATTGCCAAACTAACATTATTTAATTAAACTTACATGGAGCAAAATAATGTGACAAGAGTAATCTTAAAGTAACTTCGTAAATGGTCAGAATAACATGCATAACAAAAATAATGTAATTAATAATACATGCAGTAATTAAAATAAAATAACAAAGGGAAATATTGGCAACGCTCCCCGCCACCAGGAACTAGAAGTCTCTCACGGAATGTTGCCCCCCAATGTTCAAACAATTACAGAATTCCCATCAGTGATTCCTACTGATGATCATAGATAAAACCAATTCCCACGAAATCACCGTGAACCAACAAAGAGAATCTAATCGTTCCCAGGGTGGAAAAGTTAGGCCTAAGTCAACATAAAATTAGGCAAACACATATCTTACATACAAGTAAAGAATATTTAGATGTACATATAATCAGATAAAACAAGGCATATATAGAAGTACAAATTAATTGTATTTAATTACGTAGCTTATAGAGGTACGTAACAGCTATCCTGGAGCTGGTATTGGTGATATTGTTGGAAACATGAAAGATATTATGACGGGAAATGGGAACAAACCCATTATTTGTATTAGTGTAGGGGGTAATGATGTTGGGAGAGTTAGAAGTGAGGAACTAATACTGAAATTCAAGACAGCAATAGAATTAGTTAGGAGCAAGGGAGGAACCCGATCATATGTGGCATTCTTCCAAGAAAGGGGTGGGAAATGAATGGATGTCGAGGGCACTTGGTGTCAATTGCAGGCTGGAAAGATATTGCAAATCTAATGCAATATCTTATATAGACAACTGGGAACACTTCTATGGAAGAAATGAAATGTATGCTCGGGATGGGGGCATCTATCGAGAGCTGGGGTTGTTGCTGTTGCAAACTCGTTGGAAGAAGTGGTTAGAGGTGTTGTTTGGGTTTAAACTGTTAGTAGATAGAGGTATGGGAATTGATTGGAGGAAGGATGTAATAAAGTATGTGTTTGCGGGAGAAAGGAATTGGCAAAATGATCAGGGAAAGAGAAGGGCCTCAAAATAACAATTCACTTAGGGTATATTACACAAACAGTAGAAGTCTAAGAAATAAAATTAACGAAATTCAAATGCTCTTGTCTGCACAGAAAAAAATAGATTATTTGCACTTACCGAAACGTGGATGAATGTGGCTATTTAGCTGAATATCAAATAAATGGATTTAAACTATTTCACACAGATAGATATATTAGACGAGGTGGTGGAGTAGCCATATACATTAGGGACAATTTGAAATGTAGTCTCAAAGAGGGAATCAAAAACTAAGCCACACACAGAAACTATTTGGATAGAATTAAACGAAAAAGCAAATAATATTATAATAGGAGTTATATATAGGCCATCAAATTTAGACAGAATGGAAGCAAAGCATCTATGGGATGAAATATCTAGGGCATCTAGATCTAACAGTATTATGTCATGGGTGACTTTAATTTTAGTGGAATAAATGGTTGAACAAAACAGGGAATAGTGAAGCAGAAGATTTTCTAGAATTAATTGACGATTGCTTTCTTACGCAACACATTAAGGAACCAAACACGGAAAATAATATTTTAGATTTAGTGTTAACTAACACAGGGAAACACAAATTAATGACATCGAAATAGGGAGTGAGCTAGGGAACAGTGATCACAAAGAAATCAGATTTAGCATAGAATGGAATAGACCTGTAGGAGAAAATTCTTTAAAGTGCCAGATTTTCGAAAA
>WNGS01062987.1:0-11647 GCA_020271785.1 Procambarus virginalis | reverse complement strand
TTGAGATATGGATAGATGAGGGAGTAATAGAGACTCACCAGGGCAGAGTGAGGTACATAATATCTGATCTTAGAAAGAATGCCAACAGTTTTTGAAACATTTTTTTTATATATTTAAAATGTGTCCCTGGAAATTCAGCTTGTGGTCAATGAGAACGCCAAGGAACTTGCCATCTAATTTGTTACAAATTTGCGTATTTTTTATTTTGAGATTTATTTGATTAGAGGATTTATTGCCAAACAGAATATAGAAAGTTTTGTCAATGTTGAGGGTGAGTTTGTTGGCAGTTAGCCAAAGATAGACTTTATTTAGCTCATTTACTAATTATTTCTACATGAGAGTACACTATAGTATCTAATTTTACCAACTTGTTGTATAGACTGGTTATATCAATGCTTTCTTCATTGAATCCAACGAAATTAAGGTCTGTTTTCTATTTCCTCTTGCCGGCGGCCATCTTGAATGTTCTTCTCTGCACTAAAAATACTAGGGCAACTTTTCTCATCCAATTTTTCACTTCCCTTGGCACATTCCTGTTATCTCACCTATTTTTCAAAAGCACTATACCTTTATGTTCTCTGGACACCACTCACTATCATCATCCTGTACTACAATACTTAGGATTGTTGAAATATGCTGGAGCTCCTCTTGTCTGCCTCTTGGGATAAGATGTGTGTACTCACCTATTTGTACTCACCTATTTGTGCTTGCGGGGGTTGAGCTTTGGCTCTTTGGTCCCGCCTCTCAACTGTCAATCAACTGGTGTACAGATTCCCGAGCCTACTGGGCTCTATCATATCTACCCTTGAAACTGTGTATGGAGTCAGCCTCCACCACATCACTGCCTAATGCATTCCATCCGTTAACTACTCTGACACTGAAAAAGTTCCTTCTAACGTCTCTGTGGCTCATGTGGGTACTCAGTTTCCACCTGTGTCCCCTTGTTCGCGTCCCCCCAGTGTTGAATAGTTTGTCCTTGTCTACCCGGTCGATTCCTCTGAGGATTTTGTAGGTTGTGATCATATCTCCCCTTACTCTTCTGTCTTCCAGTGTCGTAAGGTGCATTTCCCGCAGCCTTTCCTCGTAACTCATGCCTCTTAGTTCTGGGACTAGTCTAGTGGCATACCTTTGGACTTTTTCCAGCTTCGTCTTGTGCTTGACAAGGTACGGGCTCCATGCTGGGGCTGCATACTCCAGGATTGGTCTTACATATGTGGTGTACAAGATTCTGAATGATTCCTTACACAGGTTCCTGAACGCTGTTCTGATGTTAGCCAGCCTCGCATATGCCGCAGATGTTATCCTTTTTATGTGGGCTTCAGGAGACAGGTTTGGTGTGATATCAACTCCTAGATCTTTCTCTCTGTCCGTTTCATTAAGTACTTCATCTCCTATTCTGTATCCTGTGTCTGGCCTCCTGTTTCCACTGCCTAGTTTCATTACTTTGCATTTACTCGGGTTGAACTTCAACAGCCATTTGTTGGACCATTCACTCAGTCTGTCTAGGTCGTCTTGTAGCCTCCTACTATCGTCCTCAGTTTCAATCCTCCTCATAATTTTTGCATCATCGGCAAACATTGAGAGAAACGATTCTATACCCTCTGGGAGATCATTTACATATATCAGAAACAGTATAGGTCCAAGGACTGACCCCTGCGGGACTCCACTCGTAACGTCTCGCCAATCTGAGACCTCACCCCTCACACTGACTCTTTGTCTCCTGTTGCTTAGGTACTCCTGTATCCAACGGAGTACCTTCCCTTTCACTCCAGCCTGCATCTCCAGCTTTTTCACTAGCCTCTTGTGTGGCACTGTATCAAAGGCTTTCTGACAATCCAAAAATATGCAGTCTGCCCACCCTTCTCTTTCTTGCCTTATTTTTGTTGCCTGGTCGTAGAATTCAAGTAACCCTGTGAGGCAGGACCTGCCATCCCTGAATCCATGTTGGTGCTGTGTTACAAAGTTCTTTCGCTCCAGGTGCTCCACTAGCTTTCTTCGCACAATCTTCTCCATCAGCTTGCATGGTATGCAGGTTAGGGACACTGGCCTGTAATTCAGTGCCTCCTGTCTATCCCCTTTCTTGTATATCGGGACTACATTAGCTGCTTTCCAAATTTCTGGCAGTTCCCCTGTTGCCAGAGATTTGTTATACACTATGGAGAGTGGTAGGCACAGTTCTTCTGCTCCTTCCTTAAGTATCCAAGGGGAGATTCCATCTGGGCCTATAGCCTTTGTCACATCCAACTCTAGTAAACACTTCCTTACTTCCCCGCTGGTAATCTCAAACTCTTCCAGTGGTTCCTGGTTAGCTATCCCCTCTCTTAACTCTGGGATTTCTCCTTGCTCTAAGGTGAAGACCTCTTGGAATTTCTTATTCAGTTCCTCACATACTTCCTTGTCGTTTGTAGTGAATCCTTCTGCCCCTATCCTTAATTTCATAACCTGTTCCTTTACTGTTGTTTTTCTCCTGATGTGGCTATGCAGCAATTTAGGCTGAGTCTTTGCCTTGCTTGCGATGTCGTTTTCGTATTGTCTTTCTGCCTCTCTTCTCATCCTGACATATTCATTCCTGGCATTCTGGTATCTTTCTCTGCTCTCCAGTGTCCTGTTATTCCTATAGTTTCTCCATGCCCTTTTACTTTGCTGCTTAGCTAGCCTACATCTCTGATTAAACCATGGGTTTCTCATCTTCATTTCACTGTTTTCCTTTTGGACTGGGACAAACTTGTTTGCTGCTTCCTTGCACTTTTGCGTGATGTAGTCCATCATATCTTGGGCCGTCTTTTCCCTGAGCTCTGTTTCCCATGCTATGTCTGTTAGGAATTTTCTTATCTCCTCATAGTTTCCCTTTCGGTATGCTAACCTTTTGGTTTCAGTATCTCTCCTCGAGTTCAATAACCCTTCTTCAATCAGGTACTCAAACTCCAATACACTGTGGTCGCTCATCCCTACTGGGGCCTCAAAACCGATTTCTCTTATGTCAGAGTCGTTCAGGGTGAAGACCAGGTCGAGTCTCGCTGGTTCGTCATTTCCTCTCATCCTTGTGGGTTCTCTGACATGCTGGGTTAAGAAGTTTCTAGTCACCACCTCCAGTAGTTTGGCTCTCCACGTATCCTCGCCGCCATGCGGTTCCTTGTTCTCCCAATCAATCCTTCCGTGATTGAAGTCCCCCATGATGAGCAGGTGGGATCTATTTCTACAGGCAGCAGAGGCTGCCCTCTCAATTATAGTGTTAACTGCCATGTTGTTGTTTTCATACTCTTGACTGGGTCTTCTGTCATTTGGTGGAGGGTTATATACTACTGCTACTACTATCCTTGGCCCTCCCATTGTCATGGTGCCTGCTATGTAGTCTCTGAAACCCTCACAGCCCAGGATAGCCATCTCCTTAAAACTCCATTCCTTTCTCATGAGTAGTGTTGGACGCCAGTTCACCCTCACACAAAGGGTGAACTATACCCTCTTAAGCTAAACAACTTGATAAGTATAAACAACGTTGTCGACAGATTGTAAGGCAACCTGCCCTACGCCACAGCGCTCAGACGGTCAGACGCTGCCTGGGCATCGGAGCGAGCACACGCGCTCCCCCTTCACACCCTAGCTAGCCCCTGGCCCGGTGTACAGATATATATATATAGTTTTATAATAAAACTAAGGAAAAGCTGCAGATGTTTGGTACTCCAATTCCTGCCCACAACTAATCATTCTACAACAACAACGGCAGATGAAACACTGGTGGCAGCGGTGGGATAGTATCGCTGGGCGTGTCTGAGGCCGAAGTGGGTGTCACAGTGGTAGGGTCAGGCAGTACGTCGTCAGGGACAGGAGTGTCAGGGACAGGAGTCTGGGTGTCATCGTCGACAGTCAGACGAGCTAATTTCATGTGGTTGAGATGCTCATGTACTTGTGCTCCAGTGGCTAGGTTTTCCAGCTTGTACTTATTACCTGTGATATGCTCAAGAACTCTGTAAGGCCCAAGAAACTTCTCAGTCAGTTTGTACATGGGACCATCTCGTCGCTGGTTGAGGATCATTACTAAAGATCCAGGTCCTATCCTCGTAGGTTTAGCATGAGCGTTTTGTAACCGTGTGAAATCATCAGTGGCTTTAGAGAGATGTTCCTTGACCCTCTGGAACACCAGTTGAGTGTCTCTCCGTTTGACCTTAACATAGTCGTCATAGTTGTAGAGTGGCGCGGGAGGCGAGGAGATGATGGCATTAGGAAATCTCATGTCTGTCCCAAATAGCACAAAGTGAGGTGTGTCTCCTATGGAGGAGTTGACAGAGGAGTTTATCGAACATTGGACGATTGGCATAAGTTCATCCCATTTGTGACTGTCTCGATTGACTGTCACTCTGAGTGCGTCAAGGACCTTCTTGTTAGTTCTTTCAGCAAGGCCATTGCTAGCCGGCTGATAAGGCATTATATTACACTTTTTGATGTTGTACAATGTAGCCAGTTGTTCCAGGACAGAATTGTTGAATTCCGGGCCGTTGTCAGAGAGTATAACCCTAGGTGGACCATACCTGCAAATTATATGATCATGAAAGGCACTAGCTATAGTTTCTGCAGTCTTGTTTGGAATTGGAACCAGTTCACAGTATCTAGAGAAGTTATCTACCATAACTAGGAGATGTTTATTTCCTCTGGAAGTTTCAGCAAAATTTGTTAACAAATCCATAGAAACACGATCCCAAGGTGCATTAGTCGTAGGGTAAGACTGAATCGGGTTCGGGCCAGCAACATGGCCTCTGTGAGCTAGGCAGGTTAGACATTGATCCACGTGACGTTCAATCTGTTTGGCCATTTTGGGCCAGTAGTATGTTAGACGAGCCTGCTTGATGCATCCTTGCCAGGATGCGCACTGTGTGGGGCGTCGTGTACAAGTTTTAACACGGTAGGAACTATTGACGCAGGAATAACAAGTTGATGTACCAGTCTGGCAGGAGATCCAAGCATAACTTTGCGATGGAGCACATGATCTAAGAGTACTAGTTCCTTGAGTGGTACGGGTGGCTTGACCGTAAGAGTCGTGTGCGGGTCCACGAGAAAGCTTATGATCGGTGCCCACATTGGGTCTTGACGTTGTGCGAGTTCTACATCTCGCAAGTCTAACGAAGGGTATTCAACGTGAACAGAAGCGACGTAACGGGAGAGAGCATCGGCAACTACATTGTGTTTGCCAGGTAAGTATCCAAACGTGGGTAGGAACTCTTGTATGGTGAGCGACCAACGGGCAAACTTGCCTATGGGGTTCTTGTCTCTGAACAAGGGAATGATAGCTTGGTGGTCTGTCAGGACATGGACAGGGTAGTTATAGATGATATCTCTGAAATGTTTGAGTGCCCACACGACAGCCAACGCTTCACGCTCGGTTGTCGAATAATTCTTTTCAGCTTTGGAGAGGACTCGGCTCGCATATGCAATGGCATGTTCTTTTCTGTCGCTAGTTTGAGCGAGTACGGCACCTAACCCAATGTTACTGGCGTCAGTAACTAAAATGAACGGTTTGGTGAAGTCTGGGAACTTGAGAACAGGAGAAGATATCAGGGCTTCTTTGAGCGTTTGAAATGCTTTCTCTTGATCCGTTGTCCAAACGAACGGAACGTCCTTCTTAAGGAGGTGAGTGAGAGGAGATGCAATCACTGAATAACCGGCAATGAAATGGCGGTAGAATCCAGCTAGGCCTACGAACTTTTGTACAGCTTCAGCATTATGAGGGACTGGAAAGTTCTTGACAGCTTCTATCTTTGAATCTAGAGTGGTGATGCCTTGTGAGGTGACGCTATGGCCGAGAAACTGTATTTTTTCTCTCATGAAGGCGCATTTGCTGAGTTTGATTTTCAGATTGGCTTCAGCTAGTTTCTGAAGGACTCGGTCCAAACTTTGAAGATGTGACGGTACATCCTTGGACATGATAATGAGGTCATCGAGGTAGACCATGAGGGTATTTCCTATCATTTGTCGAAACAGGTCTGTCATAAGCCTTGAGAAGGTAATAGGGCTGCTGCGTAAGCCAAAAGGCATGCGAGTGTACTGGTAATGACCATTAGGGACGGAAAACGCCGTCAGTTCTCGACTTTCTGGGTCGAGCGGTATCTGCCAAAATCCTTGCAATAAATCAAGTGTGGAAAAAACCTTATTCTGACCTATGTTCTGCAATAAGTCAGTAAGCACAGGAAGTGGAAATCGATCGGGAATCGTAACTTGATTAAGTTTCCTGAAATCAACGACGGGACGCCAAGAGCCATCCTTCTTGGGTACCAAGATTAATGGAGCATTCCACGGTGAAGTACTTTCTTCAATAACGCCATCGTGTAACATCTCGTCAATGAGTCGGTCTGCAACGGCTCGTTGAGAATGAGGCAATCTGTACGTGGGTACAAAAATTGGGCGAGTACCTGGTTCCAGTGGAATTTTGTGAGTAATGAGGTGCGTCAGTCCAAGTTGTTCACCTGTCAGTGCAACAACGTTGCGATGCTTGTTGAGGATGGCCAATAACTGAGATTGGGCGTCAGGGAAGTCAGTGGCACTAAGATGCACAGGTTAGTACCGCGGCGGGCTCTACAGTCAGCAGTGTCATGTCCAGGTCGGCGGTGATATGTGCAATAAGAACGGGTGTGATCACGTGATCGGCCTGTGTAGTTATGTCTAGCATGCTGTTGGTAACGAGTGTTAGTTGATGTACACTCTGCCTTACGGTGTCCTGGTTTGCCACAGTTAAAACATTCTGGCATTCGAGGTCGCTGAGGGTATTGAGGGGAACCTGTCCTGGAGTATGACCTGGGGCCATACGAAGGCGGAGGAGACCTAGCACGAGTCTGAACAGGTCTAGGGATAGAACGCGTGACAACGTTCACAGTGTTATGGGAACTGTTTGCACGAAAAACGGCAGAAAACTGGGCAGAATCCCGGGACTTTAGCCTGTCTGTGGACTCTACCATGACGTCCATTAAGTCCCAAAGTGTGTGGGTAGGACCAAAATTCCTATCTTCGATGTCTTTCAGTATGGCCTCGGGGGCATGACTCTGCATGGCACCGAACGCCAATAGTTTACCCACATTCTGTATAGTGAGGCTTCCACTAGCATCCCATCTAGAACCCATCAAGGCTTTCTCCAGTGAGTCCTGTAGCGTAGCTAGACGCGTGGCAAAAGCGTTGCGTGTTTCATCAGGACGCATTACTGCAGTAGCTAATTGGCGAGCAATGCCAAAGGGATCACGATCAACTACCGATATATATCTCCTACGAAAGAATTTCTTAAATTCATCCCAGTTTACAATTTTCTTTAAGTCAGGTGTTCCTGCTACGAGATACGCATCTCCAGATTTATAGTCAAGTGTGGACGTCGCCATACTGATATAGTCTGCGTCTGTGACAGCAGTACCCTTGCTCTTCGCTCTAGCCTCTACACTAGCGAACCATGTCTCCAAGAGGGTTGGATCCTTTCCACTAAACGGGCGAATGTCAACAGACTGTGTAAGAACTGTAACGGTGTTCGAGTTAGAACCCGCAGTATTCAGGGCTTGAGTCATGATTACTGAGTCGCTGCTGGTTGTAGAGGTTAATGAGGATAAGCTACGAGAGCTGAGGTTGGGAGTTCACTGGCTAAGGATAAGTGAGCGAGCGTAGGGAGCTCACTAGTTAAGTGTAAGTTACTCTCCGATAGTGAACGAGACCGTAGACTGTAGGGGTAAGTGCGCGAGCGAGGCCTGAGCGAGTATCTGTTATCCATAAAGTAAGTTTACATTGTGCCCACGAAAGTCTACAGTTTACTCTACTACACAAATAACAAAGGGTACTTAACTAGAGCTGAAGGCTGCTGGGGCTGCAATCCGTTCAATAGGGGCAGAGATGATCTGGTCGTCACAGGTCCGGCGTCGTGCTGTGGCGTCGTCGGCGTCGGGAGGCGGCAGAAGTCGTCAGGCCAGACAGCGAGAGGTGGTAAGGTGACGTCAAGCAGGCACCAAGGCTCGTTGAGTCACGGTGAGTCACGGCGAGTCAGCTGGTGGCGCGCGGTGAGTCAAGGACGGGCGCGCGGCGAGTCAGGCACGGGCGCGCGCTGGGTGAGTCCAGACACGGGCGAGCGCTGGGTGAGTCGAGACACGGACGGGCGCTGAGTGAGTCAGAAATGCTGAACTGTTGTGATGCTGGCTGCTGTGCCCTGCTGTGTTGCCGTGCGCTGTGCTGCTGCTGCACTGCTGTGCTGCTGTGCACTGCTGTCCTGCTGTGAGCTGCTGTGCGCTGCTGTGTTGCTGTGCGCTGCTGTCCTGCTGTGAGCTGCTGTGCGCTGCTGTGTTGCTGTGCGCTGCTGTCCTGCTGTGAGCTGCTGTGCGCTGCTGTGTTGCTGTGCGCTGCTGTCCTGCTGTGAGCTGCTGTGCGCTGCTGTGTTGCTGTGCGCTGCTGTCCTGCTGTGAGCTGCTGTGCGCTGCTGTGTTGCTGCTGCGCTGCTGTGTTGCTGCTGCGCTGCTGTGTTGCTGTGAGCTGCTGCTGTGCTGCTGTGAGCTGCTGTGAGCTGCTGCTGTGCTGCTGGAGGACAGGGGTGAATCCCACTATGCTGTCACCAGTGTTTCATCTGACGATGTAGTTGTAGAATGATTAGTTGTGGGCAGGAATTGGAGTACCAAACGTCCGCTGCTTTTCCTAGTTTTTATTATAAATATATATATATATTCTTGTACACCGGGCCAGGAGCTAACTAGTGTGTGAAGGGGAGCGCGTGTGTACGCTCCGATGCCCAGGCTGTGTCTGGTCTGAGCTCTGCTGGGTAGGGCAGATTGCATTAAAATCTGCTGACAACGTTGTTTATACTTATCAAGTTGTTTAGCTTAAGAGGGTATAGGTCACCCTATGTGTGAGGGTGAACTGGCGTCCAACAAATTTCCAACAATTATTTTCATCCCTAATACAACAGGATGTAGTTCCTGTATTAGGCTTCATACTCATTTACTAATCCTTAGTACAATGGGATGTATTTCGTGCACTAAGCATAATAATTAACTAACACTACTAATGTGTAGTTTAGTGTCACAGAATTCATTGCATTAGGATGTGGAACATCATGTAATTTCTCCTAGAATTGTGCAGTGTTGCGTCAGCCACACACGGAGAATAAATTTCCACATATCTTTAGATCTAACAGAAGTCCAACCATTTACTTTCCTTTATTAGGGATAATTATTTAGTAATAGGTTTACCTTATTTAGTATACAAAAGTTTACTGGAATTCCTTTACCCAGCTTGATCGCTGCTCTAGTAAATAATATCATAATCTAATTTCCACCTCCAAAGGATTCTCGTTTTATTTGTGCAGTCTACATTAACTGACCTGCACTGTGAGAATCAAACATCACCACATAAAGTATTTAATCAAAATATAAAAAGTATTCATAAACGCTTCCTTCTCTATTTAGCTTTAATGAATAAATATAATTTATGCTCGGGGCCCCTACTGGGAGCTATGCGCATGCGCGACATTCGGGGAGGACGGGGACTCGCCATTTTCGATCAACTAGCTGTACGGTGTTCCGAAGCGGTCCCAACAAATCTTACAGTCTAGAAGGCATCCGTACATCCTCGGACGTCAGATTGATGACGCAGCTTACCAGAATCACGGACACCAGTTCGGCAGGCATTTTTACCTTGTTCAGTTGTTAATTTGAGCTCAGATAATAACTAATACAGGGGCCATGTCATAACGTTGCAGGGGACAAAATAACCCCCATGTAAGTGCTGCATTCACCCCTCTAAATATTAGATATTGCATTTATGTGTGTGAATACTAATTTGGAGTGGAAATTATGGAATTTAATTATTGCAGCCTGGTGCAACACCACTGAGGAAGCGTGTGACTGTCATGTACTCACGTGTTCCATGTATCACTATCTCAAGCTGCTTCCAGACTGTTGTAGAGATTGGACTCCACCTACGTCCCTCTGTCACAGCTGAGATTTAATCAGTTTTCATTGTAGATAGAATTTGATTATTGGGAGTCAAGCATTTCTAATCTTTGCATATTAATCAGATACATGATTTGAATTTTAATATGCAGTAGTATTTCTTGCATTACATTTTATTTATCATTATCTATGTGTGTGCATATTATCATTATCATTATTATTACATAATATATGTTGCACATAGACTAACCTCATAGAAGACCCCCCAAAATGTGTCATGGGAAGCTGGTTCTAGCATGAATAGAATTTACAGTTATTGCTTAATAGAATTTATTCACTTATAATCATAGAGATCCATAAGTCACTGATTCTCTCATTTAATAATGTATTCTGGTCCCTCGAGCTATCTTAGATTTAATCGTTGTTTGCCTTTATAGAATTATACATTTTATTAGTATTAAACTAGAACCAGATTTCCCCACAGTGGAGCAGCTTTGGTTGGGTCTTGGCTTTACTCGCGATGTCATTTTCAAACTGTCTCTCTGCTTCCCTCCTCACTCTAAGGTACTCATTTCTGGCCCTCTGGTATCTCTCCCTGCTCTCTGTTGTTCTGTTATTTCTGTAGTTTCTCCATGTTCTTTTACTCAGTTGCTTCGCTACCTTGCATTCCTGGTTGAACCATGGGTTTTTCTGTTGTTTTTCGTTTTTCTCCTTTTGGATGGGGATAAACCTGTCTGCAGCTTCCTGGCACTTCTGGGTGATAAAATCCATCATGACTAGCACATTCTTGTCTCTAAGTTCTGTTTCCCATGGTATTCCCCTGAGGAAGTTCCTCATCTCGTCATATTTTCCTTTTCGGTAATTTAGTCTTTTTCCCTCCAATCCCATCCTTGGATAGGTTATCCCTACCTCCACCAAGTACTCAAAGGTCAGTACACTGTGGTCACTCATTCCTATGGGGGCTTCAACTTTGACTTCCCTTATTTCTGACTCATTCAGGGCGAATATCAAGTCGAGTCTAACTGGCTCATCATTGCCTCTCACTCTTGTGGGTTCCTTGACATGCTGGCTCAGAAAGTTCCTTGTTACCACTTCCAAGAGTTTAGCTCTCCACGTATCTAGATCATCATGTGGGTCCTCATTCTCCCAGTCTATCTTTCCATGGTTAAAATCGCCCATGATTATGAGTCTTGAGCCATTCCTGCAGGCAACTGAAGCTGCTCTCTCTATTATATTTATGGTTGCCATTTGTTCCTATCAAACTTGTCTAGGTCTTCTGTCATTTAGGGAGGGTTGTAAATGACTGCCACTATTATCTTAGGTCCACCCATTGTTATAGTTCCTGTTATATAATCTCTGAATCCGTCACAGTCCGGAATTTCCATCTCATCAAAACTCCTGTCCTTCCTTATCAGCAGGGCCACTCCTGAACCTCCTCCCCTTCCCCATCTTTCCTTACTATATATAGTCCTTTGGAACACAGCATCTGTTATGACTCCTGACAATTTTGTTTCCGGGAGTCCTATTACATCAGGGTTTTCTTCTAGTGCCCTTTCTGCCAGTTCACTTGCTTTATTGGTATTCCCATCAATGTTTGAGTACATTACCTTGAAGCTCACTTTCTTGGTATCCAATTTCACCCTCACTCCCACAAGTGTAGAAAGTTATTCCATGTCATTGCTACTTGGGTAGGCTCATCCTCCTGTGAGGTAGTTGTGGTGGTGTTGTGGTTGTGGTGTTGTGGTTGT
>WNGS01062979.1:7399-18164 GCA_020271785.1 Procambarus virginalis | reverse complement strand
CCACCAAGCTAAACAGTCCCAGAGCACAACAAACTCCATTCCTAGCTCGACCAAACAAAATCTCCTTAGCCCTACCTAAAACCCTCCACTTGCCTAGACACCAACTATTGACCCATAGCAAGTATTGAACTATATACAAAAAAGAACCTGGATTTCTAGCAAACATAAACATAGAGCCTTAGCAAACAAACCTGTAGCATTAGTACACAAACAACTGCTGAAGCACAACCATTCATGAACGAAGCCTGACCATGCACAACCCAAAACCCAAGTGACACCCCGGAGCCCGACCAGTTATTTAACCGGAGCCGACCAGTTATTTAACCGGAGCCCGACCAGTTGTGTAACCGGAGCCCGACCAGTTATTTAACCGGAGCCCGACAGTTATTTAACCGGAGCCCGACCAGTTGTGTAACCGAAGCTTGACCAGTGTGTAACCAGACCCGACCAGTTGTGCATCCATAAGCCTAGCAAGTATACATCTCATCCAACCCCCCACCAAGCTAAACAGTCCCAGAGCACAACCAAACTCCATTCCTAGCTCGACCAAACAAAAATCTGCTTAGTGCTACCTAAAACCCTCCACTTGCCATAGAAACCAACTATGGAGCCATAGCAAACAACTGAACTATGTACCAAAAAAGAAACCCGAATTTCTAGCAAACGTATAAACAGAGCCCTCGCAAACAAACCTGGAGCACTAGTACACAAACAACCACTGGAGCACAACCATGTACGAACCGGAGCACAACCATGTATGAACCAAAGCCCAGCAAGTCACACCCCTGGTGTTATGTAATTGGAACCCGACAAGTTGTGTAACCGGAGCCCGACCAGCTGTGTAACCGGAGCCCGACCAGTTGTGTAACCAGAGCCCGACCAGTTGTGTAACCGCAAGGCTAGGTCTACTTAGACTGTAGCTGGTGCGCTGCATTATGAATTATTGCATCCAGGCATGGAGACCTCATCTTCAGAAAGACATAGCTGCTCTGGAGCCATGTCTCACCAGAGCTATGGAGCTGTCTTACGACAAAAATCATACCAGAGCTTATAGTCATGTCTGGTATAAGGAATGGTTGAGGGCCACAGGGCTAACAACACCACAAACCGGCATGACAGGGCGGACTTCATAGAAACCTTTAAAATACTAAACAATTTGGAGGATGTCGATCAGGACAATGTCTTCAAAAGTTCAGATGTTATACGAACAAGGAGCAACGGGTTCAAACTCAACAAACCAGAATGTTGGACAGGAAACAGGAGATGCTTTTTCAACCATAGGGTTGTAAACCATGGAACCGCCTACCCGCCGAAGGCGTAAACGCCATACCTCTGCTGGGTAATAAAATACAGCTGGAAAAGATCATCAGGACAAATGGGGGGACCTGTGACAAGCCGCCGGCTTACTGCCCTCATCGAGGCTACTAGTTTAGTGGCCCTCAGGTAAATTCAGTTCTAGGAGGGGAGTCCCCGCTCCTTCCTGCTGGGAAGTTGTTCATCTATTGTAGTATCATACTATCATGCAAGAGGAGCCACACATCTATGATCATCCAATACTATCAGCAGACTTCTAGATGTTACTGCTGCTCGGCTTAGACTCGGTTACAAGTATCTCTGGGAATTCTCACTATCTGCTGATGTAGACCTGACCAAATGTAACTGTATCAAGATTGTAACTTGCTTAGCTTCAGTCCCTGAGCCATTATTTGCCTCTGTAACCCTCTCCACTACCACCCACAAGATGGGTATGGGGTGCATAATAATGAACTAAACTAAACTATTGCAGTATTTGTACATTGGACTGTCGCTTGTCACTAAACTTAGTTGTTAACTATTAACTTGAAATAATATTACCTTACACGCGAGAATAATTCTGAATACACAGCGATAAAATTGACGAATGCGGCTTTGGGTCGGGCGGCGGCGTAGGCGAGCCTAGCCTGAGGACAGGCAACTGTAAATTGCTTCACTCCACATACTTCAAGTGCAAATAATTGCCAACAGAACCTAAATACCGAACCTACTATACGCCTAATTAATTATAAAATATAAAATTAATTTATACACGATAAAAACTATTTTTAATACACAGTACAATAAAGTCGATAATAAATGCGTCTTGGGATGTGTGGGGGAGACGATCGCCGCGTTAACGAGCCTGGCCTGACGACGGGGGGTAGTTTAACACTGGGGAAGTGTATTCTCCATAATATCCTACCCATATAACGTTGGCAAATCATGATCCTCAAAATCTTCCACAATATCCGAGAGAAGGCAGACTATTTACCATTAGTGGTATACAAACATTTGAATACTACACAACCCGGATGAAAAAAAATACGAAACAATGACCCTCGGAGACATTACAAAACAATGTTATAATAGCGAACAAATGTATAATGCATTAAGCATTGTAGGTGGAGGTAGACATGCGTACCTCCCAACTGCTCAGATATATTTGCAAAACAAAACAAAACGAAAAAAAAAATTATCAGCCTTACCTACACGGGAACGACGATGCTCACGCCGCGGCTGCTTCCTGACGACTGACCGGGTCGGCGTCGATGACCCCGTAGCGTCCAACCGACCCAGAGACCCTCTGCCTAAAATTATTTGAACGCTTTATTGAAATTCCTAGCGTATAGCGCCAGGAATGTGTAAATTAATATTTATATGCATTATAGGCTTTTCTAAAGTAATTTATAGATCTGAATATCATATATTGTCCAACAAACGAATTATTTAAGTTAAGATTTTAATTATGCCAGATGCAGTTAAGTCTCATCGCACACAAGAAGATTCGTCGGCGGATTAATTTATTTTTTTTATTTATATATAAAAAAGAGTTTTTAAATTCTTGTAAAGTCACTATAGCATGCATAGCGATTCGGGTACGTCCTTAATCCTAATTTTTTCCCCGGAGAAACCCGGGGAGATTACCCGCCAAATCGTTTAACAACCTATTCTCTGCTGGGTGAACAGTTAAGGATTGGCGCCCGGTCACTCCTTCCCGGCCATGATACGAACCCAGGTCAAAGGGCTGGCGAAGAGCCGGGCGCGTACTTTACCACTGCGCCAGAGTACGCTACGCTTACCGCTACGCCTCCGTGGCGTAGTGGAATTTGAATTTTGAAACCTGACTAACCTAGCTCAACCCAACCTAACGTAACCCAAATCAAACCAATCTAATCCAACAGAGCCCAATGCAGCCTAACCTTATTAACATAACCTAATACAGCCTAGCATAACAATACATCCGGATTCCCACGGGTTGGGTATGGGGTGCATAATAAAGAAAGAAATTGAATTTAAAACAGAAAATGAGTTTAACCGAATCGCCTCGTGTCCGAGTGTAACCAGAACCCGACCAGTTGTGTACCTACAAGCCTAGCAAACAAACACCTGCAGACGAGGAGTTTCAGTAACGTGGCTGAAATATGTTGACCAGACCACACTAGAAAGTGAAGGGACGGCGACGTTTCGGTCCGTTCTGGGCCATTCTCAAGTCGATTGTGAGAATGCACAATTGTTTACCAGACCACACACTAGAAGGTGAAGGGACGACGACGTTTCGGTCCGTCCTGGACCATTCTCAAGTCGATTGTGATGAGGGAGTAGAGAGACAGGCAATAAATAGGCAAGAGAGAGCTGAGGAGCAAAGTAAGGTGTAGTAGAGGGGATAGTAATAATAATAAGAGCTGCAGAAGGCCTATTGGCCCATACGAGGCAGCTCCCATTATAACCACCGAATGAGAAGGAGATGGGAATAAGAAGAGGATAGCAAGGGAGCGTAGGAGAAGAGATAAATAAAAGGAAAGAGAAAGAAAGAAAATAGGCTTATGTTAGGTCACGTTTGTTAGAAAGATTAGAGCATTTGAGTATATACTGTGAAAGGGAAGAGTCCACAGCAACAAAGCCAGGACTCAAGTTCATGTTGGGTACATTGTGTATTAAGCCGATTCCACAAGACGGCGTCTGTGTAGAGTAGAGGCAGGAAAGATTATTTTGGAGGAAGACCAATCAATGGGATGATTAGAATCCCTCACATGGCAGAAGAGAGCATTGTTAGTGTCTGCAGACTTAACACTTCTCTTGTGTTCTTTAAGTCTGTCATTCAGTGTACGGCCAGTTTCGCCAAAGTATTGGAGAGGACAAGACGAACAGGAAATAGAGTAGACACCAGCAGCATTAGAAGCAGGAGGAGCAGTGTGAACTAGATTGCTACGAAGTGTGTTAGTTTGTCGAAAGGCGAGTTTAATGTCAAGAGGACGAAAGGTATTGGTAAAAGTTTTGAGTTCAGATATGAAGGGAAGGCATAGTACAGTGCTACTAGTGTTGGAAGCAGGTTTAGGATGAAAGAAATTTCGTTTAGCTTGAGAGTAGGCACAGTTGATGAAATGCAAAGGGTAACCAAGGCGAGAGAATGATTTGTAGATAAAGGCAATTTCAGAATCAAGAAACTGAGGGTCGCTGATGCGTAGAGCGCGGAGGAAGAGAGAGACGAGGACACTTTTCTTAACAGAAGGAGGATGGTAGGAAAAGAAGTGAATGTACATGCCACTATGCATGGGTTTACGGTAGACAGAGAAAGAGAACCCAGACACAGAGCTGTGAACATGAACGTCAAGAAAAGGAAGGAGGGAATTAGATTCCCACTCAACTTTGAAATGGATAGAAGGAGCCAGATTGTTAAGAGAGGCGAGGAAAGGCTGGAAAAGATTAAGGTCATGAGGCCATAAAGCAAAAATGTCATCAACATAGCGAAGCCAAAGAGAGGGACGAGTATCAATAGAAGGAAGAAGAACAGTTTCGAAGTATTCCATGTAGAAATTAGCAAGAACAGGGGAGAGAGGGGAACCCATAGCAACCCCGAAAGTTTGAGTGTAATATTTACCGTTGAAAGAGAAAGAGTTAGAGTCAACACAGAGTCTAATGAGATCGAGGAAAACGTCAGTGGGAAGAGGGAGAGGAAGAAGGCCCTCTGACGCCTTCTGTCTAAGGAAAGAGAGAACGTTATCGAGCGGAACATTAGTAAACAGAGAGTCTACATCAAGACTAAGCATCTTACAAGAGGGTTGCAGGCGCAGTCTTTCTATGAAGTCCTGAGAGTGACGAAGGTGGGCAGGGGAAAAAGTGCCAAGGTAAGGCGTCAGGGTTTTAGCGAGCCAGGAGGCAAGAGGATAGCTGACAGAGCCCCGTGAAGAAATGATAGGACGAAGAGGAACACCAGGTTTATGAGTCTTAGGAAGACCATAGAAATAAGGGAGAAAAGGGCAGATGACACGGAAACGTTTAATGAGATCAAAGTCAGGAGGACAAAGACTAGAGAGCTGTCTTAGTTTGCGGTTAAAGGAAGTTTTGAGGCGATCCAAAGGGTTAGAAGTCAGAGGAGCATAAGTGCGAGAGTCAGAGAGCAAGACATCTGCTTTTCGGAGATAGTCCTCACGGTCAAGGACAACCACCGAATTGCCTTTGTCGGAAGGAAGGATAAGAATAGAGTTGTTAGATTTCAGGGAGGCAAGGGCAAGCTGGAAGCGACGAGGAAGGTGGTGATTTTTAGAAAACAAGCTGTCAAGAACGAAATAAGGGCCCCTCTAAAGGCAGACAGGTCCGAAAGAGTACTAGAGTTAGAATTGACAAACCTGTCAAAGGAACTAATAAGATCAATGCCACAGCGTGGGCCAGGGGAAGTAGCAAAAGACAAACAAAGGTCAAGAAGTTCTTGCTGGTGCCTAGAAAGAGGGTAGGAAGAAAGGTTGGTAACACAGTCAGAGAGAGAGTATTTGGCCCAAGGACTGTTGGAGATCAGGCGTTGAAGTTTGTTGTGTAGTGTGCAGGAGTGGTGGGAGAGGAGACGTGAGCAGTGTCAAATGCAATTGGAAATAGGATATTGCATAGATCACTGGGAAGAGAAGAGGACAGAAAGCGTTGATGTTGACGCACAGCTAGAAAAGCCTCGTCAACTTGCAAGGAGGTGGCGTGAATAAGTTCTTGAAGAAGAATTCGGGCATGTTCAGGAAAAGAGATCCCGAAGTGTTGAACTGGAGAAAGTGAGATAAAGAAAGAGGGAGAACTTGTTCAGCAAGACAGTCTGTAAGAAACCGGATCTGGTTCTTTCGACGCTTGGCGGCAAGAAGGGAAGATTCAAAGGAGCGAAAAGGCTGTTTAAAGGAAGGTAGAGCATCGAAGAAATTAAACAGGGTAAGACGCTTTCGTGTGGTATTCATATGCAGGCGATGAGTCACAATAACGTGGCTAAAGTATGTTGACCAGACCACACACTAGAAGGTGAAGAGACGACGACGTTTCGGTCCGTCCTGGACCATTCTCAAGTCGATTGTGATGAGGAAGTAGAGAGACGGGCAATAAATAGGCAAGAGAGAGCTGAGGAGCAAAGTAAGGTGTAGTAGAGGGGATAGTAATAGTAATAGGAGCTGCAGAAGGCCTATTGGCCCATACGAGGCAGCTCCTATTATAACCACCAAATGAGAAGGAGATAGGAATAAGAAGAGGATAGCAAGGGAGCGTGGGAGAAGACAGAAAGAAAAGGAAAGAGAAAGAAAGAAAATAGAAGGGGTAGGCTTATGTTAAGTCACGTTTGTTAGAAAGATTAGAGCATTTGAGTATATACTGTGAAAGGGAAGAGTCCATAATATATTGATCATGAGAGAAGCCCTGTTTTTATTGCATGTTTTGACGTTTCAGCCGCATTAGAGCTGATGCGTAGGAGGCAGCGGCAACTTGTCTGATTAGAGCTAAACCCGCTCTAATCCGGCTGAAACGTCAAAATCTGCAATAAAAACACGGTTTCTCTCCTAATCAATATCTTACTCGTTAATTTAACGAGGTACGATGGTTGATTGAAAATAATGTATTTAATGTGAATTTGCAATTAATTACGCGTATACATAGGATTTGTCGCATATGTAATGAATTTATAACAATAAACTGACAATCCGTATGCAAGGAGAGAAACCCTGATTTTATTGCATATTTCGACGTTTCAGCCGCATTAGAGCTGTTTTTGCAGTACATCTTCTTTCTGTAACATACACGGAAAATCTGGAACATTTTAGTTAATTCTAATGAAAACACATTGATTTGTGTGATTTGAACGAATACTGGACTATGCCGTCGTTTTCCCACGTTTTTAAGGATTGCCAGTTTATTGTATTAATTCATTACATATGCAACAAATCTGATTTATACGCATAATTAATTGCAAATTCACATTAAATACATTATTTTCAATCAACCATTCGTACCTCGTTATAATAGCGACTAAGATATTAAATAGTAGAGAAACCCTGTTTTTATTGCATATTTCGACGTTTCAGCCGCATTAGAGCTGATGCGTAGGAGGCAAAGGCAACTTGTCTGATTAGAGCTAAAACAGCTGTAATGCGGCTGAAACGTCGAAATAAGCAATAAAAACAAAGTTTGTCTCTTAATCAATATTTTACTCGCTATTGTAACAAGGAATGAATGGTTGATTGAAATAATGTATTTAATGTGAATTTGCAATTAATTACGCGTGTACATCGGATTTGTCGCATATGTAATGAATTAATAACAATAAACTGACAATCCGTTTCCAAGGAGAGAAACCTGATTTTATTGCATATTTCCACGTTTCAGCCGCATTAGAGCTGTTTTGCAGTACATCTTCTTTCTGTAACATACACGGAAAATCTGGAACATTTTAGTTAATTCTAATGAAAACACATTGATTTGTGTGATTTGAACGAATAAATGAGATATCTCGTCGTATATCTCAAAATATCCCAAACAAAATATCCCATCTCAAAATATCGTCGACTATCTCAAAATATCCCAAACATCTAAAATTCGACGCTTGAGCCATATTTTGGAGCCAAATTCTGGCTCTCTGCACATATTCGCAGTTTGAAATTACGTCTTTTTATACCGAAAATATGCCAATTACTGAGAGCGGCAATGGATCACATTTTGCCCAAATCCCCCTGCAGTTTTCAAAATATCCCAAACATCCTAATTCGACCCTTTAGCCATAATTTGGAGCCAAATTCTGGCTCTCTGCACTTATTCGCAGTGAAATAGCGATTTTTTTTTTATACCGAAAATAAGCCAATTACTGAAAGCGGCGATGGATCATTTTGCTCAAACCCTTCCTGCAGTTATCGAATATCCCTATCATCCGAAATTCGTCGCTTTAGCATATTATAGAGCCAAATCTTGACTCTCTGCACGTTTCGCAGTTTGAAATTACGTCTTTTTATAACGAAAATATATCAATTACTTAAAGCGGCGAAGGATGACATTTTGCCCAAACCCTCCCTGCAGTTTCAAAATATCCCCAAACATCACAAATTCGACGCTTGAGCCATATTTTGGAGCCAAATTATTACTCTCTGCACGTATTCGCTGTTTGCAATTACGACATTTTATACCGAAATGTGTTAATTACTGAGAGCGGCGATGGGTCACATTTTGCCCAACCCCCCTGCAGTTTTCAAATATCCCAACATCCAAAATTCGACGCTGAGCCATATTTTTGGAGCCAAATTCTGGCTCTCTGAACGTATTCGCATTTTGAAATTACGACTTTTTATTCCGAAAATATGCCAATTACTAAGAACGGCAATGGGTCACCAAACCCTTGTAGTTTTCAAAATATCCCAAACGTCCCAAATTCGACCTTTGAGCCCACATTTTGGAGTTAAATTTGGCTCTTTACACATATTCGTGTTTTGAAATTACGACATTTTATACCGAAAATATACCAATCAATGAAAGCCGCGATGAGTCACACTCTGCCAAAACCCCCACTGCAGTTTTCAAAATATACCAAACACCCCAAATTCGAACCTTGAGCCATATTTTGGAGCCAAATCTGGCTCTCTACACGTATTCGCAGTTTGAAATTACAACTTATTGTACCGAAAATATGCCAATTACTCTAAGAGGCGATGGATCACATATGCCGAAACCCTCCCTGCAGTTTTGAAAAATCCCAAACATCCCAAATTCGACGTTGAGCCATATTTTGGAGAAAATTCTGCCTCTTGCACGTGTTCGAAAATTGAAATTACGAATTTTTATACCGAACATTGTCAATTAATGATTGCAGCAAAGGATAACATTTTGCCAAACACTCCCTGTAGTTTTCAAAATATCCAAACATCACACAATTCGACGCTTGAACCATATTTTGGAGCCAAACTAGGCTCTGCACGTATTCGCTGTTTGAAAATTACGACTTCTTTACCGTAAATATGCCAATTTCTGAAAACGGCGGTGGATCACATTTTGGCCAAACACTCCCTGCAGTTTTCAAAATATCCCAAACATCCAAAATTCGACGATTGGGCCATGTTTGGAGCCAAATTCTGGCTCTCTGCAGATATTTACAGTTTGAAATTCCGACTTTTATCCGAAAATATGCCAATTAATGATAGCGGCGATGGGTCACATTTTGCCCAAACACTCCCTGCAGTTTTCAAATTATCCCGAACATCACAAATTCGACGCTTGAGCCATATTTTGGAGCCAAATTTATGCTCTCTGCACGTATTCGCAGTTTGAAATTACGACTTTTTATACCGAAAATATGTTAATTACTGAGAGCGGCGATGGGTTCACATTTTGCCCAAACCCCCTGCAGTTTTCAAAATATCCGAACATCACAAATTCGACGCTTGAGCCATATTTTGGAGCTAAAGTCTGGCTCTCTGCACGTATTCACGTTTGAAATTACAACTTTTTATACCGAAATATGCCAATTACTCTAAGAGGCGATGGATCAAATATTGCCCAAACCCACACTGCAGTTTTCAAAATATCCCAAACATCCCAAATTCGACGCTTGAGCATATTTTGGAGCAAAATTCTGGCTCTCTGCAACGTGTTCGCAGTTTGAAATTACGACTTTTTATACCGAAAATATGTCAATTACTGAAAGCAGCGAAGGATGACATTTGCCCAAACCCTCCCTGCAGTTTTCAAAATATCCCGAACATCACAAATTCGACGCTTGAGCCATATTTTGGAGCCAAATTATTGCTCTCTGCACGTATTCGCAGTTGAATTTACGACTTTTTATACCGAAAAATATGTAATTACTGAGAGCGGCGATGGGTCACATTTTGCATACCCCCCCCCCCTGCAGTTTTCAAAATATCCCAAACATCCCAAATTCGACGCTTGAGTCATATTTTGGGAGCCAAATTCAAGCTCTCCCCACGTGTTCGCAGAGTTTTAATTACGACTTTATACCAATAATATGCCAATTACTGAGATCGGCGATGGGTCACATTTTGCCCAAACCCCCCAACAGTTTTCAAAATATCAGAAACATCCAATTCGACGTTTGAGCCATATTTGGAGCCAAATTCTGCTTCTGCACGTATTTGCTGTTTGAAATTACGACTTTCTTATACCGTAAATATGCAAATTACAAAAAGCTGCGGTGGAATCACATTTTGCCAAACCCTCCCTGCACCTTTCACAATATCACAAACATCCAAATTCGACCTTTGAGCCATATTTTGGAGTCAAATTCTGGCTCTCTGCACGTATTCGCAGTATGAAATTACAAAACTTTTTATACCGAAATATGCCAATTACTGAAAACGGCTATGGATCACATTTTACCCCCCCCCCCCTGCAGTTTTCAAAATACCCAAACATGCCAAATTCGACGCTTGAGCCATATTTTGGAGCCAAATTCTGGCTCTCTGCACGTATTCACAGTTTGAAATTTCGACTTTTTATACCTAAAATATGC
>WNGS01062967.1:0-14825 GCA_020271785.1 Procambarus virginalis | reverse complement strand
GCCTTTTCCTCACGATCTCTCCATTACCTTGCATGGTATACAAGTTAAGGAACTTGCCTTTAATTCAGTGCCTCTTGCCTGTCACCCTTTTTGTATATTGGGACCACGTTAGCTGTCTTCCAACTTTCTGGTAAGTCTCCTGTTTCCAGTGACCTGTTATACACCATAGAGAGTGGCACACTTAGTGCTTCTGCACCTTCTTTAGTATCCATGGTGAGATTCTGTCAGGCCAACAGCCTTTGTCACATCCAGCTCAGCAGACACCTTTGACCTCATCGCTGGTGAGGTCAAATTCCCCAAGGTTGCTTGGTTTGCCACCTCCTCATTTAGTGCAGGGGCTTCTCCTTGTTCTATTGTGAAGACCTCCTGGAATCTCTTGTGAGTTCTTCACACACCTCCTTGTCATTCTCTGTGTATCTGTTCTCCGCTTTTCGCAGCTTCATCACTTGTTCTTTCACTGCTGTTTTCCTCCTGATGTGGCTGTGGAGCAGCTTTGTTGGGTCTTGGCTTACTCGCGATGTCATTTTCAACTGTCTCTCTGCTTCTCTCCTCACTCTGAGGTACTCATTTCTGGCCCTCTGGTATCTCTCCTGCTCTCTGGTGTTCTGTTATTTCTGTAATTTCTCCATGTTCTTTTACTCAGTGCTTCGCTACCTTGCATTCCTGGTTGAACCATGGGTTTTTTTGTTGTTTTCGTTTTTCTCCTTTTGGACAGGGATAAACCTGTCTGCAGCTTCCTGGCACTCTGGTGACAAAATCCATCATGACCTGCACATTCTTGTCTCTAAGTTCTGTTTCCATGGTATTCCTCTGGAAGGGCCATGGAAGTGGGGCCCTTTCCTGGCTGCCAGTGGAGCCCTTCCCTGGCTGCCAGTGGGGCCCTTCCCTGGCTGCTAGTGGACACCTCCCTGGCTGCCAGTGGACACCTTCCCTGGCTGCCAGTGGACACCTTCCCTGGCTGCTAGTGGACACCTTCCCTGGCTGCCAGGGGGCCCTTCCCTGGCTGCTAGTGGACACCTTCCCTGGCTGCCAGTGGCACCTTCCCTGGCTGCCAGTGGACACCTTCCCTGGCTGCTAGTGGACACCTTCCCTGGCTGCCAGTGGGCCCTTCCTGGCTGCCAGTGGGGCCCTTCCTTGGCTGCCAGTGGGGCCCTTCCCCAGCCAGTCTCCCTCCTCTCCAAGTATTGTATACAATACAGACGACGAGTCACAATACCGTGGCTGAAGATGTGATGACCAAAACACACACCAGAAGATTACGAGGCGACGTTTCGGTCCGTCCTGGACCATTATCAAGTCGATTGTGGACTTGATAATGGTCCAGGACGGACCCAGACATCGTCGTCTGATCATCTTCTGTAGTGTGGTCTGGTCATCATTGTATGAGTTACTCACTAGACTGTACAGTGTGAGTGACTTATTACTCAAACTTGCCCCTGCTGGTCACAGTACTCATTAAACAAGAACATCCTCGCTGGAACATTCTCCACTCATGTTAAAGTCAGAATCGTGGGAGCATCCCCCACATATAGTCGTGGAGCATCCCCCACATATAGTCGTGGGAGCATCCCCACATATAGTCGTGGGAGCATCCCTCACTATAGTCGTGGGAGCATCCCCACATATGTCGTGGGAGCATCCCTCACATATAGTCGTGGGAGCATCCCTCACATATAGAGTCGTGGGAGCATCCCCACATATAGTCGTGGGAGCATCCCCCACATATAGTCGTGGGAGCATCCCCCCAATATAGTCGTGGGAGCATCCCCCACATATAGTCGTGGGAGCATCCCCCACATATAGATTCGTGGGAGCATCCCCCACATATACAGTCGTGAGAGCATCCCTCACATATAGTCGTGGGAGCATCCCCCACATATAGTCGTGGGAGCATCCCCCACATATAGAGTCGTGGGAGCATCCCTCACATATAGTCGTGGGAGCATCCCCCACATATAGGTCGTGGGAGCATCCCCCACATATAGAGTCGTGAGAGCATCCCTCACATATAGTCGTGGGAGCATCCCCCACATATAGTCGTGGGAGCATCCCCCACATATAGAGTCGTGGGAGCATCCCCCACATATAGTCGTGGAGCATCCCCCACATATAGAGTCGTGGAGCATCCCCCACATATAGTCGTGGGAGCATCCCTCACATATAGTCGTGGGAGCATCCCTCACATATAGAGTCGTGGGAGCATCCCCCACATATAGTCGTGGGAGCATCCCCCACATATAGTCGTGGGAGCATCCCTCACATATAGTCGTGGGAGCATCCCTCACATATAGAGTCGTGGGAGCATCCCCCACATATAGTCGTGGGAGCATCCCCACATATAGTCGTGGGAGCATCCCCCACATATAGAGTCGTGGGAGCATCCCTCACATATAGTCGTGGGAGCATCCCTCACATATAGAGTCGTGGGAGCATCCCCCACATATAGTCGTGGGAGCATCCCCCACATATAGTCGTGGGAGCATCCCTCACATATAGTCGTGGGAGCATCCCAACATATAGAGTCGTGGGAGCATCCCCCCACATATAGAGTCGTGGGAGCATCCCCCACATACAGTCGTGGAGCAGCCCCCACATATAGTCGTGGGAGCATCCCCCACATATAGAGTCGTGGGAGCATCCCTCACATATAGTCGTGGGAGCATCCCCCACATATAGTCGTGGGAGCATCCCCCACATATAGAGTCGTGGGAGCATCCCCCACATATAGAGTCGTGGGAGCATCCCCAAATATAGAGTCGTGGGAGCATCCCTCACATATAGAGTCGTGGGAGCATCCCCAACATATAGAGTCGTGGGAGCATCCCCCCATATATAGAGTCGTGTAAGCCTCTGCTACTACACTCATTAACTATCATTCTACACATCACGCTTAAACGTTATTAATGGTAGTCAGCCCTCGCCTCCCCCTTCACCAGACCTACGCCCCATTTCACCTACATCACCCTCATCTCCCCCCACCATTCACTCAGACCTACTCCTCCCCTTACATTATTTCATCAAGACTTCTCATAATACCAAGGGGCCGCCTGCCTCACTCCCCTACATCACCAAGGGGCCGCCTGCGTCCCTCCCCCACATCACCAAGGGGCCGCCTGCCTCACTCCCCCACATCACCAAGGGGCCGCCTGCCTCACTCCCCCACATCACCAAGGGGCCGCCTGCCTCCCTCCCCCACATCACCAAGGGGCCGCCTGCCTCCCTCCCCCACATCACCAAGGGGCCGCCTGCCTCCCTCCCCCACATCACCAAGGGGCCGCCTGCCTCCCTCCCCCACATCACCAAGGGGCCGCCTGCCTCCCTCCCCCACATCACCAAGGGGCCGCCTGCCTCCCTCCCCCACCACCAAGGGGCCGCCTGCCTCCCTCCCCCACATCACCAAGGGGCCGCCTGCCTCCCTCCCCCCCACATCACCAAGGGCCGCCTGCCTCCCTCCCCCACATCACCAAGGGGCCGCCTGCCTCCCTCCCCCACATCACCAAGGGGCCGCCTGCCTCCCTCCCCCACATCACCAAGGGGCCGCCTGCCTCCCTCCCCCACATCACCAGGGGCGCCTGCCTCCCTCCCCCACATCACCAAGGGGCCGCCTGCCTCCCTCCCCCACATCACCAAGGGGCCGCCTGCCTCCCTCCCCACATCACCAAGGGGCCGCCTGCCTCACTCCCCCACATCACCAAGGGGCCGCCTGCCTCACTCTCCCACATCACCAAGCCGCCCAGGAGACAAATCTTCCTGAAAGTAAGCCGAATGCAATTTCCTCAAAAAAAAATATGACAGGATCATTAAAAGACCCCACCTCCCTTAAGGAGCCTATATGAGCAGCTCCTGCTTGATCTGCTTGATGGGGTTCTGGGAGTTCTACTACTCCGGCAATATTTCTTACAGTCGCTGGGAGGACGTTGAACAACCGCGGACCTCTGTTGTTTATACAGTGTTCTCTGATTGTGCCTATGGCACCTCTGCTCTTCACTGGTTCTATTTTGCATTTTCTTCCATATCGTTCACTCCAGTACGTTGTTATTTTACTGTGTAGATTTATTACTTGACCCTCCAGTATCTTCCACGTGTATATTATTTTATATTTCTCTCGTCTTCTTTCTGTTGAGTACATTTGGAGAGCTTTGAGACGATCCCAATAATTTAAGTGCTTTATCGCGTCAATGCGTGCCGTATATGTTCTCTGTATTCCCTCTATTTAAGCAATCTCTCCTGCTCTGAAGGGGAAAGTGAGTACTTAGCAGTACTCAAGACGGGACAACACAAGTGATTTGAAGAGTACAACCATTGTGATGGGATCTCTGAACTTGAAGGTTCTCGTAATCTATCCTATCATTTTTATGGCTGACGCAATACTTGCTTGGTTATGCTCCCTAAACGTTAGGTCGTCAGACATCATTATTCCCAAATCCTTGACATGCTGTTTTCCTACTCTGGGCGCATTTGATTGTATTTTGTACCCTGTATTATGTTTAAAGGTCCTCATTTTTACCGTACCTGAGTACCTGGAATTTATCACTGTTGAACATCATGTTATTTTCTACTGCCCAGTCGAAAACTTTATTAATATCTGCTTGAAGTTTTTTAATGTCTTTAGCCGAGGTAATTTTTATACTGATTTTTGTGTCATCTGCAAAGGATGATACGAAGCTGTGACTTGTACTTTTGTCTATATCTGATATGAGAATAAGGAAAAGCAGCGGTACAAGGACTGTACCCTGAGGTACAGAGCTTTTAATTGCACTTGGACTAGATTTTATATGGTTGACTGTTACTCGCTGAGTCCTATTTGACAGAAAACTGAGCATCCAGCGTCCTACTTTACCAGTTATTCCCATTGACTTCATTTTGTGTGCAATCACTCCATGGTCACATTTGTCGAATGCCTTTGCGAAGTCCGTGTATATCACATCAGCATTCTGTTTTTCTTCTAATGCTTCAGTGACTTTGTCGTAGTGCTCAAGGAGCTGTGAGAGGCACGATCTTCCCGCTCGAAATCCATGTTGGCCTGGGTTGTAAAGGTCATTGGTCTCCATGAAATTGGTGACCTGACTCCTAATCACTCTCTCAAATACTTTTATTATGTGGGACGTTAGTGCAACTGCATTCAGTTGGACTATGCATCTGCATTCATGGACTATGCAGCTGCATTCATGGCTCCTTGCGCCATCTGAGGAGCTGGAGGAACACGACAAGTTATGATAATCATCTTTGTACCCTATATGTAACTCCTTTTTTGTAACAAAGTTTAAATAAAACGAATATATATGAATATATACAAAAGAATAGGGGTGGTAGAAGAAGAAACATTAAAGTGTTCAGTGAGAATCCAGAAGGTCTTCTCTGAATACAGCTGTACCCGGCCACGCGTTGCTGAGCCACAGTAACCTTGCTCTGTCTCCAGTCCTCCCCACCATTTCTCCCCCCTCCCCTCCCCCGTCCCCTCGTCCTCCCAACCATTCTTCACTTCATCGTCTGATGATCAAATGATCTGATGTCCTCATCGGAAAATTGGGAACATCAAATGATCTGGGGCTAGATTCACAAAGATGTTACGCAAACTCTTACGAACCTGAAGATCTTTTCTCAATGTTTGACAGCTTTGTGTACAATTATTAAGCAGTTAATGAGCTCCGAAGCACCAGGAAGCTGTTTATAACAATAGCAACAGTTGATTGGCAAGTTTCATGCTTGTAAACTATTTAATAAATGTAACCAAAACCATTAAAGATTGAGGAACGATGTACACGTTCGTAAGTATTTGCGTAACTGCTTCATGAATCTGGCCACAGATGTTCCCATTACTGAAATATAAGAAAAACGGTTCAAAAAACAGTCCCGCCATGGGTCGGGGTATTTCTAACTATGGCCCATTCTAACTGTACCTGCATTAGCGAGCAGTGATATTCACGAAATTAAAATTATGAAAAAGATTATAAATTATGAAAAGCATATAGTTGTACATTAATGCACAACTATATTCTACCCACTTCAAGACTCCGCACCAATATAGAAGCATCAAGAAATATGGGCCAATAGGCCCTTTGCATTTACTTCCATTCTTCCCTTTAAATTAGCCAATATTACCCAATATTTCGTGTTCTATCTTGTGTTGAAAGTTTGTTTCCACCTCACCAAAACTGTTGTAGCATATCACCTCACCCAAATGTAGGTATATAAGATGAAAAGCCGTTTAAATTATAGCATAGTAGAACTCTATTAGTGTTTGTAGGTTATAGTTTGTAGAAAAAACTGATTTTTTCAATTACCATCGAAAATGAAAAGAAACATAAGAAATATTGAGAAGAAAATTCGTGTTAGAATTATTAATCTTACTTTTTCGGTCATATTTAATATATATATATAATATAATATATATATATATATATATATATATATATATATATATATATATATATATATATATGTATATATATATATATATAACACGATAGTGGAGATTGTTCTTTATTTGATGTGATGAAGGCTGTCATAATATTTATTGCTGGTGCCGGCTTCGAGAGCCGGATTATTATTATTCTAACTGGAGGAGCATGACAGTGTAAGTTATTACGTCACATAAACAATGGTGACGTGAGCACTGTTAACATTGTGTTGAGCACGAGGGCAGTGAGTGCAATGAGTTGTGTTGATAGTGAGCAATATTTAACAGAGCCTAGGAGTAGAACTGCGCACTACGCGACGCTCATGATGCTCTTCTGTTCCGTAAATGCAGTTTGTTACGAGGGAATGAATAAATATGTTCTTGAAGACCGTGTCACAATAACCTGGCTGAACACTGGACCACCAAGCCACACATCTGAAAATAAACAATAGACGACGTTTTGGTCCGGCTTGGCCCGTCCTGGACTGTCCTGGCCCGTCCTGGACTGTCCAGGACCGTCCTGGTCCGTCTTAGACCGTCCTGGACCATCATGGCCCGTCCTGGACTGTCCTGGCCTGTCCTGGCCCATCCTGGACCGTCCTGACCCGTCCTGGACTACTATAATAGTCCAGGACAGACCGAAATAATGGTCCAGGACAGACCGAAAGTCAACTCTTTATCTTAATACATGTGCGTTAGGTGTCTAATTTGTGTTCTTATTTTCGTATATTATACAATATCATATTGTATTGTTGTGTATCAATATCCTCCGCCATATAGGTCGAGAAATAGTATAATAGATTAGACCTGAATATTCTGCCACTTGTGTGTATCATATTTATTGTCACTTTGTACGTTATTAGTGAGGAGCGGCGAGGCTCGGTAACCTCCAGGGTGACTCCTGCAAGCTGAAGGACATTGCAAGACAGGAGCAAGTGTGTTGATTATGTGAGTTATAGTAGAGATGTCAGTCATGCGTACACCTGTTGAGGTGTGCCACTCCTCAGTGGGGAGATGGTGCCACTCCTCAGTGGAGGAGATGGTGCCACTCCTCAGTGGGGGAGATGGTGCCACTCCACAGTGGGGGAGATGGTGCCAGTCCACAGTGGGGGAGATGGTGCCACCCCACAGTGGGGGAGATGGTGCCACTCCTCAGTGGGGAGATGGCGCCACTCCTCAGTGGGGAGATGGTGCCACCCCACAGTGGGGGAGATGGTGCCACTCCTCAGTGGGGAGATGGTGCCACTCCACAGTGGGGAGATGGTGCCACTCCACAGTGGGGAGATGGTGCCACTCCACAGTGGGGAGATGGTGCCACTCCACAGTGGGGAGATGGCGCCACTCCACAGTGGGGAGATGGTGCCACCCCACAGTGGGGAGATGGCGCCACTCCTCAGTGGGGAGATGGTGCCACTCCACAGTGGGGAGATGGTGCCACTCCTCAGTGGGGAGATGGTGCCACCCCACAGTGGGGGAGATGGTGCCACTCCTCAGTGGGGAGATGGCGCCACTCCTCAGTGGGGAGATGGTGCCACCCCACAGTGGGGGAGATGGTGCCACTCCTCAGTGGGGAGATGGTGCCACTCCTCAGTGGGGAGATGGTGCCACCCCACAGTGGGGAGATGGTGCCACTCCTCAGTGGGGGAGATGGTGCCACTCCACAGTGGGGAGATGGTGCCACTCCACAGTGGGGAGATGGTGCCACCCCACAGTGGGGAGATGGTGCCACTCCTCAGTGGGGAGATGGTGCCACTCCACAGTGGGGAGATGGTGCCACTCCACAGTGGGGAGATGGCGCCACTCCTCAGTGGGGAGATGGTGCCACCCCACAGTGGGGAGATGGTGCCACTCCACAGTGGGGAGATGGTGCCACTCCACAGTGGGGAGATGGCGCCACTCCTCAGTGGGGAGATGGTGCCATCCCACAGTGGGGGAGATGGTGCCACCCCACAGTGGGGGAGATGGTGCCACCCCACAGTGAGGGAGATGGTGCCACCCCACAGTGGGGGAGATGGTGCCACCCCACAGTGAGGGAGATGGTGCCACCCCACAGTGGGGGAGATGGTGCCACCCCACAGTGAGGGAGATGGTGCCACCCCACAGTGGGGGAGATGGTGCCACTCCACAGTGGGGGAGATGGTGCCACCCCACAGTGGGGGAGATGGTGCCACCCCACAGTGGGGGAGATGGTGCCACCCCACAGTGGGGGAGATGGTGCCACTCCACAGTGGGGGAGATGGTGCCACCCCACAGTGGGGGAGATGGTGCCACCCCACAGTGGGGGAGATGGTGCCACCCCACAGTGAGGGAGATGGTGCCACTCCACAGTGGGGAAGATGGTGCCACCCCACAGTGGGGAGATTGTGCCACCCCACAGTGGGGGAGATGGTGCCACCCCACAGTGGGGGAGATGGTGCCACTCCACAGTGGGGGAGATGGTGCCACTCCACAGTGGGGGAGATTGTGCCACCCCACAGTGGGGGAGATTGTGCCACCCCACAGTGGGGGAGATTGTGCCACCCCACAGTGGGGGAGATTGTGCCACCCCACAGTGGGGAGATGGTGCCACTCCACAGTGGGGGAGATGGTGCCACTCCACAGTGGGGGAGATTGTGCCACCCCACAGTGGGGGAGATTGTGCCACCCCACAGTGGGGGAGATTGTGCCACCCCACAGTGGGGGAGATTGTGCCACCCCACAGTGGGGAGATGGTGCCACTCCACAGTGGGGAGATGGTGCCATCTTCTAACATCATGCATCATAAATATGTTACAATGAGTGTTTACAAGATGCCAAACACCCGGGGTCACTAAGTGTAAGGTAACCCTGGGCACCACCCTGGGTGTAGACCAGGACACTCTCGCTACACCACTGTCACCTGGCCGTGGGTGTAGACCAGGACACTCTCGCTACACCACTGTCACCTGGCCGTGGGTGTAGACCAGGACACTCTCGCTACACCACTGTCACCTGGCCGTGGGTGTAGACCAGGACACTCTCGCTACACCACTGTCACCTGGCCGTGGGTGTAGACCAGGACACTCTCGCTACACCACTGTCACCTGGCCGTGGGTGTAGACCAGGACACTCTCGCTACACCACTGTCACCTGGCCGTGGGTGTAGACCAGGACACTCTCGCTACACCACTGTCACCTGGCCGTGGGTGTAGACCGGGACACTCTCGCTACACCACTGTCACCTGGCCGTGGGTGTAGACCAGGACACTCTCGCTACACCACTGTCACCTGGCCCTGGGTGTAGACCGGGACACTCTCGCTACACCACTGTCACCTGGCCGTGGGTGTAGACCAGGACACTCTCGCTACACCACTGTCACCTGGCCGTGGGTGTAGACCGGGACACTCTCGCTACACCACTGTCACCTGGCCGTGGGTGTAGACCGGGACACTCTCGCTACACCACTGTCACCTGGCCGTGGGTGTAGACCAGGACACTCTCGCTACACCACTGTCACCTGGCCGTGGGTGTAGACCGGGACACTCTCGCTACACCACTGTCACCTGGCCGTGGGTGTAGACCGGGACACTCTCGCTACACCACTGTCACCTGGCCGTGGGTGTAGACCAGGACACTCTCGCTACACCACTGTCACCTGGCCGTGGGTGTAGACCGGGACACTCTCGCTACACCACTGTCACCTGGCCGTGGGTGTAGACCGGGACACTCTCGCTACACCACTGTCACCTGGCCGTGGGTGTAGACCGGGACACTCTCGCTACACCACTGTCACCTGGCCGTGGGTGTAGACCGGGACACTCTCGCTACACCACTGTCACCTGGCCGTGGGTGTAGACCGGGACACTCTCGCTACACCACTGTCACCTGGCCGTGGGTGTAGACCGGGACACTCTCGCTACACCACTGTCACCTGGCCGTGGGTGTAGACCAGGACACTCTCGCTACACCACTGTCACCTGGCCGTGGGTGTAGACCGGGACACTCTCGCTACACCACTGTCACCTGGCCGTGGGTGTAGACCAGGACACTCTCGCTACACCACTGTCACCTGGCCGTGGGTGTAGACCGGACACTCTCGCTACACCACTGTCACCTGGCCGTGGGTGTAGACCGGGACACTCTCGCTACACCACTGTCACCTGGCCGTGGGTGTAGACCGGGACACTCTCGCTACACCACTGTCACCTGGCCGTGGGTGTAGACCGGGACACTCTCGCTACACCACTGTCACCTGGCCGTGGGTGTAGACCGGGACACTCTCGCTACACCACTGTCACCTGGCCGTGGGTGTAGACCAGGACACTCTCGCTACACCACTGTCACCTGGCCGTGGGTGTAGACCAGGACACTCTCGCTACACCACTGTCACCTGGCCGTGGGTGTAGACCAGGACACTCTCGCTACACCACTGTCACCTGGCCGTGGGTGTAGACCGGGACACTCTCGCTACACCACTGTCACCTGGCCGTGGGTGTAGACCAGGACACTCTCGCTACACCACTGTCACCTGGCCGTGGGTGTAGACCAGGACACTCTCGCTACACCACTGTCACCTGGCCGTGGGTGTAGACCGGGACACTCTCGCTACACCACTGTCACCTGGCCGTGGGTGTAGACCGGGACACTCTCGCTACACCACTGTCACCTGGCCGTGGGTGTAGACCAGGACACTCTCGCTACACCACTGTCACCTGGCCGTGGGTGTAGACGGGACACTCTCGCTACACCACTGTCACCTGGCCGTGGGTGTAGACCGGGACACTCTCGCTACACCACTGTCACCTGGCCGTGGGTGTAGACCGGGACACTCTCGCTACACCACTGTCACCTGGCCGTGGGTGTAGACCGGGACACTCTCGCTACACCACTGTCACCTGGCCGTGGGTGTAGACCAGGACACTCTCGCTACACCACTGTCACCTGGCCGTGGGTGTAGACCAGGACACTCTCGCTACACCACTGTCACCTGGCCGTGGGTGTAGACCAGGACACTCTCGCTACACCACTGTCACCTGGCCGTGGGTGTAGACCGGGACACTCTCGCTACACCACTGTCACCTGGCCGTGGGTGTAGACCGGGACACTCTCGCTACACCACTGTCACCTGGCCGTGGGTGTAGACCAGGACACTCTCGCTACACCACTGTCACCTGGCCGTGGGTGTAGACCGGGACACTCTCGCTACACCACTGTCACCTGGCCGTGGGTGTAGACCAGGACACTCTCGCTACACCACTGTCACCTGGCCGTGGGTGTAGACCAGGACACTCTCGCTACACCACTGTCACCTGGCCGTGGGTGTAGACCAGGACACTCTCGCTACACCACTGTCACCTGGCCGTGGGTGTAGACCGGACACTCTCGCTACACCACTGTCACCTGGCCGTGGGTGTAGACCAGGACACTCTCGCTACACCACTGTCACCTGGCCGTGGGTGTAGACCAGGACACTCTCGCTACACCACTGTCACCTGGCCGTGGGTGTAGACCAGGACACTCTCGCTACACCACTGTCACCTGGCCGTGGGTGTAGACCAGGACACTCTCGCTACACCACTGTCACCTGGCCGTGGGTGTAGACCGGGACACTCTCGCTACACCACTGTCACCTGGCCGTGGGTGTAGACCAGGACACTCTCGCTACACCACTGTCACCTGGCCGTGGGTGTAGACCGGGACACTCTCGCTACACCACTGTCACCTGGCCGTGGGTGTAGACCGGGACACTCTCGCTACACCACTGTCACCTGGCCGTGGGTGTAGACCGGGACACTCTCGCTACACCACTGTCACCTGGCCGTGGGTGTAGACCGGGACACTCTCGCTACACCACTGTCACCTGGCCGTGGGTGTAGACCAGGACACTCTCGCTACACCACTGTCACCTGGCCGTGGGTGTAGACCAGGACACTCTCGCTACACCACTGTCACCTGGCCGTGGGTGTAGACCAGGACACTCTCGCTACACCACTGTCACCTGGCCGTGGGTGTAGACCGGGACACTCTCGCTACACCACTGTCACCTGGCCGTGGGTGTAGACCAGGACACTCTCGCTACACCACTGTCACCTGGCCGTGGGTGTAGACCAGGACACTCTCGCTACACCACTGTCACCTGGCCGTGGGTGTAGACCAGGACACTCTCGCTACACCACTGTCACCTGGCCGTGGGTGTAGACCAGGACACTCTCGCTACACCACTGTCACCTGGCCGTGGGTGTAGACCGGGACACTCTCGCTACACCACTGTCACCTGGCCGTGGGTGTAGACCAGGACACTCTCGCTACACCACTGTCACCTGGCCGTGGGTGTAGACCAGGACACTCTCGCTACACCACTGTCACCTGGCCGTGGGTGTAGACCAGGACACTCTCGCTACACCACTGTCACCTGGCCGTGGGTGTAGACCGGGACACTCTCGCTACACCACTGTCACCTGGCCGTGGGTGTAGACCAGGACACTCTCGCTACACCACTGTCACCTGGCCGTGGGTGTAGACCAGGACACTCTCGCTACACCACTGTCACCTGGCCGTGGGTGTAGACCAGGACACTCTCGCTACACCACTGTCACCTGGCCGTGGGTGTAGACCGGACACTCTCGCTACACCACTGTCACCTGGCCGTGGGTGTAGACCGGGACACCTCGCTACACCACTGTCACCTGGCCGTGGGTGTAGACCAGGACACTCTCGCTACACCACTGTCACCTGCCGTGGTGTAGACCAGGACACTCTCGCTACACCACTGTCACCTGGCCGTGGGTGTAGACCGGGACACTCTCGCTACACCACTGTCACCTGGCCGTGGGTGTAGACCGGGACACTCTCGCTACACCACTGTCACCTGGCCGTGGGTGTAGACCGGGACACTCTCGCTACACCACTGTCACCTGGCCGTGGGTGTAGACCGGGACACTCTCGCTACACCACTGTCACCTGGCCGTGGGTGTAGACCGGGACACTCTCGCTACACACTGTCACCTGGCCGTGGGTGTAGACCGGGACACTCTCGCTACACCCCTGTCACCTGGCCGTGGGTGTAGACCAGGACACTCTCGCTACACCACTGTCACCTGGCCGTGGGTGTAGACCAGGACACTCTCGCTACACCACTGTCACCTGGCCGTGGGTGTAGACCAGGACACTCTCGCTACACCACTGTCACCTGGCCGTGGGTGTAGACCAGGACACTCTCGCTACACCACTGTCACCTGGCCGTGGGTGTAGACCGGGACACTCTCGCTACACCACTGTCACCTGGCCGTGGGTGTAGACCAGGACACTCTCGCTACACCACTGTCACCTGGCCGTGGGTGTAGACAGGACACTCTCGCTACACCACTGTCACCTGGCCGTGGGTGTAGACCGGGACACTCTCGCTACACCACTGTCACCTGGCCGTGGGTGTAGACCGGGACACTCTCGCTACACCACTGTCACCTGGCCGTGGGTGTAGACCAGGACACTCTCGCTACACCACTGTCCTGGCCGTGGGTGTAGACCAGGACACTCTCGCTACACCACTGTCACCTGGCCGTGGGTGTAGACCAGGACACTCTCGCTACACCACTGTCACCTGGCCGTGGGTGTAGACCGGGACACTCTCGCTACACCACTGTCACCTGGCCGTGGGTGTAGACCAGACACTCTCGCTACACCACTGTCACCTGGCCGTGGGTGTAGACCAGGACACTCTCGCTACACCACTGTCACCTGGCCGTGGGTGTAGACCAGGACACTCTCGCTACACCCACTGTCACCTGGCCGTGGGTGTAGACCAGGACACTCTCGCTACACCACTGTCACCTGGCCGTGGGTGTAGACCGGCCACTCTCGCTACACCACTGTCACCTGGCCGTGGGTGTAGACCAGGACACTCTCGCTACACCACTGTCACCTGGCTGGGTTGTAGACCAGGACACTCTCGCTACACCACTGTCACCTGGCCGTGGGTGTAGACCAGGACACTCTCGCACACCACTGTCACCTGGCCGTGGTGTAGACCGGGACACTCTCGCTACACCCTGTCACCTGGCCGTGGGTGTAGACCAGGACACTCTCGCTACACACCACTGTCACCTGGCCGTGGGTGTAGACCAGGACACTCTCGCTACACCACTGTCACCTGGCCGTGGGTGTAGACCAGGACACTCTCGCTACACCACTGTCACCTGGCCGTGGGTGTAGACCGGGACACTCTCGCTACACCACTGTCACCTGGCCGGGGTGTAGACCGGGACACTCTCGCTACACCACTGTCACCTGGCCGTGGTGTAGACCAGGACACTCTCGCTACACCACTGTCACCTGGCCGTGGGTGTAGACCAGGACACTCTCGCTACACCACTGTCACCTGGCCGTGGGTGTAGACGGGACACTCTCGCTACACCACTGTCCCCTGGCCGTGGGTGTAGACCGGGACACTCTCGCTACACCACTGTC
>WNGS01062966.1:15000-33243 GCA_020271785.1 Procambarus virginalis | reverse complement strand
GGGGGTACTCCTCCACACTGGGGGTACTCCTCCACACTGGTGGTACTTATCCACACTGGGGGTACTCCTCCACACTGGGGGTACTCCTCCACACTGTGGTACTCCTCCACACTGGTGGTACTCCTCCACACTGGTGGTACTCCTCCACACTGGGGTACTCCTCCACACTGGGGGTACTCCTCCACACTGGTGGTACTCCTCCACACTGGAGGTACTCCTCCACACTGGGTGTACTCCTCCACACAGGGGGTACTCCTCCACACTGGTGGTACTCCTCCACACTGGTGGTACTCCTCCACACGGGGGTACTCCTCCACACTGGTGGTACTCCTCCACACTGGGGGTACTCCTCCACACTGGGGGTACTCCTCCACACTGGGGGTACTCCTCCACACTGGGGGGTACTCCTCCACACTGGGGTACTCCTCCACACTGGGGGTACTCCTCCACACTGGGGTACTCCTCCACACTGGGGGTACTCCTCCACACTGGGGGTACTCCTCCACACTGGGGGTACTCTCCACACTGGAGTACTCCTCCACACTGGGGGTACTCCTCCACACTGGGGGTACTCCTCCACACTGGGGGTACTCCTCCACACTGGGGTACTCCTCCACACTGGGGGTACTCCTCCACACTGGGGGTACTCCTCCACACTGGGGGTACTCCTCCACACTGGGGGTACTCCTCCACACTGGTGGTACTCCTCCACACTGGTGGTACTCCTCCACACAGGTGGTACTCCTCCACACTGGTGGTACTCCTCCACACTGGGGGTACTCCTCCACACTGGGGGTACTCCTCCACACTGGGGGTACTCCTCCACACTGGGGTACTCCTCCACACTGGGGGTACTCCTCCACACTGGGGGTACTCCTCCACACTGGGGTACTCTCCACACTGGGGGTACTCCTCCACACTGGGGTACTCCTCCACACTGGGGGTACTCCTCCACACTGGGGGTACTCCTCCACACTGGTGGTACTCCTCCACACTTGGGGTACTCCTCCACACTGGGGGTACTCCTCCACACTGGTGGTACTCCTCCACACTGGGGGTACTCCTCCACACTGGGGTACTCCTCCACACTGGGGGTACTCCTCCACATGGGGTACTCCTCCACACTGGTGGTACTCCTCCACACTGGTGGTACTCCTCCACACTGGGGGTACTCCTCCACACTGGGGGTACTCCTCCACACTGGGGTACTCCTCCACACTGGGGGTACTCCTCCACACTGGGGTACTCCTCCACACTGGTGGTACTCCTCCACACTGGGGGTACTCCTCCACACTGGTGGTACTCCTCCACACTGGTGGTACTCCTCCACACTGGTGGTACTCCTCCACACTGGGGGTACTCCTCCACACTGGGGGTACTCCTCCACACTGGTGGTACTCCTCCACACAGGGGGTACTCCTGCACACTGGGGGTACTCCTCCACACTGGTGGTACTCCTCACACTGGGGGTACTCCTCCACACTGGTGGTACTCCTCCACACTGGTGGTACTCCTCCACACTGGTGGTACTCCTCCACACTGGTGGTACTCCTCCACACAGGGGTACTCCTCCACACTGGGGGTACTCCTCCACACTGGTGGTACTCCTCCACACTGGGGTACTCCTCCACACAGGGGGTACTCCTCCACACTAGTGGTACTCCTCCACACTGGGGTACTCCTCACACAGGGGGTACTCCTCCACACTGGTGGTACTCCTCCACACTGGAGGTACTCCTCCACACTGGGTGTACTCCTCCACACAGGGGTACTCCTCCACACTGGGTGTACTCCTCCCACTGGGGTACTCCTCCACAGGGGGTACTCCTCCACACTGGTGGTACTCCTCCACATTGGGTGTACTCCTCCACACTGGTGGTACTCCTCCACACTGGTGGTTCTCCTCCACACTGGGGGTACTCCTCCACACTGGTGGTACTCCTCCACACTGGTGGTACTCCTCCACACTGGTGGTACTCCTCCACACTGGTGGTACTCCTCCACACTGGGGGTACTCCCCACACTGGTGGTACTCCTCCACACTGGGGGTACTCCTCCACATGGTGGTACTCCTCCACACTGGTGGTACTCCTCCACACTGGGGGTACTCCTCCACACTGGGGTACTCCTCCACACTGGTGGTACTCCTCCACACTGGTGGTACTCCTCCACACTGGTGGTACTCCTCCACACTGGTGGTACTCCTCCACACTGGGGGTACTCCTCCACACTGGGGTACTCCTCCACACTGGGGGTACTCCTCCACACTGGGGGTACTCCTCCACACTGGTGGTACTCCTCCACACTGGTGGTACTCCTCCACACTGGGGTACTCCTCCACACTGGTGGTACTCCTCCACACTGGTGGTACTCCTCCACACTGGTGGTACTCCTCCACACTGGTGGTACTCCTCCACACTGGTGGTACTCCTCCACACTGGTGGTACTCCTCCACACTGGTGGTACTCCTCCACACTGGTGGTACTCCTCCACACTGGGGTACTCCTCCACACTGGGGGTACTCCTCCACACTGGGGGTACTCCTCCACACTGGGGTACTCCTCCACACTGGTGGTACTCCTCCACACTGGTGGTACTCCTCCACACTGGTGGTACTCCTCCACACTGGGGGTACTCCTCCACACTGGTGGTACTCCTCCACACTGGGGGTACTCCTCCACACTGGTGGTACTCCTCCACACTGGGGGTACTCCTCCACACTGGGGGTACTCCTCCACACTGGGGTACTCCTCCACACTGGGGTACTCCTCCACACTGGGGTACTCCTCCACACTGGTGGTACTCCTCCACACTGGGGGTACTCCTCCACACTGGTGGTACTCCTCCACACTGGGGTACTCCTCCACACTGGGGTACTCCTCCACACTGGGGTACTCCTCCACACTGGTGGTACTCCTCCACACTGGGGGTACTCCTCCACACTGGTGGTACTCCTCCACACTGGGGTACTCCTCCACACTGGTGGTACTCCTCCACACTGGTGGTACTCCTCCACACTGGTGGTACTCCTCCACACTGGGGTACTCCTCCACACTGGTGGTACTCCTCCACACTGGGGTACTCCTCCACACTGGGGGTACTCCTCCACACTGGTGGTACTCCTCCACACTGGGGGTACTCCTCCACACTGGTGGTACTCCTCCACACTGGTGGTACTCCTCCACACTGGGGGTACTCCTCCACACTGGGGTACTCCTCCACACTGGGGGTACTCCTCCACACTGGGGGTACTCCTCCACACTGGGGGTACTCCTCCACACTGGGGGTACTCCTCCACACTGGGGGTACTCCTCCACACTGGTGGTACTCCTCCACACTGGGGGTACTCCTCCACACTGGTGGTACTCCTCCACACTGGGGTACTCCTCCACACTGGTGGTACTCCTCCACACTGGGGGTACTCCTCCACACTGGGGGTACTCCTCCACACTGGGGGTACTCCTCCACACTGGGGGTACTCCTCCACACTGGGGGTACTCCTCCACACTGGTGGTACTCCTCCACACTGGGGGTACTCCTCCACACTGGGGTACTCCTCCACACTGGGGTACTCCTCCACACTGGGGGTACTCCTCCACACTGGGGGTACTCCTCCACACTGGGGGTACTCCTCCACACTGGGGTACTCCTCCACACTGGGGGTACTCCTCCACACTGGGGTACTCCTCCACACTGGGGGTACTCCTCCACACTGGGGTACTCCTCCACACTGGGGGTACTCCTCCACACTGGTGGTACTCCTCCACACTGGGGGTACTCCTCCACACTGGGGTACTCCTCCACACTGGGGTACTCCTCCACACTGGGGGTACTCCTCCACACTGGTGGTACTCCTCCACACTGGTGGTACTCCTCCACACTGGGGGTACTCCTCCACACTGGGGGTACTCCTCCACACTGGGGGTACTCCTCCACACTGGGGGTACTCCTCCACACTGGGGGTACTCCTCCACACTGGGGGTACTCCTCCACACTGGGGTACTCCTCCACACTGGGGGTACTCCTCCACACTGGGGGTACTCCTCCACACTGGGGGTACTCCTCCACACTGGGGTACTCCTCCACACTGGGGTACTCCTCCACACTGGGGGTACTCCTCCACACTGGGGGTACTCCTCCACACTGGGGTACTCCTCCACACTGGGGGTACTCCTCCACACTGGGGGTACTCCTCCACACTGGGGGTACTCCTCCACACTGGTGGTACTCCTCCACACTGGTGGTACTCCTCCACACTGGTGGTACTCCTCCACACTGGTGGTACTCCTCCACACTGGTGGTACTCCTCCACACTGGGGGTACTCCTCCACACTGGGGGTACTCCTCCACACTGGGGGTACTCCTCCACACTGGGGGTACTCCTCCACACTGGGGGTACTCCTCCACACTGGGGGTACTCCTCCACACTGGGGGTACTCCTCCACACTGGGGGTACTCCTCCACACTGGGGGTACTCCTCCACACTGGGGGTACTCCTCCACACTGGTGGTACTCCTCCACACTGGGGGTACTCCTCCACACTGGGGGTACTCCTCCACACTGGTGGTACTCCTCCACACTGGGGGTACTCCTCCACACTGGGGTACTCCTCCACACTGGGGGTACTCCTCCACACTGGGGGTACTCCTCCACACTGGTGGTACTCCTCCACACTGGTGGTACTCCTCCACACTGGTGGTACTCCTCCACACTGGGGGTACTCCTCCACACTGGGGGTACTCCTCCACACTGGGGGTACTCCTCCACACTGGGGTACTCCTCCACACTGGGGGTACTCCTCCACACTGGGGGTACTCCTCCACACTGGGGTACTCCTCCACACTGGGGTACTCCTCCACACTGGGGGTACTCCTCCACACTGGGGGTACTCCTCCACACTGGGGGTACTCCTCCACACTGGGGGTACTCCTCCACACTGGGGGTACTCCTCCACACTGGGGGTACTCCTCCACACTGGGGGTACTCCTCCACACTGGGGGTACTCCTCCACACTGGTGGTACTCCTCCACACTGGGGTACTCCTCCACACTGGTGGTACTCCTCCACACTGGTGGTACTCCTCCACACTGGGGGTACTCCTCCACACTGGGGTACTCCTCCACACTGGTGGTACTCCTCCACACTGGGGGTACTCCTCCACACTGGTGGTACTCCTCCACACTGGTGGTACTCCTCCACACTGGGGTACTCCTCCACACTGGGGTACTCCTCCACACTGGTGGTACTCCTCCACACTGGGGGTACTCCTCCACACTGGGGGTACTCCTCCACACTGGGGGTACTCCTCCACACTGGGGTACTCCTCCACACTGGTGGTACTCCTCCACACTGGGGGTACTCCTCCACACTGGGGTACTCCTCCACACTGGGGGTACTCCTCCACACTGGTGGTACTCCTCCACACTGGGGTACTCCTCCACACTGGGGTACTCCTCCACACTGGTGGTACTCCTCCACACTGGTGGTACTCCTCCACACTGGTGGTACTCCTCCACACTGGTGGTACTCCTCCACACTGGGGGTACTCCTCCACACTGGTGGTACTCCTCCACACTGGGGGTACTCCTCCACACTGGTGGTACTCCTCCACACTGGTGGTACTCCTCCACACTGGGGTACTCCTCCACACTGGTGGTACTCCTCCACACTGGTGGTACTCCTCCACACTGGGGTACTCCTCCACACTGGTGGTACTCCTCCACACTGGTGGTACTCCTCCACACTGGGGGTACTCCTCCACACTGGTGGTACTCCTCCACACTGGGGGTACTCCTCCACACTGGTGGTACTCCTCCACACTGGTGGTACTCCTCCACACTGGTGGTACTCCTCCACACTGGGGTACTCCTCCACACTGGGGGTACTCCTCCACACTGGGGGTACTCCTCCACACTGGGGTACTCCTCCACACTGGTGGTACTCCTCCACACTGGGGTACTCCTCCACACTGGTGGTACTCCTCCACACTGGTGGTACTCCTCCACACTGGTGGTACTCCTCCACACTGGGGTACTCCTCCACACTGGGGGTACTCCTCCACACTGGGGTACTCCTCCACACTGGGGTACTCCTCCACACTGGGGTACTCCTCCACACTGGTGGTACTCCTCCACACTGGTGGTACTCCTCCACACTGGTGGTACTCCTCCACACTGGTGGTACTCCTCCACACTGGGGTACTCCTCCACACTGGTGGTACTCCTCCACACTGGTGGTACTCCTCCACACTGGTGGTACTCCTCCACACTGGGGGTACTCCTCCACACTGGTGGTACTCCTCCACACTGGTGGTACTCCTCCACACTGGTGGTACTCCTCCACACTGGGGTACTCCTCCACACTGGTGGTACTCCTCCACACTGGGGTACTCCTCCACACTGGGGGTACTCCTCCACACTGGGGGTACTCCTCCACACTGGTGGTACTCCTCCACACTGGGGTACTCCTCCACACTGGTGGTACTCCTCCACACTGGGGTACTCCTCCACACTGGTGGTACTCCTCCACACTGGGGTACTCCTCCACACTGGTGGTACTCCTCCACACTGGGGTACTCCTCCACACTGGTGGTACTCCTCCACACTGGTGGTACTCCTCCACACTGGGGGTACTCCTCCACACTGGGGTACTCCTCCACACTGGGGTACTCCTCCACACTGGTGGTACTCCTCCACACTGGTGGTACTCCTCCACACTGGTGGTACTCCTCCACACTGGGGGTACTCCTCCACACTGGTGGTACTCCTCCACACTGGGGGTACTCCTCCACACTGGGGTACTCCTCCACACTGGTGGTACTCCTCCACACTGGGGTACTCCTCCACACTGGTGGTACTCCTCCACACTGGTGGTACTCCTCCACACTGGTGGTACTCCTCCACACTGGGGGTACTCCTCCACACTGGTGGTACTCCTCCACACTGGGGGTACTCCTCCACACTGGGGGTACTCCTCCACACTGGGGTACTCCTCCACACTGGTGGTACTCCTCCACACTGGGGGTACTCCTCCACACTGGTGGTACTCCTCCACACTGGTGGTACTCCTCCACACTGGGGTACTCCTCCACACTGGTGGTACTCCTCCACACTGGGGGTACTCCTCCACACTGGGGTACTCCTCCACACTGGGGGTACTCCTCCACACTGGGGTACTCCTCCACACTGGGGTACTCCTCCACACTGGGGTACTCCTCCACACTGGGGTACTCCTCCACACTGGGGTACTCCTCCACACTGGTGGTACTCCTCCACACTGGTGGTACTCCTCCACACTGGGGGTACTCCTCCACACTGGGGTACTCCTCCACACTGGGGTACTCCTCCACACTGGGGGTACTCCTCCACACTGGTGGTACTCCTCCACACTGGGGTACTCCTCCACACTGGGGTACTCCTCCACACTGGGGTACTCCTCCACACTGGGGGTACTCCTCCACACTGGGGGTACTCCTCCACACTGGGGTACTCCTCCACACTGGGGTACTCCTCCACACTGGGGTACTCCTCCACACTGGGGGTACTCCTCCACACTGGGGGTACTCCTCCACACTGGGGTACTCCTCCACACTGGGGTACTCCTCCACACTGGGGGTACTCCTCCACACTGGGGTACTCCTCCACACTGGGGTACTCCTCCACACTGGGGTACTCCTCCACACTGGGGTACTCCTCCACACTGGGGGTACTCCTCCACACTGGGGTACTCCTCCACACTGGGGTACTCCTCCACACTGGTGGTACTCCTCCACACTGGTGGTACTCCTCCACACTGGTGGTACTCCTCCACACTGGGGTACTCCTCCACACTGGGGGTACTCCTCCACACTGGGGGTACTCCTCCACACTGGGGTACTCCTCCACACTGGGGTACTCCTCCACACTGGGGTACTCCTCCACACTGGGGGTACTCCTCCACACTGGGGTACTCCTCCACACTGGGGGTACTCCTCCACACTGGGGTACTCCTCCACACTGGGGGTACTCCTCCACACTGGGGGTACTCCTCCACACTGGGGGTACTCCTCCACACTGGGGTACTCCTCCACACTGGGGTACTCCTCCACACTGGGGGTACTCCTCCACACTGGGGTACTCCTCCACACTGGGGTACTCCTCCACACTGGGGTACTCCTCCACACTGGTGGTACTCCTCCACACTGGTGGTACTCCTCCACACTGGGGTACTCCTCCACACTGGGGGTACTCCTCCACACTGGGGGTACTCCTCCACACTGGGGTACTCCTCCACACTGGGGTACTCCTCCACACTGGGGGTACTCCTCCACACTGGGGGTACTCCTCCACACTGGGGGTACTCCTCCACACTGGGGTACTCCTCCACACTGGGGTACTCCTCCACACTGGGGGTACTCCTCCACACTGGGGGTACTCCTCCACACTGGGGTACTCCTCCACACTGGGGGTACTCCTCCACACTGGTGGTACTCCTCCACACTGGGGTACTCCTCCACACTGGGGGTACTCCTCCACACTGGTGGTACTCCTCCACACTGGGGTACTCCTCCACACTGGTGGTACTCCTCCACACTGGTGTACTCCTCCACACTGGTGGTACTCCTCCACACTGGGGGTACTCCTCCACACTGGGGGTACTCCTCCACACTGGGGGTACTCCTCCACACTGGTGGTACTCCTCCACACTGGGGTACTCCTCCACACTGGGGTACTCCTCCACACTGGTGGTACTCCTCCACACTGGTGGTACTCCTCCACACTGGTGGTACTCCTCCACACTGGGGTACTCCTCCACACTGGGGGTACTCCTCCACACTGGGGTACTCCTCCACACTGGTGGTACTCCTCCACACTGGTGGTACTCCTCCACACTGGGGTACTCCTCCACACTGGTGGTACTCCTCCACACTGGGGTACTCCTCCACACTGGGGTACTCCTCCACACTGGTGGTACTCCTCCACACTGGGGTACTCCTCCACACTGGGGGTACTCCTCCACACTGGGGGTACTCCTCCACACTGGGGGTACTCCTCCACACTGGTGGTACTCCTCCACACTGGGGGTACTCCTCCACACTGGGGGTACTCCTCCACACTGGTGGTACTCCTCCACACTGGGGTACTCCTCCACACTGGTGGTACTCCTCCACACTGGGGTACTCCTCCACACTGGTGGTACTCCTCCACACTGGGGGTACTCCTCCACACTGGGGGTACTCCTCCACACTGGGGGTACTCCTCCACACTGGTGGTACTCCTCCACACTGGGGTACTCCTCCACACTGGTGGTACTCCTCCACACTGGGGTACTCCTCCACACTGGTGGTACTCCTCCACACTGGTGGTACTCCTCCACACTGGGGGTACTCCTCCACACTGGGGTACTCCTCCACACTGGTGGTACTCCTCCACACTGGGGGTACTCCTCCACACTGGGGGTACTCCTCCACACTGGTGGTACTCCTCCACACTGGGGGTACTCCTCCACACTGGTGGTACTCCTCCACACTGGTGGTACTCCTCCACACTGGTGGTACTCCTCCACACTGGTGGTACTCCTCCACACTGGTGGTACTCCTCCACACTGGGGTACTCCTCCACACTGGGGGTACTCCTCCACACTGGGGTACTCCTCCACACTGGGGTACTCCTCCACACTGGGGGTACTCCTCCACACTGGGGTACTCCTCCACACTGGGGTACTCCTCCACACTGGGGGTACTCCTCCACACTGGTGGTACTCCTCCACACTGGGGTACTCCTCCACACTGGGGGTACTCCTCCACACTGGTGGTACTCCTCCACACTGGGGTACTCCTCCACACTGGTGGTACTCCTCCACACTGGGGTACTCCTCCACACTGGGGTACTCCTCCACACTGGGGGTACTCCTCCACACTGGGGTACTCCTCCACACTGGGGGTACTCCTCCACACTGGTGGTACTCCTCCACACTGGGGTACTCCTCCACACTGGGGTACTCCTCCACACTGGGGTACTCCTCCACACTGGGGGTACTCCTCCACACTGGGGTACTCCTCCACACTGGGGTACTCCTCCACACTGGGGGTACTCCTCCACACTGGGGGTACTCCTCCACACTGGGGGTACTCCTCCACACTGGGGGTACTCCTCCACACTGGGGTACTCCTCCACACTGGGGGTACTCCTCCACACTGGTGGTACTCCTCCACACTGGGGGTACTCCTCCACACTGGGGTACTCCTCCACACTGGGGTACTCCTCCACACTGGGGGTACTCCTCCACACTGGGGGTACTCCTCCACACTGGTGGTACTCCTCCACACTGGTGGTACTCCTCCACACTGGTGGTACTCCTCCACACTGGGGGTACTCCTCCACACTGGTGGTACTCCTCCACACTGGGGTACTCCTCCACACTGGGGGTACTCCTCCACACTGGGGTACTCCTCCACACTGGGGTACTCCTCCACACTGGGGGTACTCCTCCACACTGGGGGTACTCCTCCACACTGGGGGTACTCCTCCACACTGGGGTACTCCTCCACACTGGGGGTACTCCTCCACACTGGTGGTACTCCTCCACACTGGGGGTACTCCTCCACACTGGGGTACTCCTCCACACTGGTGGTACTCCTCCACACTGGTGGTACTCCTCCACACTGGGGTACTCCTCCACACTGGGGTACTCCTCCACACTGGGGGTACTCCTCCACACTGGTGGTACTCCTCCACACTGGTGGTACTCCTCCACACTGGTGGTACTCCTCCACACTGGGGGTACTCCTCCACACTGGGGGTACTCCTCCACACTGGGGTACTCCTCCACACTGGGGTACTCCTCCACACTGGGGTACTCCTCCACACTGGGGGTACTCCTCCACACTGGTGGTACTCCTCCACACTGGGGTACTCCTCCACACTGGTGGTACTCCTCCACACTGGGGGTACTCCTCCACACTGGGGTACTCCTCCACACTGGGGTACTCCTCCACACTGGGGGTACTCCTCCACACTGGTGGTACTCCTCCACACTGGTGGTACTCCTCCACACTGGGGTACTCCTCCACACTGGTGGTACTCCTCCACACTGGTGGTACTCCTCCACACTGGGTACTCCTCCACACTGGTGGTACTCCTCCACACTGGGGTACTCCTCCACACTGGGGTACTCCTCCACACTGGTGGTACTCCTCCACACTGGGGGTACTCCTCCACACTGGTGGTACTCCTCCACACTGGTGGTACTCCTCCACACTGGGGGTACTCCTCCACACTGGTGGTACTCCTCCACACTGGTGGTACTCCTCCACACTGGGGGTACTCCTCCACACTGGGGTACTCCTCCACACTGGTGGTACTCCTCCACACTGGGGTACTCCTCCACACTGGGGGTACTCCTCCACACTGGGGTACTCCTCCACACTGGGGTACTCCTCCACACTGGGGTACTCCTCCACACTGGGGTACTCCTCCACACTGGGGTACTCCTCCACACTGGGGTACTCCTCCACACTGGGGGTACTCCTCCACACTGGGGGTACTCCTCCACACTGGTGGTACTCCTCCACACTGGTGGTACTCCTCCACACTGGGGGTACTCCTCCACACTGGTGGTACTCCTCCACACTGGTGGTACTCCTCCACACTGGTGGTACTCCTCCACACTGGGGGTACTCCTCCACACTGGGGGTACTCCTCCACACTGGTGGTACTCCTCCACACTGGTGGTACTCCTCCACACTGGTGGTACTCCTCCACACTGGTGGTACTCCTCCACACTGGTGGTACTCCTCCACACTGGGGTACTCCTCCACACTGGGTACTCCTCCACACTGGGGTACTCCTCCACACTGGGGTACTCCTCCACACTGGTGGTACTCCTCCACACTGGTGGTACTCCTCCACACTGGTGGTACTCCTCCACACTGGGGTACTCCTCCACACTGGGGGTACTCCTCCACACTGGGGTACTCCTCCACACTGGGGGTACTCCTCCACACTGGGGGTACTCCTCCACACTGGTGGTACTCCTCCACACTGGTGGTACTCCTCCACACTGGTGGTACTCCTCCACACTGGGGTACTCCTCCACACTGGGGTACTCCTCCACACTGGGGGTACTCCTCCACACTGGTGGTACTCCTCCACACTGGGGGTACTCCTCCACACTGGGGGTACTCCTCCACACTGGTGGTACTCCTCCACACTGGTGGTACTCCTCCACACTGGTGGTACTCTCCTCCACACTGGGGTACTCCTCCACACTGGTGGTACTCCTCCACACTGGGGGTACTCCTCCACACTGGTGGTACTCCTCCACACTGGTGGTACTCCTCCACACTGGTGGTACTCCTCCACACTGGTGGTACTCCTCCACACTGGTGGTACTCCTCCACACTGGGGTACTCCTCCACACTGGTGGTACTCCTCCACACTGGGGTACTCCTCCACTGGTGGTACTCCTCCACACTGGTGGTACTCCTCCACACTGGGGGTACTCCTCCACACTGGGGGTACTCCTCCACACGGGGGGTACTCTCTCCACACTGGGGGTACTCCTCCACACTGGTGGTACTCCTCCACACTGGGGGTTACTCCCCACACTGGTGGTACTCCTCCACACTGGGGGTACTCCTCCACACTGGTGGTACTCCTCCACACTGGGGTACTCCTCCACACTGGTGGTACTCCTCCACACTGGGGGTACTCCTCCACACTGGTGGTACTCCTCCACACTGGGGGTACTCCTCCACACTGGGGGTACTCCTCCACACTTTCCTACTCTCCTTCCTTGACTCCTTCCTTCATTCTTTCATCCCCCGTCGCTGTCTCTGTTCTTTCTTCCTCCCTCCGTAAATAGCTCCCTCTCTCTCCCTCTCCCTTTGCCCTCCTCCGTCCCTCACTCCTTCCCTCCCTTTCCCCACCGTGCGCCCTCTATATCTTCCTTCCTACGTCTCTCCTCTCTCCCACTCTCACTTCCTCCCTCCTTTACATGCTTACCTTTCTCTCTCTCTCTCCTCTCTGTCTATCGTTATCAGTCTTTAAATCCACATCTTCGTTGTGCGTTATTCTCACCGGTGATTGGTTTGGTACTTAGTTGAAGAGATTGTATTTAATTGTATTTATTACTAAGTAAATGTATTTAATTGTATTATTACTTCTAAGCGCATTTATTTATTGCTTCTAAGTGAATTGTATTAATGTATTTATTACTTCTAGGTGCATTGTTTTTAATTGTATTACTTCTAAGCGGATTGTATATAATTGTATTATTACTTCTAAGCGGACTGTATTTTGTATTTAATTGTCTCAAATAAACTTCCATTCACATATTTTCGGTGTTTCATATTTTAGTCTTGCTGTAATTACCGGTTGATTTAATTGTTAATTGTTATATGTAAATTGCGTTAGTTAAAAATATACATTGGTGTGAGGTGTTTCAGCAGTGTTGGCTGGTCATCTGGACCCGGTCCACCGGTCCACCATATGTGGACAGTCTGGACCTGCAGTAGTTGGTCCGTTGGTCCGTGGGTCGATACAACCAACTGATGTATCAGGAGGTCACATTCACCTGTTACTGTATTATACAGTAATATCTGATGAATACATATAGTACTGGTGTTACATATTTACTTAAACTGTTATAATAATGACACTTACCGTTGTGGGAGTCGTTCTAACGACTCATCCTAGACGCAAAAGTGCTGGCTAATATATTAGGCCAATAGACTGAACTGTGGCACTCTCCTCCTATAATCTGCAAGCTGCGGGAAATAGTGACTATATTAACTTGTTGTAAGTCACGCTGCTTTATTGAACTTGCAGGAGGATGTTTGTGTTGGGGGAGGCCCGCTTGTGGGCTCAAGNCTGGAGGTACTCCTCCACACTGGGGGTACTCCTCCACACTGGTGGTACTCCTCCACACAGGTGGTACTCCTCCACACTGGGGGTACTCCTCCACACTGGGGGTACTCCTCCACACAGGTGGTACTCCTCCACACTGGAGGTACTCCTCCACACTGGTGGTACTCCTCCACACTGGGGGTACTCCTCCACACTGGGGGTACTCCTCCACACTGGGGGTACTCCTCCACACTGGGGGTACTCCTCCACACTGGTGGTACTCCTCTACACTGGGGGTACTCCTCCACACTGGTGGTACTCCTCCACACTGGGGGTACTCCTCCACACTGGGGGTACTCCTCCACACTGGGGGTACTCCTCCACACTGGTGGTACTCCTCCACACTGGTGGTACTCCTCCACACTGGGGGTACTCCTCCACACTGGTGGTACTCCTCCACACTGGGGGTACTCCTCCACACTGGGGGTACTCTCCACACTGGGGGTACTCCTCCACACTGGGGGTACTCCTCCACACTGGGGGTACTCCTCCACACTGGTGGTACTCCTCCACACAGGTGGTACTCCTCCACACTGGTGGTACTCCTCCACACTGGGGGTACTCCTCCACACTGGTGGTACTCCTCCACACAGGTGGTACTCCTCCACACTGGTGGTACTCCTCCACACTGGGGGTACTCCTCCACACTGGGGGTACTCCTCCACACTGGTGGTACTCCTCCACACTGGGGGTACTCCTCCACACTGGTGGTACTCCTCCACACTGGGGGTACTCCTCCACACTGGTGGTACTCCTCCACACTGGTGGTACTCCTCCACACTGGTGGTACTCCTCCACACTGGGGGTACTCCTCCACACTGGGGTACTCCTCCACACTAGGGGTACTCCTCCACACAGGGGGTACTCCTTCACACTGGTGGTACTCCTCCACACTGGGGGTACTCGTCCACACAGGGGGTACTCCTCCACACTGGGGTACTCCTCCACACTGGTGGTACTCCTCCACACTGGGGGTACTCCTCCACACTGGGGGTACTCCTCCAAACAGGTGGTACTCCTCCACACTGGTGGTACTCCTCCACACTGGGGGTACTCCTCCACACTGGTGGTACTCCTCCACACTGGTGGTACTCCTCCACACTGGTGGTACTCCTCCACACTGGGGGTACTCCTCCACACAGGGGGTACTCCTCCACACTGGGGGTACTCCTCCACACTGGGGGTACTCCTCCACACTGGGGGTACTCCTCCACACTGGTGGTACTCCTCCACACTGGGGGTACTCCTCCACACTGGGGGTACTCCTCCAAACAGGTGGTACTCCTCCACACTGGTGGTACTCCTCCACACTGGGGGTACTCCTCCACACTGGTGGTACTCCTCCACACTGGTGGTACTCCTCCACACTGGTGGTACTCCTCCACACTGGGGGTACTCCTCCACACTGGGGGTACTCCTCCACACTGGGGGTACTCCTCCACACTGGGGGTACTCCTCCACACTGGTGGTACTCCTCCACACTGGGGGTACTCCTCCACACTGGTGGTACTCCTCCACACTGGGGTACTCCTCCACACTGGTGGTACTCCTCCACACTGGGGGTACTCCTCCACACTGGTGGTACTCCTCCACACTGGGGGTACTCCTCCACACTGGTGGTACTCCTCCACACTGGTGGTACTCCTCCACACTGGTGGTACTCCTCCACACTGGGGGTACTCCTCCACACTGGTGGTACTCCTCCACACTGGTGGTACTCCTCCACACTGGTGGTACTCCTCCACACTGGGGGTACTCCTCCACACTGGTGGTACTCCTCCACACTGGTGGTACTCCTCCACACTGGGGGTACTCCTCCACACTGGGGGTACTCCTCCACACTGGGGGTACTCCTCCACACTGGTGGTACTCCTCCACACTGGTGGTACTCCTCCACACTGGGGGTACTCCTCCACACTGGTGGTACTCCTCCACACTGGGGGTACTCCTCCACACTGGTGGTACTCCTCCACACTGGGGGTACTCCTCCACACTGGTGGTACTCCTCCACACTGGGGGTACTCCTCCACACTGGTGGTACTCCTCCACACTGGGGGTACTCCTCCACACTGGGGGTACTCCTCCACACTTTCCTACTCTCCTTCCTTGACTCCTTCCTTCATTCTTTCATCCCCGTCGCTGTCTCTGTTTCTTTCTTCCTCCCTCCGTAAATAGCTCCCTCTCTCTCCCTCTCCCTTCTGCCCTCCCTCCGTCCCTCACTCCTTCCCTCCCTTTCCCACCGTGCGCCCTCTATATCTTCCTTCCTACGTCTCTCCCTCTCTCCCACTCTCACTTCCTCCCTCCCTCTTTACATGCTTACCTTTCTCTCTCTCTCTCCTCTCTCTGTCTATCGTTATCAGTCTTTAAATTCCACATCTTCGTTGTGCGTTATTCTCACCGGTGATTGGTTTGGTACTTAGTTGAAGAGATTGTATTTAATTGTATTTATTACTAAGTAAATTGTATTTAATTGTATTTATTACTTCTAAGCGCATTGTATTTATTGCTTCTAAGTGAATTGTATTTAATTGTATTTATTACTTCTAGGTGCATTGTTTTTAATTGTATTACTTCTAAGCGGATTGTATATAATTGTATTTATTACTTCTAAGCGGACTGTATTTTGTATTTAATTGTCTCAAATAAACTTCCATTCACATATTTTCGGTGTTTCATATTTTAGTCTTGCTGTAATTAACCGGTTGATTTAATTGTTAATTGTTATATGTAAATTGCGTTAGTTAAAAATATACATTGGTGTGAGGTGTTTCAGCAGTGTTGGCTGGTCATCTGGACCCGGTCCACCGGTCCACCATATGTGGACAGTCCTGGACCTGCAGTAATGGTCCGTTGGTCCGTGGGTCGATACAACCCAACTGATGTATCAGGAGGTCACATTCACCTGTTACTGTATTATACAGTAATATCTGATGACTACATATATGTACTGGTGTTACATATTTACTTAAACTGTTATAATAATGACACTTACCGTTGTGGGAGTCGTTCTAACGACTCATCCTAGACGCAGAAAGTGCTGGCTAATATATCAGACCTAATAGACTGAACTGTGGCACTCTCCTCCTATAATCTGCAAGCTGCGGCAAGTAATAGTGACTATATTCACTTGTTGTAAGTCACGCTGCTTTATTGAACTTGCAGGAGGATGTTTGTGTTGTGGGAGGCCCGCTTGTGGGCTCAAGGTTGTGTTGTGGGAGGCCCGCTTGTGGGCTCAAGGTTGTGTTGTGGGAGGCCCGCTTGTGTGCTCAAGTCTGTGTTGTGGGAGGCCCGCTTGTGGGCTCAAGGTTGTGTTGTGGGAGGCCCGCTTGTGGGCTCAAGGTTGTGTTGTGGAGGCCCGCTTGTGTGCTCAAGTCTGTGTTGTGGGAGGCCCGCTTGTGGGCTCAAGGTTGTGTTGTGGGAGGCCCGCTTGTGGGCTCAAGGTTGTGTTGTGGGAGGCCCGCTTGTGCTCAAGGTTGTGTTGTGGGAGGCCCGCTTGTGGGCTCAAGTTGTGTTGTGGGAGGCCCGCTTGTGGGCTCAAGGTTGTGTTGTGGGAGGCCCGCTTGTGCTCAAGGTTGTGTTGTGGGAGGCCCGCTTGTGGGCTCAAGTCTGTGTTGTGGGAGGCCCGCTTGTGGGCTCAAGGTTGTGTTGTGGGAGGCCCGCTTGTGGGCTCAAGGTTGTGTTGTGGGAGGCCCGCTTGTGCTCAAGGTTGTGTTGTGGGAGGCCCGCTTGTGGGCTCAAGGTTGTGTTGTGGGAGGCCCGCTTGTGGGCTCAAGTTTGTGTTGTGGGAGGCCCGCTTGTGGGCTCAAGTTTGTGTTGTGGGAGGCCCGCTTGAGGCTCAAGTCTGTGTTGTGGGAGGCCCGCTTGTGGGCTCAAGTCTGTGTTGTGGGAGGCCCGCTTGTGGGCTCAAGTCTGTGTTGTGGGAGGCCCGCTTGTGGGCTCAAGTCTGTGTTGTGGGAGGCCCGCTTGTGGGCTCAAGTTTGTGTTGTGGGAGGCCCGCTTGTGGGCTCAAGTCTGTGTTGTGGGAGGCCCGCTTGTGGGCTCAAGTCTGTGTTGTGGGAGGCCCGCTTGTGGGCTCAAGTTTGTGTTGTGGGAGGCCCGCTTTTGGGCTCAAGTTTGTGTTGTGGGAGGCCCGCTTGTGGGCTCAAGTTTGTGTTATGGGAGGCCCGCTTGTGGGCTCAAGTTTGTGTTGTGGGAGGCCCGCTTGTGGGCTCAAGTCTATGTTGTGGGAGGCCCGCTTGTGGGCTCAAGTTTGTGTTATGGGAGACCCGCTTGTGGGCTCAAGTCTGTGTTGTGGGAGGCCCGCTTGTGGGCTCAAGTCTGTGTTGTGGGAGGCCCGCTTGTGGCTCAAGTTTCACAC
>WNGS01062966.1:0-12500 GCA_020271785.1 Procambarus virginalis | reverse complement strand
CGTGGTCCCAGTATACAAGAAGGGTGACAGGCAAGAGGCACTGAACTACAGGCCAGTTTCCTTAACTTGAATACCATGCAAAGTAATGGAGAAGATCGTGAGGAAAAGGCTCGTAGAGCCCCTAGAGGGAAATAACTTTGTAACGCACCACCAACATGGGTTCAGGGATGGTAAATCTTTGCCTCACAGGTTTAATAGAATTCTATGACCAGGCAACAAAAATTAGGCAGGAAAGAGAAGGGTAGGCCGACTGCATTTTCCTGGATTGCCAAAAAGCCTTTGACACAGTACCCCATAAAAGTCTGTTAAAAAAGTTGGAGCAACAGGCAGGAGTAAAAGGGAAGATGCTCCAGTGGATAAGGGAGTACTTAAGCAACAGGAAACAGCGAGTAACGGTGAGGGGGGAGACATCAGAATGGCGAGATGTCACCAGCGGAGTCCCACAGGGCTCAGTACTTGGACCCATCCTGTTTCTAATACATGTAAAGGATCTTCCGGAGGGTATAGACTCATTCCTCTCAGTGTTTGCTGATGATACAAAAATTTATGTGAAGAATCAAGACGGATGAAGATAGACAGAGACTACAGGATGACCTGGACAAACTGGAGGAATGGTCTAGAAAATGGCTGCTAAAGTTCAACTCAGGAAAGTGCTAAGTAATGAAATTAGGCGAAGGGAGCAGGAGGTTGAACACAAGGTATCATCTGGGAGGTGAAATCCTGCAAGAGTCAAACAGAGAGAAAGATCTGGGGGTTGATATCACACCGAACCTGTCCCCAGAGGTCCACATCAAAAGAATATCACCAGCGGCATATGCTAGACTGGCCAACATCAAAACTGCCTTTAGAAACTTGTGTAAGGAATCTTTCAGAACCCTGTATACCACTTATGTAAGACCAATCCTGGAGTATGCAGCTCCAGCCTGGAGTCCATACCTAGTTAAACACAAGACAAAGTTAGAGAAGATTCAGCGGTATGCCACCAGGCTCGTCCCGGAACTGAGAGGATTGAGCTACGAGGAAAGGCTAAAGGAGCTGAACCTCACATCCCTGGAAAACAGAAGAGTAAGGGGAGACATGATAACCACCTACAAAATTTTCAGGGGAATTGACAGGGTGGACAAAGACAAACTCTTCAGCACGGGTGGGACACGAACAAAGGGTCACAAGTGGAAACGTAGTACCAAGATGAGCCACAGAGACGTTAGAAAGAATTTTTTCAGTGCCAGAGTAGTTAATAAATGGAATGCTCTAGGAAGTGATGTGGTGGAGGCTGACTCCATACACAGTTTCAAATGTAGATATGATAGAGCCCAGTAGGCTCAGGAATCTGTACACCAGTTGATTGATGGTTGAGAGGCGGGGCCAGAGAGCCAAAGCTCATCCCCCGCAAGAACAATTAGGCGAGTACACACACACACACACACACACACACACAACTATATTCAGTTGGTTAATTGAATTCTACGACCAGGCAACAAAAATCAGGCAAGAAAGAGAGGGATGGGCAGACTGAATATTTTTGGATTGCCAGAAAGCCTTTTTACACAGTACCACAAAAGTGGCTAGTGAAAAAGCTGGAGATGCAGGCAGGAGTGAAAGGGAAGGTACTCCATTGGATAAAGGAGTAATTAAGCAACAGAAGACAACGAGTCACTGTGAGGGGTGAGGTCTCAGATTGGCGAGACGTCACCAGTGGAGTCCCGTAGGGGTCAGTCCTTGGACCAATACTGTTTTTGTTATATGTAAATGATCTCCCAGAGGGTATAGAATCGTTTGTCTCAATGTTTGCTGATGATGCAAAAATTATGAGGAGGATTGAAACAGAGGATGACAGTAGGAGGTTACAGGACGACCGAGACAGACTGAATGAATGGTCCAACAAATGGCTGCTCAAGTTCAACCCGAGTAAATGCAAAGTAATGAAACAAGGAGGCAGAAACAGAAGGCCAGACACAGGATACAGAAAGGGAGATGAAGTACTTCATGAAACGGACAGAGAGAAAGATCTAGGAGTTGATATCACACGAAACCTGTCTCCTGAAGCCCACATAAAAAGAATAACGTCTGCGGCATATGCGAGGCTGGCTAACATCAGAACAGCATTAAGGAACCTGTGTAAGAATTCATTCAGAATCTTGAACACCACATATGTAAGACCAATCCTGGAGTATGCGGCCCCAGCATGGAGCCCGCACCTTGTCAAGCACAAGACAAAGCTGGAAAAAGTTCAGAGGTATGCCATTAAACGAGTCCAGGAGCTAAGAGGCTCACATGTGTACTTTCCCAGATCTCAGGATAAGCTCTTGCTGTATAAATATATGTACTTGCTTGTTTCAATCACTTACCAATGTAAGCATATATGTGAATATGTGTCCAGTTATATTCAACGAGCACAATATAAGGGACTTGCAAGTTCTCCACTGTGGCACGTCCTGAAGCTGGTACAATTAAACTATCAATTTTACTCGCGGAAAGATATCCAATACAAAACAAACAGGTTAGCGAGAAGACTGCTGCCGGAACTAAGGGATTAGCTAATTCTGGAAATAGTGTCCCAAAGAAGCTCAAGATATTGAAAATTAATACTGATGGAGTTGCAGACAAAGTAGGAAATAAAAGGAAAAGGTTAATAGAAATGATACAACACAGCGCAATATGTCAGCAACATGACACAGATGATAATCATACCCAAACAAGCAACAATACTCCTGATAAGCACTGTCTACTCTTGGCTTCTTGTTGCAACACTTTGTCCCTCAATACACTAGGTTATCTTCTCTACAGTCATGCTATATCTGCCTGTATGCAGGCTTGTAATCAACGACGTTGTTCACAATGGAGATTTTGAATTAAATCTCTCACCTCCATCCACTTCGTCAACCACACGATACAGGTGCAGTTCAAACAACCAACACAAATAATGGCAAAGAATCTAGATGGATGGATCCACGTATGGTGGTGGATGTTGCTCACTGGTCATGGTTAAGTGGGCCATGTGTATCTTATCTGGCTGGTAGCTTGAGGCTCTCACATCATGGCAAGCATACACACGCATCCTTGNCACACTGGTGGTACTCCTCCACACTGGGGGTACTCCTCCACACTGGGGGTACTCCTCCACACTGGTGGTACTCCTCCACACTGGGGGTACTCCTCCACACTGGGGGTACTCTCCACACTGGTGGTACTCCTCCACACTGGGTACTCCTCCACACTGGGGTACTCCTCCACACTGGGGTACTCCTCCACACTGGGGTGTACTCCTCCACACTGGTGGTACTCCTCCACACTGGGGTACTCCTCCACACTGGTGGTACCTCTCACACTGGTGTACTCCTCCACACTGGTGGTACTCCTCCACACTGGTGGTACTCCTCCACACTGGGGGTACTCCTCCACACTGGTGGTACTCCTCCACACTGGTGGTACTCCTCCACACTGGTGGTACTCCTCCACACTGGTGGTACTCCTCCACACTGGTGGTACTCCTCCACACTGGTGGTACTCCTCCACACTGGGGGTACTCCTCCACACTGGTGGTACTCCTCCACACTGGTGGTACTCCTCCACACTGGGGGTACTCCTCCACACTGGTGGTACTCCTCCACACTGGTGGTACTCCTCCACACTGGTGGTACTCCTCCACACTGGTGGTACTCCTCCACACTGGGGGTACTCCTCCACACTGGTGGTACTCCTCCACACTGGTGGTACTCCTCCACACTGGTGGTACTCCTCCACACTGGTGGTACTCCTCCACACTGGTGGTACTCCTCCACACTGGGGGTACTCCTCCACACTGGTGGTACTCCTCCACACTGGGGGTACTCCTCCACACTGGTGGTACTCCTCCACACTGGTGGTACTCCTCCACACTGGGGGTACTCCTCCACACTGGGGGTACTCCTCCACACTGGGGGTACTCCTCCACACTGGTGGTACTCCTCCACACTGGGGTACTCCTCCACACTGGGGTACTCCTCCACACTGGGGGTACTCCTCCACACTGGTGGTACTCCTCCACACTGGGGGTACTCCTCCACACTGGGGGTACTCCTCCACACTGGTGGTACTCCTCCACACTGGTGGTACTCCTCCACACTGGGGGTACTCCTCCACACTGGTGGTACTCCTCCACACTGGTGGTACTCCTCCACACTGGTGGTACTCCTCCACACTGGTGGTACTCCTCCACACTGGTGGTACTCCTCCACACTGGGGGTACTCCTCCACACTGGGGGTACTCCTCCACACTGGGGGTACTCCTCCACACTGGGGGTACTCCTCCACACTGGTGGTACTCCTCCACACTGGGGGTACTCCTCCACACTGGTGGTACTCCTCCACACTGGGGGTACTCCTCCACACTGGGGGTACTCCTCCACACTGGTGGTACTCCTCCACACTGGTGGTACTCCTCCACACTGGGGGTACTCCTCCACACTGGTGGTACTCCTCCACACTGGTGGTACTCCTCCACACTGGTGGTACTCCTCCACACTGGTGGTACTCCTCCACACTGGGGGTACTCCTCCACACTGGTGGTACTCCTCCACACTGGGGGTACTCCTCCACACTGGGGTACTCCTCCACACTGGGGGTACTCCTCCACACTGGTGGTACTCCTCCACACTGGGGGTACTCCTCCACACTGGTGGTACTCCTCCACACTGGTGGTACTCCTCCACACTGGTGGTACTCCTCCACACTGGTGGTACTCCTCCACACTGGGGGTACTCCTCCACACTGGTGGTACTCCTCCACACTGGGGGTACTCCTCCACACTGGGGTACTCCTCCACACTGGGGGTACTCCTCCACACTGGGGGTACTCCTCCACACTGGTGGTACTCCTCCACACTGGTGGTACTCCTCCACACTGGGGGTACTCCTCCACACTGGTGGTACTCCTCCACACTGGTGGTACTCCTCCACACTGGTGGTACTCCTCCACACTGGGGGTACTCCTCCACACTGGGGGTACTCCTCCACACTGGTGGTACTCCTCCACACTGGTGGTACTCCTCCACACTGGTGGTACTCCTCCACACTGGGGGTACTCCTCCACACTGGGGGTACTCCTCCACACTGGGGGTACTCCTCCACACTGGGGGTACTCCTCCACACTGGGGTACTCCTCCACACTGGGGTACTCCTCCACACTGGGGGTACTCCTCCACACTGGTGGTACTCCTCCACACTGGGGGTACTCCTCCACACTGGGGTACTCCTCCACACTGGGGTACTCCTCCACACTGGTGGTACTCCTCCACACTGGGGGTACTCCTCCACACTGGGGTACTCCTCCACACTGGGGGTACTCCTCCACACTGGGGGTACTCCTCCACACTGGGGTACTCCTCCACACTGGGGGTACTCCTCCACACTGGTGGTACTCCTCCACACTGGTGGTACTCCTCCACACTGGTGGTACTCCTCCACACTGGGGTACTCCTCCACACTGGTGGTACTCCTCCACACTGGTGGTACTCCTCCACACTGGGGGTACTCCTCCACACTGGGGGTACTCCTCCACACTGGGGGTACTCCTCCACACTGGGGGTACTCCTCCACACTGGTGGTACTCCTCCACACTGGTGGTACTCCTCCACACTGGGGGTACTCCTCCACACTGGTGGTACTCCTCCACACTGGGGGTACTCCTCCACACTGGGGGTACTCCTCCACACTGGTGGTACTCCTCCACACTGGGGGTACTCCTCCACACTGGGGGTACTCCTCCACACTGGGGGTACTCCTCCACACTGGGGTACTCCTCCACACTGGTGGTACTCCTCCACACTGGTGGTACTCCTCCACACTGGGGGTACTCCTCCACACTGGGGTACTCCTCCACACTGGGGGTACTCCTCCACACTGGGGGTACTCCTCCACACTGGGGTACTCCTCCACACTGGTGGTACTCCTCCACACTGGGGGTACTCCTCCACACTGGGGTACTCCTCCACACTGGTGGTACTCCTCCACACTGGTGGTACTCCTCCACACTGGGGGTACTCCTCCACACTGGGGTACTCCTCCACACTGGTGGTACTCCTCCACACTGGGGGTACTCCTCCACACTGGGGTACTCCTCCACACTGGGGTACTCCTCCACACTGGGGGTACTCCTCCACACTGGTGGTACTCCTCCACACTGGTGGTACTCCTCCACACTGGTGGTACTCCTCCACACTGGTGGTACTCCTCCACACTGGGGTACTCCTCCACACTGGGGTACTCCTCCACACTGGGGTACTCCTCCACACTGGGGGTACTCCTCCACACTGGGGTACTCCTCCACACTGGTGGTACTCCTCCACACTGGTGGTACTCCTCCACACTGGGGGTACTCCTCCACACTGGGGGTACTCCTCCACACTGGGTGTACTCCTCCACACTGGGGTACTCCTCCACACTGGGGTACTCCTCCACACTGGTGGTACTCCTCCACACTGGTGGTACTCCTCCACACTGGTGGTACTCCTCCACACTGGTGGTACTCCTCCACACTGGGGGTACTCCTCCACACTGGTGGTACTCCTCCACACTGGTGGTACTCCTCCACACTGGGGTACTCCTCCACACTGGGGTACTCCTCCACACTGGGGGTACTCCTCCACACTGGGGGTACTCCTCCACACTGGGGGTACTCCTCCACACTGGTGTACTCCTCCACACTGGTGGTACTCCTCCACACTGGGGGTACTCCTCCACACTGGTGGTACTCCTCCACACTGGTGGTACTCCTCCACACTGGGGTACTCCTCCACACTGGGGGTACTCCTCCACACTGGGGGTACTCCTCCACACTGGTGGTACTCCTCCACACTGGGGTACTCCTCCACACTGGGGTACTCCTCCACACTGGGGTACTCCTCCACACTGGTGGTACTCCTCCACACTGGGGTACTCCTCCACACTGGTGGTACTCCTCCACACTGGGGGTACTCCTCCACACTGGGGTACTCCTCCACACTGGGGTACTCCTCCACACTGGGGGTACTCCTCCACACTGGGGGTACTCCTCCACACTGGTGGTACTCCTCCACACTGGGGTACTCCTCCACACTGGGGTACTCCTCCACACTGGTGGTACTCCTCCACACTGGTGGTACTCCTCCACACTGGGGGTACTCCTCCACACTGGGGTACTCCTCCACACTGGGGTACTCCTCCACACTGGGGTACTCCTCCACACTGGGGTACTCCTCCACACTGGGGTACTCCTCCACACTGGTGGTACTCCTCCACACTGGTGGTACTCCTCCACACTGGTGGTACTCCTCCACACTGGGGTACTCCTCCACACTGGGGGTACTCCTCCACACTGGGGGTACTCCTCCACACTGGGGGTACTCCTCCACACTGGGGTACTCCTCCACACTGGTGGTACTCCTCCACACTGGGGGTACTCCTCCACACTGGGGGTACTCCTCCACACTGGGGGTACTCCTCCACACTGGGGGTACTCCTCCACACTGGGGGTACTCCTCCACACTGGGGGTACTCCTCCACACTGGGGGTACTCCTCCACACTGGTGGTACTCCTCCACACTGGGGGTACTCCTCCACACTGGGGGTACTCCTCCACACTGGGGTACTCCTCCACACTGGGGGTACTCCTCCACACTGGGGTACTCCTCCACACTGGGGTACTCCTCCACACTGGTGTACTCCTCCACACTGGTGGTACTCCTCCACACTGGTGGTACTCCTCCACACTGGTGGTACTCCTCCACACTGGGGGTACTCCTCCACACTGGGGTACTCCTCCACACTGGTGGTACTCCTCCACACTGGGGGTACTCCTCCACACTGGGGGTACTCCTCCACACTGGTGGTACTCCTCCACACTGGTGGTACTCCTCCACACTGGTGGTACTCCTCCACACTGGGGGTACTCCTCCACACTGGGGTACTCCTCCACACTGGGGGTACTCCTCCACACTGGTGGTACTCCTCCACACTGGTGGTACTCCTCCACACTGGGGTACTCCTCCACACTGGGGTACTCCTCCACACTGGTGGTACTCCTCCACACTGGTGGTACTCCTCCACACTGGGGTACTCCTCCACACTGGGGTACTCCTCCACACTGGTGGTACTCCTCCACACTGGGGTACTCCTCCACACTGGGGGTACTCCTCCACACTGGTGGTACTCCTCCACACTGGGGGTACTCCTCCACACTGGGGGTACTCCTCCACACTGGTGGTACTCCTCCACACTGGGGGTACTCCTCCACACTGGGGGTACTCCTCCACACTGGTGGTACTCCTCCACACTGGGTACTCCTCCACACTGGGGGTACTCCTCCACACTGGGGGTACTCCTCCACACTGGGGGTACTCCTCCACACTGGGGTACTCCTCCACACTGGTGGTACTCCTCCACACTGGGGGTACTCCTCCACACTGGTGGTACTCCTCCACACTGGGGTACTCCTCCACACTGGGGTACTCCTCCACACTGGGGGTACTCCTCCACACTGGGGTACTCCTCCACACTGGGGGTACTCCTCCACACTGGGGTACTCCTCCACACTGGGGTACTCCTCCACACTGGGGGTACTCCTCCACACTGGTGGTCCTCCACACTGGTGGTACTCCTCCACACTGGGGGTACTCCTCCACACTGGTGGTACTCCTCCACACTGGGGTACTCCTCCACACTGGGGGTACTCCTCCACACTGGTGGTACTCCTCCACACTGGGGTACTCCTCCACACTGGTGGTACTCCTCCACACTGGTGGTACTCCTCCACACTGGTGGTACTCCTCCACACTGGGGTACTCCTCCACACTGGTGGTACTCCTCCACACTGGTGGTACTCCTCCACACTGGTGGTACTCCTCCACACTGGTGGTACTCCTCCACACTGGGGGTACTCCTCCACACTGGGGGTACTCCTCCACACTGGGGGTACTCCTCCACACTGGTGGTACTCCTCCACACTGGGGTACTCCTCCACACTGGTGGTACTCCTCCACACTGGGGTACTCCTCCACACTGGTGGTACTCCTCCACACTGGTGTACTCCTCCACACTGGGGTACTCCTCCACACTGGTGGTACTCCTCCACACTGGTGGTACTCCTCCACACTGGTGGTACTCCTCCACACTGGGGGTACTCCTCCACACTGGTGGTACTCCTCCACACTGGGGTACTCCTCCACACTGGGGGTACTCCTCCACACTGGGGGTACTCCTCCACACTGGGGTACTCCTCCACACTGGTGGTACTCCTCCACACTGGGGGTACTCCTCCACACTGGGGGTACTCCTCCACACTGGTGGTACTCCTCCACACTGGGGGTACTCCTCCACACTGGGGTACTCCTCCACACTGGGGGTACTCCTCCACACTGGGGTACTCCTCCACACTGGTGGTACTCCTCCACACTGGTGGTACTCCTCCACACTGGGGTACTCCTCCACACTGGTGGTACTCCTCCACACTGGGGGTACTCCTCCACACTGGGGGTACTCCTCCACACTGGGGGTACTCCTCCACATGGGGTACTCCTCCACACGGGTACTCCTCCACACTGGGGTACTCCTCCACACTGGTGGTACTCCTCCACACTGGGTGGGTACTCCTCCACACTGGGGTACTCCTCCACACTGGGGGTACTCCTCCACACTGGGGGTACTCCTCCACACTGGGGGTACTCCTCCACACTGGGGTACTCCTCCACACTTGGTACTCCTCCACACTGGGGGTACTCCTCCACACTGGGTGTACTCCTCCACACTGGGGGTACTCCTCCACACTGGTGGTACTCCTCCACACTGGTGGTACTCCTCCACACAGGGGGTACTCCTCCACACTGGTGGTACTCCTCCACACTGGGGTACTCCTCCACACTGGGGTACTCCTCCACACTGGGGGTACTCCTCCACACTGGGGTACTCCTCCACACTGGGGGTACTCCTCCACACTGGGGGTACTCCTCCACACTGGGGGTACTCCTCCACACTGGTGGTACTCCTCCACACTGGGGGTACTCCTCCACACTGGTGGTACTCCTCCACACTGGGGGTACTCCTCCACACTGGGGGTACTCCTCACATGGTGGTACTCCTCCACACTGGGGTACTCTCCACACTGGGGGTACTCCTCCACACTGGGGGTACTCCTCCACACTGGGGGTACTCCTCCACACTGGTGGTACTCCTCCACACTGGTGGTACTCCTCCACACTGGGGGTACTCCTCCACACTGGGGGTACTCTCCTCCACACTGGGGGTACTCCTCCACACTGGTGGTACTCCTCCACACTGGGTACTCCTCCACACTGGGGTACTCCTCCACACTGGGGGTACTCTCCACACTGGTGGTACTCCTCCACACTGGTGGTACTCCTCCACACTGGTGGTACTCCTCCACACTGGTGGTACTCCTCCACACTGGGGTACTCCTCCACACTGGTGGTACTCCTCCACACTGGTGGTACTCCTCCACACTGGGGGTACTCCTCCACACTGGGGGTACTCCTCCACACTGGTGGTACTCCTCACCACTGGGGGTACTCCTCCACTGTGGTACTCCTCCACACTGGTGGTACTCCTCCACACTGGTGGTACTCCTCCACACTGGTGGTACTCCTCCACACTGGGGTACTCCTCCACACTGGGGTACTCCTCCACACTGGTGGTACTCCTCCACACTGGGGGTACTCCTCCACACTGGGGTACTCCTCCACACTGGTGGTACTCCTCCACACTGGTGGTACTCTCTCCACACTGGGTGTACTCCTCCACACTGGGGGTACTCCTCCACACTGGGTGTACTCCTCCACACTGGTGTACTCCTCCACACGGTGGTACTCCTCCACACTGGTGGTACTCCTCCACACTGGGTGTACTCCTCCACACTGGTGGTACTCCTCCACACTGGTGGTACTCCTCCACACTGGGGTACTCCTCCACACTGGTGGTACTCCTCCACACTGGTGGTACTCCTCCACACTGTGGTACTCCTCCACACTGGTGTACTACTCCTCCACACTGGGGTACTCCTCCACACTGGTGGTACTCCTCCACACTGGGGTACTCCTCCACACTGGTGGTACTCCTCCACACTGGTGGTACTCCTCCACACTGGGGGTACTCCTCCACACTGGTGGTACTCCTCCACACTGGTGGTACTCCTCCACACTGGTGGTACTCCTCCACACTGGTGGTACTCCTCCACACTGGGGTACTCCTCCACACTGGTGGTACTCCTCCACACTGGGGGTACTCCTCCACACTGGGGGTACTCCTCCACACTGGTGTACTCCTCCACACTGGTGGTACTCCTCCACACTGGGGGTACTCCTCCACACTGGTGGTACTCCTCCACACTGGGGGTACCTCCACACTGGTGGTACTCCTCCACACTGGTGGTACTCCTCCACACTGGTGTACTCCTCCACACTGGGGTACTCCTCACACTGGTGGTACTCCTCCACACTGGTGGTACTCCTCCACACTGGGGTACTCCTCCACACTGTGGTACTCCTCCACACTGGGGGTACTCCTCCACACTGGTGGTACTCCTCCACACTGGGGGTACTCCTCCACACTGGGGTACTCCTCCACACTGGGGGTACTCCTCCACACTGTGGGTACTCCTCCACACTGGGGTACTCCTCCACACTGGTGGTACTCCTCCACACTGGGGTACTCCTCCACACTGGTGGTACTCCTCCACACTGTGGTACTCCTCCACACTGGTGGTACTCCTCCACACTGGGGGTACTCCTCCACACTGGTGGTACTCCTCCACACTGGGGGTACTCCTCCACACTGGGGTACTCCTCCACACTGGTGGTACTCCTCCACACTGGGGGTACTCCTCCACACTGGGGGTACTCCTCCACACTGGTGGTACTCCTCCACACTGGTGGTACTCCTCCACACTGGGGGTACTCCTCCACACTGGTGGTACTCCTCCACACTGGTGGTACTCCTCCACACTGGGGGTACTCCTCCACACTGGTGGGTACTCCTCCACACTGGGGTACTCCTCCACACTGGGGGTACTCCTCCACACTGGTGGTACTCCTCCACACTGGGGGTACTCCTCCACACTGTGGGTACTCCTCCACACTGGGGGTACTCCTCCACACTGGGGGTCTCCTCCACACTGGGGTACTCCTCCACACTGGTGGTACTCCTCCACACTGGTGGTACTCCTCCACACTGGGGTACTCCTCCACACTGGTGGTACTCCTCCACACTGGGGTACTCCTCCACCTGGGGGTACTCCTCCACACTGGGGTACTCCTCCACACTGGTGGTACTCCTCCACACTGGGGGTACTCCTCCACACTGGGGGTACTCCTCCACACTGGGGTACTCCTCCACACTGGGGTACTCCTCCACACTGGTGGTACTCCTCCACACTGGGGTACTCCTCCACACTGGGGGTACTCCTCCACACTGGTGGTACTCCTCCACACTGGGGTACTCCTCCACACTGGGGTACTCCTCCACACTGGGGGTACT
>WNGS01062964.1:0-11063 GCA_020271785.1 Procambarus virginalis | reverse complement strand
TAGCCAGAACGCACTTCTCAGCCTACTATGCAAGGCCCGATTTGCCTAATAGGCCAAGTTTCATGAATTAATATATTTTCTCAATTTTTTTTCTTATGAAATGAAAACCTACCCATTTCAATATGTATGAGGTCAATTTTTATTTATTGGAGTTAAAATAAGGTAATATATGACCGAACCTATCGAACCCTACCTAACCTAACCTAACCTATCTTTATAGGTTAGGTTAGGTTTGGTATCCGAAAAAGTTAGGTTAGGTTAGGTTAGGTAGGTTAGGTAGTTGAAAACAATTAATTCATGAAAACTTGGCTTATTAGGCAAATCGGGCCTTGCATAGTAGGCTGAGAAGTGCGTTCTGGCTACTAGGTACGACATATTATATATATATATATATATATATATATTATATATATAATATATATATATATAGATATATATATATATATATCTATATCTTCCCACAACCAAACCATCACCAGAGAAATCTTAGCAAACAACACAGAAATCATTGATAGATACAGCGACAACAGGCGGCTTGACATCTGCGAGGCAACAACACATCAAGAAGTCAACACCAGCAATCAACAGCCAATTGACGCACAACTAATTTACCCACTTCAAGACTCTGCTCCAACATAGAAACATCAAGAAATATGGGCCAAGAGGCCTTCTGCAGTTCTATTTGTACCCAACTTCTGCAAATCTATATCCATTATTCCGTGTTCTGTGTTTTGTTGAAAGTTTGTTTTCACCCACTATTGTACTACATCACCTCACCCAATGCAGGTATAAGAGCCAATGCTGTTCAGCCATAAGTTCAGTCATAAGTTGTGTGTGGATAAACTAAAGTCTTTGAAAATGTAATAAGTTTTACGAAACGTGCTCAAGTGTCGCGTCAGACTAGAAATAAAAATGAATTTTGCAGAATTGATTTTTCATTTACCGTCACCAGTAAAAAGAAACATAAGGAAAATCGAGAAAATTCGTGTTAGAATTATTAATCTTACTTTTCGTCATATTATATATATATATATATATATAGATATATATATATATATAGATATATATATATATACTATATATATATATATATATATCTATATATATATGTATTTATATATATATATATATAGATATATATATATAACTGAAAACTCACACCTCAGAAGTGACTCGAACCCATACTGTCAGGAGCACTCTGCAACTGGTGTACAGGACCTCTTAACCCCTTGACCATCACGACCGGACAAAAGATGATGAGTAGCCAAGGCTAATCCCCATCATCCCGCCGGCACTCTGATGTAATCTTGGGCATGGTATTTTATGAAACACCTCATTCTTTGGGGCATACATGAAGAAACACAAATGCGAACAAGCCTGAATGGTCCCCAGGCATATATGCATCTGAAAACTCATTGGGGGGATAGGGGAAATAGCTCTATCTTGTCCATTATCATACCCCAAGTTAACTATTCTAACGGGGAGTTGGGGGAAATAGCTCTCTTTGGTCCATTATCCCCCCCCCCTAGTTAGCTAATCTAGAGCTCCCCACCAGAGTCCCTACTGCAGCCTCTCTAATTCAACACCTTGTGTCCTAGGTATTTAATTACCTAGGTTTCACGAACACAAGACATTGTAACTTGATCAGCTCCTCGCGACTCTAGAATTGTTCACTGCTACGAACGAATCAGAGAACGAAAGGAAAGAGATGAATAATGCAGTAATTAGTGAGGTTTGGTGTGAGGGAGGTGGGGAGGACTAGGTGGGAGGAGGGAGGAGTGTTGTCAGGTGAAAGGGAGAGTGGGAGAGAGGTACGGAGATGAATAGGAAGTAGTGGTAGAGGTAGCAGTAGAAGTAGAAAAGTAGATAGTAGAAGACCTCCGTCTTCTAGTGGTAAGACAGTCTCCGTGGTGTAGTGGTAAGACCTCGCCTGCGTTCCGCGAGCGCTATGTCATGGGTTCGTATCCTGGCCGGGGAGGATTTACTGGGCGCAATTCCTTAACTGTAGCCTCTGTTTAATGCAACAGTAAAATGTGTACTTGGATGGAAAAACGATTCTTCGCGGCAGGGGATCGTATTCCAGGGACCTGCCCGAAACGCTACGCGTACTAGTGGCTGTACAAGAATGTAACAACTCTTGTATATATCTCAAAAAAAAAAAAAAAAGATTGACTGCCACCATCCATTCAAGACCATTATATACAAGACAAGGAATGGAACTTGTCGGTATCGCAAAATTCTCTAAAATGTATCAACAGGTCATTATTAGCATGTTTTAACTGGAATCGTGTTCCAGGCAAGATTCTGTTAGTCACTAACTCTAGAGTACTCTACCCTCTAGTTTGCACATATCAGTACAGGTACTTCCAAGAACTCGGGAACACAATTAAAGTCAAATTTAAAGTAAGTGAATCAATTATTTATTTAGCATGATAACTATCAGAATTCAAGCAATCGAAGTAAAGGTTTCATCATTAATGTACAAAATGAGTCACTACACCAGAATTCGAGACCACTACAGCCATCTTCCCCCTGATATTCACACAACACTAGTAAACAGGACTAAGTCACCTTTCATGTTCAACTCACCAAGTGTCTGCCTATAGCTGGATATAAAGGGGGGGGAAGACTGTAGTTGACAGAGACTGTCCCGCCCTGTCCAGCTGACAGCCTCTCGGTTCTGCTCTGCTGGCTGTTCTCCTGTCTTCTGTCTCTTTCTGTCTATCTCTCTCGAGTGTACAGTACCCTGGGTATATATTGGCGACCAACTAGCTAACTCCGCCCACAAGTAGATAGCCCCAGGCACTCTACCAAGCAACACCCCAAATTGGCGGCATGTTTGACGGTCACTCCCCGAGCTAACTGCCTGCAATTTTGAGATTAGAAGAGACCAGGTCAACTTCCCGCAACCTGGCCTTGGTCACTTGGTGGTCATTAACACTTAGAGGTGAGAATTCTTAATTACTAGAGGCCGCCAACCTGGTGCCTCTCAAAATCTTGTCTGTGACTCCTGTACTATGTATATATTAAATACAAAACACCTTTACGGTGTTACACACACACCACTATAAAATGGATAGCGACTCGGGTACCATCTCGCCGTGGTAACAAAAACTTAAAACAATTTTCCTATCATAAAACATAATGCAATTACGTCTCCAAAATTTTTCAATTTCTACAATTTTTTTTTGCCCATAGTATGCTGAAAAAATGTTGATGGAAAGAAAAGTAACACATAGTAAAACACATACAACATTACATGGATTAAAAGTAATCCACGCAATGTTGTGGAAGTGTCAACTTTTATTGGGATGTTACACACAATATATATGCCCATTTATTATCATTATCCTGTCGTCCTCAACTGTTCCCTGCTGAGTAGTCAGTAAACTATTGAAGTGGCTCTAATATATTTATTTTTTGATTTATTTATTTAATTATTTATATACAGGTACATTGGGTTGTGAGTACATAAAATTTATGTTTTTACGTGCTTGCAAAGGCACATACATAGCATTTTGGGCAGGAAACGCTTATATTATTAGCGTTATAATACCATTAATAATAACGTTATTATCAGAAAACGCTAATAATCCTCCAGAGGTTATTAGCATTGAGGCTAACAACAAACCAATTATAACTGAGGTAGTATCGTTGATACACAATTCAGGAATACAAAAATAAGTACAAGTATTCTTTATTTTTTTCTTAAGAACAAAACTGAATCTCCGACAGAGTGCGAGATGAAGAAGAAGTGCGCTAAGAAGGGAGGTTACTGCAAGAACCAGTGTTCAAGGGGGGAGACAGAGGTCAAGAAGGGCTGTAAAGGGCGGAAGTGCAAGTGTTGTGTGGTGGGCGGTGGAGGTAAGTGCCAGTGTTGTGTGGTGGGTAGTGGAGGTAAGTGCAAGTGTTGTGTGGTGGGTAGTGGAGGTAAGTGCCAGTGTTGTGTGGTGGGTAGTGGAGGCAAGTGCCAGTGTTGTGTGGTGGGTAGTGGAGGTAAGTGCCTGTGTTGTGTGTGGGTAGTGGAGGTAAGTGCCAGTGTTGTGTGGTGGGTAGTGGAGGTAAGTGCCTGTGTTGGTGTGGTGGGTAGTGGAGGTAAGTGCCAGTGTTGTGTGGTGGCTAGTGGAGGTAAGTGCAAGTGTTGTGTGCTGGGTAGTGGAGGTAAGTGCAAGTGTTTGGTGGAGGGCGATTGAGGTAAGTGCCAGCGCTCTGAAGCAGGCAGTGGAGGTAAGTTCAAGCGTCATGACACAGTGGCAGCCTTCCTTTTGGGACAAGGTGCAAGGTTCCAGCTTTGGTTCACTCAAGGTTCCAGCCCTGGTTCACTTAAGGTTCCAGCTCTGGTTCACTTAAGGTTCCAGCTCTGGTTCACTTAAGGTTCCAGCTCTGGTTCACTCAAGGTTCCAGCCCTGGTTCACTCAAGGTTCCAGCCCTGGTTCACTCAAGGTTCCAGCCCTGGTTCACTCAAGGTTCCAGCCCTGATTCACTTAAGGTTCCAGCTCTGGTTCACTTAAGGTTCCAGCTCTGGTTCACTTAAGGTTCCAGCTCTGGTTCACTTAAGGTTCCAGCCCTGGTTCACTCAAGGTTCCAGACCTGGTTCACTCAAGATCCCAGCCCTGGTTCACTCAAGGTTCCAGCCCTGGTTCACTCAAGGTTAGAGCCCTGGTTCACTGTGATGCACAATATAACACTGTGAGTGAATTCGTAGCCAGAAGCAATGTTTAATCTTTCATTCTGGCCTCGGTCCCCAATTCAGTGTGAAGTCAATTATTAATTAGTTCCTGTTGTCCATAAATATTAGGAAAGGAAAATTAATACCGTCGACAACAATTAAACAATTCATCAGAACAGTTTGAGATTGTTAAAAGAAACTGGGGAATTATGAATTATGCGTTGAGACGATTAGAACCTAGTCTTGGTTCCAATCTGCAGGAACAAATGGTAATAATTCATTAGAAGCTAATTAATTAAATAATAAATCACAACAAACCACATAATCTGGGTACATACTAATCTCCTGAAGGCTCACTTGAACTCTACTAATATACCTCAAATAAAATCAAAGTTGTATAAGACACTGTTAATGCATCACTTGAAAATATTTCCTCACTACCTGGCTTTACTAAAATGAATTAACTCAAAAAGCCACCGTTGAATGTGATGAAACGCCCTTTTCTAGGGGTGGCCCTGGAGGCCCATTGAAGCTAACAAACTGATATGTGCTTAATTAGTTGGGGGTCATCAGCCACTGGAGTCCTTAGACCAATCGAGGGCCACGGGCCAGAACCTGGTCCCCTCAGAGAGATGCAGAGAGCAATGGCGTATGGGCAATTACATTTAAAGTATATCATATTCCACCATCGTCCGGGGCATATACACAGAGATAGGCGAACCAAAACAAACAACTACGTGGTAAAATTGCGACCTACAGCCCAACCAAGCCAATAAAATTCTCCAGAAGAAAATAAATTAATCGAAACTAGCAACTATGCCCGATAACCAGTACTCTGCTCGTTAGCGGAACTTCCCGCCAAGGACCAAGGATGAAGAGCAGCCAGCTCAGGCAAGCCCATTGTTGGAAATTTCCAACACTAATAAACTACTATTGTATTATAACAAATCATCATCATTATATACTAACTACAGTAGTTATTAATCTCACTAACGGTAGTGTCAAATAAATTAAACCATTTCATGTGCGTATTTTTTTTTTTTTTTTTTTTTTTTTTTACATGCAAACATGCAAATTAAATACAATAAAAAACAAGGAGAGACACAGTACAAACCAAAGAGAAACAAAAGAAAAAACCCATCAGCCAGAAGGGCCGACAGCACAGCATAACAAAGTACAAAACTCAAAAAGGTATTGAAATACAGGACAAAGGGTAAACACATGCAGTACAAAGGATAAACAAATGCAGTAAAAGGATAAAAACAATGCAAAACAACAAAAACACAGGCGCATATCAAACAGTACAAAACCATCGGTACACAACAAACAAACCTAACACCGGCCTGAAGGACCGATACCAAAATACACAAGACCTCAATACACAAAGTAAGCAGAGAAGAACAAGAAAAAATAAACATAAGAATTTAATAACAGAGATCGAACATCATAGCCAGAAGGGCACATAATACAACAAATTAAAGAAACATAGATCATGAAAAGGCAGAGCCAAAAGTACAGGGACATTTAGAAAACATCGGCCTGAAGGGCACACAATATACATCACATAACAGACCAAAATCCAAGACATACCCGATACACACAGCAAGCACACAGACTATCAGGACTGCGCATACTTTTCCGGCCACTCTGCAGCCGGGAAAAGAGTACAATACGCCTCCCACATCGCCAGAATTTTGTCCGGAATAGGGGGACTAAGGGTCGTCCGAGGATCGGGCATCGAAATCGGCACACCCTCAACAAATACCCGATATGCTGGAACCCAGACAGTCGTGGGGCACCACGGAAGAGGCTCCACCCGTTCATGAAAGCTAATAGCTACAGGGTTGGCCTTCGAATGATACGCCACGCCGTTGGCTAAGATGAACGGGACAGGCCGCTCCTTACCGGCGCAGGCAACGGGCAGCGCACTAGTAACCGCGGCAGCCTCACAGGGCTTCGCATCAACCACCGGACGGGACACTTGCAGGGGCTCCTCTCTCCGAACATCCCTTTTCAGTACTAACACTAGGTCCCGACCTGCACCAGCACCCCCCTCACCAACATCTGGAGGTGCAACTACCCCCCACTGCGGGGAACTGCCGACAGAAGCCACAGGAGGCGAATCATACACACAATCCTTGGCATCAGCAGGTACATGGACGTCAGCGTCCACCACCTCAATACCCGAGAACCCATCAGCGTCAGAATCATCCACATCAGCCCAGGCAGTAGACGAACGCCTGGACCGCTTGGGCACCGGGCGCACATCTTCGGAACCTGAAGCGGACCCAGACCCACGGGCATCACAAGCCGCGCGTACCAATGCCCGTCTCATGACTGCAGCAGCCTCAACCGCAGGGGGAACCGGACCACACACAACCGGGGACGCCACAGCCACTTCAGCACCCAGCACCGCCGGTAGCCGAGGCGATGAGGCAGGGCCAGGCGCAGCATCTGAAGACAGGGAACCAGGCGAGGAGGAGGGCGCAGCATCCAGGCCCACCGTAGCAGCATGGACAGGGTCAGGAGGATTCACCGACAGCCTCGCAACAGCCTGAGGAAGGCCGGCGACATCCGGGGAAACGTCAGTGGACGACGGGGGTGCCGCAACAACGAGCTGGACGGTCTCCGCATCCCCGGAGTCCTCGTCCAGGGGAAGCGGAGGGAAATCTTCTTCCCTAAAGAGGTTGACAGGGGCAACCAGAGCCGCCTCGCACCCGGCAGCCTGATGCCCCATCAAGCCACACCGGAAACAGGTCCGAGGCTGTCGGGCATAGTACACCCGTATGTAGCACCCCAGAAGCCGGACCGAAGATGGAATATCCGACCTCAGGCGCATCCCCAAGGTACGAATGTTCGTCCGCCTCCCGGCATATCTCCCAGAGGATATCGTGTTGACCCGCACACTGATGACTGGCCCAAAGCGCTGGAAGTAACGCCTTAGAAGATCCTCGGGAAACTCCAGGGGTGCCCCATGCACACTGACATAGGTCAGCGCACCACTCCGGTCTGATATTGAGACTGAGCCGGCACCCCCCGGCAACGACAACGAGCGTCCCTCGTAGCGACTGAGGAAGTCACGGTACACCTCCTCCGTCGCCAACTTGATGACAACACGATGAGCAGTCACCAGCTCAATTCCGTCGACGTCTAGCACAGGGACATGAAGCATGTCGCACAGCACCACTGCTACATCTGGATAACCAGCACGCCCAGAGAACTCCAGGCCCACGGAGTTCACGCGCTTAATCGATGGTAGGGGACCACCCATGGTAAGCCCAACACCTGCCACGTCTGCACTCAGCCAGCCAGGCAACAACACTGGGGGGTGGGGGGGGCAGCTACGCCCCGCCACCTGGCGACCAAACGGCTGACTACCCTAGCAGTCACGGAGGGACACGTCCGCACTCCACGGCTGCTCAGGGTCCACCTTCATGTGCGTATTAGTGCTAGAATTCTCATGAAATCGAGTAGCAACATTGCGTCAGATAATGTCTAGTTAGACACGTTTATTACCAATGTGTTAGAGAAATGAATGTGGTTCTCTAAAATTATCAGTATTCCGTGTAATAATTATCTACGGATAATATGACTCCCGATATAACATCCACTACGGGCTCACCATAGCCCGTGCTACTTGGAACTTCTTGTTCTAGGTAGCGAATCTTTAACAACAACAACAACAGACTCCCTATAATCTAAAACCGAGAGTTATTAACTGAAATTGTTATCAAGTAGCAGTTTTTCTGTTACGTGCGAATGCTATGGAGAATAAAAATCATCTCCATTTCTCGTTTAAGACCATTAAACGAGAATATGATAATATTTAAGTCCCTATAATTGCAACCCAGTTCTCATTAATGTATTACATCCATAATTGCGCAGAAAAGAATTGTTCGTGATTAATAATTTCTGTGGTGAATGCGACAGACGGGTTGAGGGAAGGCGGAGACGCCATTACACACGAGGCATCCCTGGCGTGAAGAGTGGCGAGACACGTGGTACTGGGGAGTTTTTATCGACAAAAATTACGTTGATACCCGGTTAACAGTTAACAATTACTTATCCACGTGTTCTATAGTGCCCGGCCAGTTAATAACGCGTCAATTGAAGCCACGACCCGTAATTACACGTACACAGCAGTGGACGCCTGGAACTGGCTGACGCGATTTCGACAGACCTCAGTATTTGATACGCTCATGTTAAGTATATTTCTCATTTTGATGCATCATTTTGGGTTCTATATTTGTGAGTAGTCTGTCGTTATACAGCAAGGATACCTAATACACAACGTTAGTTGAATTTCAACAATTTCTCCGTTTTCATGAATATTTGAAATAAACCGTAGCCTAATCAAATGCTACTTAAATTTCTCTGATTTCAGCGTGTATACGAGGATTATTACCTAACTAGTACTGTTAGACAGTCTGGTGCATTATTATTTGATGTAGTGCTGAACCCTAATGGGTGGGATTAACCATTTGTGTAATTACCTTTTATTACATATTTCTATGTACATCTTTCAGTGTTACTGTAAGTTCACTACCCATCCAAGGCTGATTTTGAAGAGCTAAGCTAAGGAACACCTTTAGTGATACCAAGGCACCACTCAAATCTTAGTTGCTTATTATTAGGTAGGTAGCTAACCTCTAAATGAGGTAAACTACAATCAGCCTCAAGAAAATATCAGTCTGTCAATAATTATACCTGCTCTACATAAAGGAACAAGTACCACAGCTGCCCAAGTAGCTATATAAGCCCTATAAGGCTCAAGCTTACAGCCAGAATGGCTACTCCAGGAAAAACTGGAAGAATCTTGAGAGGTCTTCAAAATCACCTGTCAAAACTACTTGACAAATGTGACAACTGTTTGGGAACTAACTCAGTTGACGTCTTCAGGCTAAAAATTTCCACAAAGGTGGCTAGCCAAAAATATGACTATGTAAAGGTTATAATCGAGTCTTATAGGAACATACTCCTTGTCAGTAATACTGACCCAGACGAATTGAGTCTGATAGAATCTGATCTTGCCGACTATGAAGATATAATTCACGACAAGTTAGATCACTATAACAAAGTGCTTGCAACACAAAATGTTCCTGAGTGGTTAGAACATTTTTGTAGTAGACCTACACCCAAGCAAGCATCCAGCTCAGATGAAATACATGAGCTACCTCAAAATAAGGAGAATCCTCTAATCAATACAGATCACTACACAGGATCAATAACTGAAGTTCAACCTTCATTTTCTACCATCTTATCTAATACAACTTCACGTAATAATTTATTTACAGAGTCTGATTAATTTTCAGACAGCTCTTCTCAATATTCCCTGGATTCTATAAATTCAATGCATGAGGCTACTGAATTAACTAGCTCCTCACAGGAACCCAGAGAAACAAGTGAAGCTGCAGATGAAACTCTTAGTGAAGCTGCAATAATCAGTGAATCTGAACCAGAAAATGATAAAGCTAAAGCTGCAGCAGCAGCCGAAGCTGTAATTAAGACTGAGACTAAGCAAGAAGCCTCGAGCAATACAAGTAATGGTCATAATTACTCGCACCAGCCTTCTAGAGCAAGTGCTAACAATGAGAAGACTGTTATAAACCTTGTACACCAATTACTAGATTTATCTCCACCAGAACAATCAGTTGACTCTTTACAAGCTTTTAGTTTTCAGCTTGAGTCACTGTTAAATTCCTTCAGTAAAGAGGTGGATCACCCAACTGCTGAGTGGATGACTAAAATTATCATCCAGAGAAAATTGTCTGGTGACACACTCAATAAATTATATTTATACCAGAATGGTAATGTCCTTTCAATGCAGGATATATATTTACAGGTTTGCGCAATATAAGCAATCAATCAGCAAACCAGGCACTTAATGCCTCTTCTGAATACACCGAAACTGTACGCACATCAGTTTCCTTACCTGGAACTCCTAAAGTGACACTGTCACTAGGTAATAAGGGTACTAATAATCGAAGTAATAACAATAAGTTAAACACTGATTCATCAGTAAGGCCCAAGAGCCCCACAGGTGCTCCTAAGGGACCTAATAGTCCAAAGAGCACTCCCAAGAGCCCAGTATTTGCTCCCCAGAGTACACCAAGTACTCACAAGAGAATAAATAACAAGCAAATGCAAGCAGCAAAACAATCACAACCTGCAGTTACTGTTTTACCTAAACAGGTAACCCCTAAACGAGATGTAGGATGGGGATCTTGCTTGTTTTGCAATCAAAAATATTCTCTGTACAAATGTACTAATTACTCTAATAGAGACACAAGAGTCAGACGACTCAAACAGTTACACAAATGTACTAGTTGTCTCAAATCACATAATGTAATAGCTGTGACACCCCGCTGAACACCTGCAATAGGTGTGGAAGGGG
>WNGS01062960.1:5000-10974 GCA_020271785.1 Procambarus virginalis | reverse complement strand
GTTATTGAGCTATTAATTAATACTCGTAGGAGCGAAAAAATGGGAAATTTTAGCGAATTGGCACCTGTGTTGGTAATTAACCCTCTCACATGTCCTAATAAAGAGATTAGCCGCAGGCCAGGCGAGACGGTCCACAATGGCACCCGCCACACAATTACCACGGACAAAAGCGCCAAGGTTATGGTCTTCCAGTCACGTTTGTGGCACTGGAGGGATTGGTGTCCCTATGTGGCACTGGAGGGATTGGTGTCCCTATGTGGCACTGGAGGGATTGGTGTCCCTATGTGGCACTGGAGGGATTGGTGTCCCTATGTGGCACTGGAGGGATTGGTGTCTATGGCACTGGAGGGATTGGTGTCCCTATGTGGCACTGGAGGGATTGGTGTCTATGGCACTGGAGGGATTGGTGTCCCTATGTGGCACTGGAGGGATTGGTGTCCCTATGTGGCACTGGAGGGATTGGTGTCCCTATGGCACTGGAGGGATTGGTGTCCCTATGTGGCACTGGAGGGATTGGTGTCCCTATGTGGCACTGGAGGGATTGGTGTCCCTATGTGGCACTGGAGGGATTGGTGTCCCTATGGCACTGGAGGGATTGGTGTCTATGGGGCACTGTAAGTGTCAGTGACCCGATATAACACATATTTAAGGCTTGTTGACCCTACTTTATTTAAATAAAAGCGGTCACATAAACACAATTGTTCCATCACATTTAAGAAGGCATTACAAGGCGCTGCAACCTGAGACAATTTAAATGTCCATTGAAATGCCGATCTTGCCGGTTCACTGCATATTTTGCCACTACATATGCAAACAACGAGTGCAGTGTTATATGTGACTTACAGAGTGCATTCTTGGTACTGAACGCACATGGACGTAACACAGATAAGAATTAGTGATATTTGAATAACGTAGCTGGTTAATACCTGGTTGATGGGGTTCTGGGAGTTCTTCTACTCCCCAAGCCCGGCCGAGGCCAGGCTCGACTTGTGAGAGCTTGATCCACCAGGCTGTTGCTGGTGCTAAAGAAAATAGATTTGAAGTAAACCTTTTCTGAATTCCATATTAGTTTGGGACCTCAAAGCATGATCCTGTTGACACGCTTGCAAGGACAACCTGTAACAGACTTGTAGTGGAAATTAATACAGGTGTTTCAACAGCAATGACAAAACTAATATCCCATGACAATCTTATATTAGGACTAAAGTATAGCCAAGCCTAGAACAGCCCTTGTATGGTGAGAGGTGTTCACACTCAATAGTTGTTGTTTTGCTCTTTATTACTTTGTGCCAGCGTATTTTAATTAGACGAAATATAGGTAGGGTCAGTACGAACGTGTTTGTGTGATACCGGAGTACATTATGTGGTTAGGACTCAGAGGGGCGAGGACGATTTCCCGCCCAGTGGAGGGCGACGCAAAATTTTCCCAGAAACTGAAGACACCAAATGACGACGGTAACTGGGCAAAACAACTACCTGTTGCAACCAATCAGTGCCGAGGACAATCGTGGCTTCTTGCACGGCGGCCTGGAGATTGGCCAAGACCTTCACTTGTGTTCGCGAGTCGAGAGGCCGCACATGCCGAATGGCGCTCTGGCCCTGTTAACCCGGCAAACACAAACCGAAACTGTCTCTATTTCCCGCTTGTTACAACTTGTAATGAAGTTGTTACATCTTGGCTTAACGTGTTTATGACGTATTAGAACGTTGTTACAACTTGCTATATTGGTTGTTATAACTGGTTAGGTGTTTAAACTTGTTCGAACGTTGTACCAACGTCGTAGTTTCGGTGTGTGTTTGGCGGGTTGGTCCTGTTTCGTCAGTGTGACGCCGTGTCAGCAGGTCCGACCCAACAAAGGTCAGTGATGACAGCTAGGAGTGTGCGGGAACCCGGAGCTGATCTAGAGAAAATGGTTTGTTGGAAACTTTGTGAGAAAAGCTGAAACTAGACAAGTTGCTGCAAGCATGGGTACAGACCCATTGTTGGTGGTCTGTGTGGTCGGAGAGACCAGAAACATCTGAAGATCATGGACGTGCCACAGAAGGACGCCAGTCTTCGTGGGTACGAGGGAAAGTGACACCACTGTGTGGGGAAGTGGGGGGAAGGAGCCTAGACTACCCGTCGTACAGTATCCTGGGGCCACACAGGTCAACACCATGTTTGGTGTGTGTGTGTGGTGTGTGTGTGTGTGTGTGTGTGTGTGTAGACCCGAGGAACTCGCCACGCGCCGTGTGTGAGACATCAGCTATGAGCCAGACACCAGGAGCTACACACAACAGCGGTTTGGTCTAAGTCCGAAAGTATGCGCAAGTAAGCCCGAATTTAAAGGAATGAGGCGTCTTTAAATGAGCAGTGACATTTAAACAGAGACCAACGAGTTAGTCCCAGGTACCCAGAGTGGAAGCCCAATGAAAGTGAAGAGTATTAATATAGAAGCAGTTGGGGACCAGTGGTTGAAGCCGTGCGGCCGCCGTGTGAGGGCTGGTCAGCGTGTGAACAGTGTTACAGTGCAAAGGTGTTAGTGGGGGCTAGTGAAGGCTGCCCAACACGAGGGTGACCACAGTGAAATAAAGGGACAACAAGACGGGAGAACAAAGTAAAGGGCATATATAGGTGGTTTAATTTTAGCGAACTGACACCAATTACGCTTCGTTACCAAGTAAGTAACACGAAGTACTTCGTGTTTCTGTGGTAGAGGCCGCAGATGTCTACAGGTCAAGGAGGACCCAGGACAACCGACTCGTCCAGCGGATGGAAGCAGACTGGTGGACCAAAACTCTCCTGGCTCCAAGGGACAGTTGTCAATTAGCCTCCAACAATGTCAATATTTATTAGCCTTGAGTGTGTTGTCTACCAGTTGTTTAAGCAAAACTACTGTGGTGCAATCACAGTAGCTTTGGTGAAATATTATTAATTGGGAAGTGTTTGGCTTGTGAAGCGGGTTCCTGTGACGTCCCCCAAGGTGAGGATATAAGGTAAAATTTGAGTAGTAGCCTAGGAATCTATTATTAACAGGCATAGTCGCAGAGAACTGCAGATGATCGAAGTTGACATTATATATATATATAATATATAATATATATATATATATATATATATATATATATATATATATATATATTCCCACATCCAGAGACCATACCTTAAACTGCTGGTACAAGAACAGGTACAGTGGGTGTCTGAGGCAGGTACAAGAACAGGTACAGTGAGTGTCTGAGGCAGGGTACAAGAACAGGTACAGTGAGTGTCTGAGGCAGGGTACAAGAACAGGTACAGTGAGTGTGTCTGAGGCAGGGTACAAGAACAGGTACAGTGGGTGTGTCTGAGGCAGGGTACAAGAACAGGTACAGTGGGTGTGTCTGAGGCAGGGTACAAGAACAGGTACAGTGAGTATGTCTGAGGCAGGTACAATAAGTGTGCCGGAGGCAGGGTACAAGAACAGGTACAGTGGGTGTGTCTGAGGCAGGGTACAAGAACAGGTACAGTGAGTATGTCTGAGGCAGGGTACAAGAACAGGTACAGTGAGTATGTCTGAGGCAGGGTACAAGAACAGGTACAGTGGGTGTGTCTGAGGCAGGGTACAAGAACAGGTACAGTGAGTGTCTGAGGCAGGGTACAAGAACAGGTACAGTGAGTGTCTGAGGCAGGGTACAAGAACAGGTACAGTGGGTGTCTGAGGCAGGTACAAGAACAGGTACAGTGAGTGTCTGAGGCAGGGTACAAGAACAGGTACAGTGGGTGTGTCTGAGGCAGGGTACAAGAACAGGTACAGTGGGTGTGTCTGAGGCAGGGTACAAGAACAGGTACAGTGAGTATGTCTGAGGCAGGTACAATAAGTGTGCCGGAGGCAGGGTACAAGAACAGGTACAGTGAGTGTCTGAGGCAGGGTACAAGAACAGGTACAGTGAGTATGTCTGAGGCAGGTACAAGAACAGGTACAGTGGGTGTGCCTGAGGCAGGGTACAAGAACAGGTACAGTGAGTGTCTGAGGCAGGGTACAAGAACAGGTACAGTGGGTGTGCCTGAGGCAGGTACAAGAACAGGTACAGTGAGTGTCTGAGGCAGGTACAAGAACAGGTACAGTGAGTGTCTGAGGCAGGGTACAAGAACAGGTACAGTGAGTGTCTGAGGCAGGGTACAAGAACAGGTACAGAGGTACAGTAGGGGGGCACAACGTGGGGGTCTTGATGAAAATGCGGGCTTGGCGAGTCCCCTGGCAGCAAGAAATGACTGGCCCAGGTAATGTATCGCCGGCAAAGCTTTTAGTGGCCTGTAGTACACAACACCTGCAGAAGGGCGCAGGGAGGTAACTTTGGAGGAGGAGTTAGGGGAAGGGGGAGGGTCTTGAGAGGTAAATGGATATAGCGAGAAGAGGTACTCTCGCCTGGCGAGTGGCAGCATGAACTTTGCGGCCAATACAACCGGAACAAACTGTCAAATGCTTTTTGGCCCACACACGAGGTGGCTCCTCTTTATATCTACCTAAACACATTCATACAGTCTTTATATCATTCCTGGTATACCGGGCCATATGTATATTTCAACCATGGCGCCAATTTCTCTTCATCTTTCAAGAGAGCAAAATAAAAAGCTTTCTCAATCTCTCGACATATTGGGACGTTCCCAGTTCCTCGGATCAACTTGGTCATTTTTCTCTGCGCTCCTTCACGTGGATTCTGTGATTCGATGCCTAAATCTGAACTGCGTAATCTAAATGAGGCCTAATAGGCAAGATGAACATCAAGAGTAACATAATATTTACTACTAAAGCTTCAACATGTGAATTACAGTAGCCTATTTACTTAGCTTATAATGGCTTGTATGTATATCTATGATATAGAATGTCAGTCTGTGTGTGTGTGTAAAGTTAGAGGTCAAAGGCTTGGGCTAGCCTCACTCAAATTGGCAGAAGGAATATTTGGGGAATGGGATTAACATGGGCTGATCAGAATTCAAAAGGGAACCGCGTGACAGGGTCATATTCAGATCCCCTCGACGATTCTGGCACTGCTTGCTACTTGCACAGTTAAATATTTAAAAAACTCATCTTTGTTTCCTTTTAGAAATATACACCATTTTATTTAATCTCGGGAAAATTAACTGAAATTTCCTATTATTCAAACTAAGACCATAATCCCATTAAACATGTAAATTAAAATCTGCCCCTCCCATAGAAAATTTGAATTTAACTTAAAATTATTATATTATATTTAATATAAATGAATTATATTAAATTATTAATTATTCTGATTATTATAATATTTTATATTTATAAAATTATAAAATTAATATATTAAATTTATAAAATTATTAAATTAATATATTATATTAATTAAAATATAGGGGTACCACCTCTGGTGCCATTGTAGGGACCCACATCCTCGAAGAAGAAAATAAAGAGTATTCAGAGAAGACCTTGTGGATCTCACTGAACACTTTAATCGTTTCTTCTCCTACCACCCCTATTATTTTTTTATATATTTTGTTTTATTTCCTGCAACGCTACAGTTTACAGAAACACACACATATATATAATAAAATAACAACAAGTGTTCGAAGAAGTGTCCAGCTCCTCGGAGGTTGGGTGCGTACCCAGGATACAGCACGCATTTCCCCTCTGAACTGTGACACTGAGGCGCGGAACAGGAAACTGGCCGCTCGTGAGTCTTTAGTTTTCCCAATGAGTTTCTCCCCAACCTCCGTCAAGAACTAGAGTGCACATTTACCCCAGGCGCCCAGAGTCTCAGAGCCTATCGGCACGAACCTGTAACAACATTCTAGGTCTCTGTACTTGTTGGTTTTCTGGGTCTCCCTGAAGGTGGCCGCCCTGCCTCCTTCAACTGTGCTGTAAGGTAGATAGGTATCAGCCAATGTAGATGCACACGTGTAGTCCCATACGACCTGTTTACCATCCCCCAAGGCTGCAGGGTGACTCCATCTGGGCGTTTTTTGGCTGTTGTCAGGTCTGCACAA
>WNGS01062936.1:0-10394 GCA_020271785.1 Procambarus virginalis | reverse complement strand
CACCAACATTCATTCCAGGCTTACCGGACTTAGGTGAGTAGTTTTAGACTTAGGGGGTTCGACGTTACCTTTAAATTGGGACTTACCACATTTGTCAATGGTGTGTCCATATAATCGACAATACCTGCAGTACAGTTGAGAGGTACCTTGATCTGGGCTCGCTTTCTCGTAACTGTACCAAGACTTCTTGCTGGTAGGATCTGGAGTCAGCCGGTGGATGAGGCTGTAAGTGTCAGCTGACTTCGCACACTTCACTAACTCCGTCTCTTCCTTGTCTGCTAAGTATAGGCGGACAGGAGGAGGTACACGTCTCAGAAATTCTTCAACCAGTATGAGGTTGACAAGTTCTGAAAAAGTAGAGACATGTGCTGCCTCCAGCCATTTCATGAAATATCTTTGTTTGGTGTTAGCAAATTCTAAGAAGGTGGTGGTACTTGCCTTGACGTAGTCACGAAACTTTCGTCGATAGCTTTCGGTGGAGAGAAGGTAGGCGTCCAACACAGCTTGTTTCAGGGTGGTGTAGTCGTTTTCCGAAGCCAAAGTGCTGAGTGTGACTGCTGCTCTACCTGTTAAATGTACTCTGAGAAGGGTAGCCCATTGGTCGTCAGGCCAATTAAGTTGAACAGCAAGGGTCTCAAAAGTGGTAAAGAACACATCAACCTCCGTTTCGAGGAACGGGGCATTAACTTACTTGCATGGGAGATATTGAAACTGGGAGGAAGACTAGCTGCCGCTTGTTGGAGTTGAGCTTGGTGTGCAGCGTCCCTCGTGAGTTCTCGGTTACGACATTCTAGCATTGCTTCTGCCTGTCGTTGGTCGTGTTCCCGTTGTATCTCTAGTCGCTGTTGGTATAAGGCCAACTCACGTTCTTGCTGTCCTTTGAGGAGTAGGGCCTCCCTTTCACTTTCTTCCTTCCGGATGGCAGCTTCTTCCTTTCTGAGGTAGCTTCACGCGTTTGTTCTTCTTTTCTGAGGGCAGCTTCACGCTCTCTGATTGCAGCTTCACGCGTTTGTTCTTCCTTTCTGAGGGCAGCTTCACGCTCTCTGATTGCAGCTGCTTCTTGTTGTTGCTGTAGCTCGATCTTGGCAAGTTCCAATCTGAGCTTTATCGCTCTCAAGTCATCTTTATCTGAAATAATGTACTGTTCATGAGTAGAAGAATCTATAATATCTTCCTCAGCAAGGTGATCCAGTATCATATTATTAATGGCAAATTTGTTGGCTCCATCAGGAACTTCTAAGTGATACTCATGTGCAAGAGTTAACAAATCGACCCTCTTAGCTTGACGTAAGGTCCCTATTTCTCTTTCTGGATTTGCTATGAAAGCTTGTAAGCGGAACATGGTGAAAATATAGCAAAACAAAGGAGATGATATAGTGAGAATATGGTGAGTGTCAGAAACAGGAAACGTGGCAACTGATACCTATCCTGTGGGAATTATTAATAATTAAAGTAAATTCAAGATGGTAAATGAATAAGGTCGCAGGAAATCTTGTACCTGGTACTCACTATGGGAGGATAAAGGCAAGAAAATCCTACTAATTAGTGAAAACTAAGTTTAAAATACAAGTGAAACACTAAATGGCTTCAAAATAAATGAGGTAGTCCAAAAAATGTAGTCATACCTTGCCAAGTCACTATAGAACATAAGCCATGGTACCCACTGAAATTGAATATGGTATTTACAGAACTAGCGAACTTTGTGCTCAAAGAAACGCCAATTCCCTACCTTTAGTAAATACCATCAGTCTGACCGACGAGTAGGGGTGCGAGTGTCAACTGGTGACGAGAACTATCGGCGAGGTCCCAATTCGCCAATAATAGTTCGTGCTAGAGGATCTTAAGCCCTCTTTTTCCTCCTAGAGTCGGATTGCAGGACTTGGGTGCTATTGACCCGGAGACAGACCACAGTACCAGGGTACCTATGTGATAATCTGTCAAAAAGTGAGAAATATTGGGGGACAAAGATGTTAAACACGGAGGATAACACGGAAGGGGGAGACGACCAATTAAGAGTATGACTGCGGCCTACAGTCACCACGTAATCCAAAGTTGTCTCACTCTCACCATATGCTATTCCCGTAATGTACAATATACACAGCACCATATAAAATAAAGAATGATTAATGTGAATAATGGAAGCAAGGGAATGAAAGCCAAGTGTGCTTACCACAATTACCAATACCTGAGTGAAGCTCCCGGACAGACCCCCATTTAATATGTGACGGTAACGAGTTGGAAATGGTGGTCGGCAGTCTTCCAACTAGCAGGTGTCAGTGCTGGGCCACATATTAATATAAAAAAAAGAAAGAAAAAAAAAGAGAGAAAAAAAGAATGACTGCGTGATTGGTAATCTGTGGTAAGGTTGAAATTACGAAAGACAATAATAAAAATTGGATTTTAATAACAATAAAAAAAAACACAAATTGAAACAAATACAAAATCTTGGCTTACTGGTAAAAATAATAAACAATATAACATGAAAATAGATTACGTTAATGGGGAGGAGAATTGACATACAAAAGTAAGTAAAATATGAATGCTGGAATATATGCACTAACTATAAACCTCTATTTGACCACACAAGGTGAGTCACTTAGGAGTTCACAGCTTGCGAGCACACAATATTCTTGCTGGCAGAAACGCAAGGGACTCCAACAATAACTGGTGAGGTCTTGTGATTGGCGGGGAGCCGGAGTGGAGTGTTGGTTGGCGGCCAATGAGGAAGCTGGATGGCCGCAAGTCGCTAGTTAGGCAGTTGAAGGGTTCGGCGCGTCGACCAGGTGCAGCAGGTGCTGGAGTGGGGGGGAGGAGGGAGTTGCTGGTACGTGTGGCTATCATATACGTTTAGCCACTACAAAACGTATCTTGTATATTGATGAGGACAGGAGTGATTCGCAGAAATAGCAGGCTAAATCTCTGATAAGAGATTATCGTCACAAACTAATCATAATTTTTTGTAAACACATCTGCATGGGATACACATAGCAGTCAGTGGTTACTCTCTCTCTCTCTCTCTATTCAGATCATTTAATAGTTGGGAAAAATAACATCAATTCCTTTCTCCTGCTGCCGCTGTTCACGTATCTTTTTCATTTCACTTAGACTGACAGCTCACCAGAGGATGGAAGACTAATGTCAATTTTCAAGCCCCCATCTCTCTCACCCTTATAACCCTATAACGTAACATGACCAACATGATGACGTCGTTCTATGCCCAAATATCATTAATGTAACGTGTCCAACATGGTAACATCGTTCTTTGCCCAAATAACATTTTAAGAGTAACGAGCAACTTTCTGTCTGTTGTCCGAATATCATATTGATATGTGATAGTTTAGTTCATTTTATTATGCACCCATACCCATCTTGCGAGCGGTATTAGAAAGGGTTACAGAGTCACATAATGGCTCAGGGATTGAACCACACAATTCATTTAGTTAAGGAAGTTACAATCTTGATCAGCTACTTACAAAATACAATAAAAGTCAGCCCATCGACAATGGGTTCGAGACCGACCACAAGTATAGTTTCTAATTAAGCAGTGTCAATTTCACTTTGCCTCAGATCTACAGGATCTTGTTGAAGATTTAGTTTTAACAAAAAGTGAAACACGAGAACATGAACTAATTGGGTTGAGATAGGAGGAAAGGCTTTGCGAAAGATAAGAGCTGAGGAGACATGTTCGCTACCTACATTTCTTCATGTGAGTTTATTTTAGTTTAAAGTTTTCCATCTTAAATTAAATACTACCATCATCACCATCATCAACAACAACTTACTGGGTGCCTTAGTCATTCAGTTTACAACTCAGTAAGTGTTTACTGAACGTGGGAATCACGTCATGTGAGATTATTTAGTTTAGTTCAAAGTTTCCTAATCTTAAAATATTACGAACATCATCATCATCAATAACAACTTATTGCGTGACTTAGACATTCAGTTTACAACTCAGTAAGTGTTTACTGAACGTGGGAATCACTTCATATGTGATTATTTAGTTTAGTTCAAAGTTTCCTAATATTAAAATATTACGATCATCATCATCATCAACATCAACTTACTGGATGTCTTAGACATTCAGTTTACAACTCAGTAAGTGTTTACTGAAGGTGGGAATCACTTCATATGTGATTATTTAGTTTAGTTTAAAGTTTTCCCATCTTAAATTAAATACTATCATCATCATCATCATCAACAACAACTTATTGGGTGTCTTAGACATTCAGTTTACATCTCAGTAAGTGTTTACTGAATGTGGGAATCACTTCATATGGGATTTTTTAGTTTAGTTTAAAGTTTTCCATCTTAAATTAAATACTACTATCATCATCCATTGTCAGCCAATTACTATTCGTATCATCAAAGTCCTTTCAGTCATCAAACAAGCAGAGGTGCTGCATAAACCACTAAAGATCTGACGTATGCAAGGTACATCATTTTTGACAATTCTGACACCAACCCACCTTAGCGATTCGACTGTGCACAACACTAGCCTAGCACTCTTATTAATTTTATTCATTCACTGTTAACTTAGCATAGTGTAAGTTTTTTTTTCACATTTCATATCGCGTGTGTAGATTTAGTTTTAACAAAAAGTGAAACACGAGAGCGTGAACTAATCGGGTTGCGATAGGAGGAAAGGCTTTGTGGACGGCTAGTCATAACTTAACATAACAGATATGATTTCACAGAGTTTTAACCTTTTGCAAGTTTTTCAGTGTTTTCTCTTCACTTGTGCTAAGTGAGTCAGACAAAACGGGTCATTTCATTATTAGCCAAGGCAATACGCTATTAGCTAGTTAGTCAAAACATATAACACGCATTATTTCACAGGAATTTTTTCTAGCAAATATGGTTCCTTTAAGCAGTTCATCACATCAAACATCAGCAGTCCGCGAAATTCTCTTTAGTCAATAATCATCCTTTACAGTATTTCTTGACTAAAATAGCACTCCAAACATAAGTGGCCATTTTTATTCACACTGTCACACTTAGTCAATAATTTGTTTCGCAGAGTGACAAGTTATGCATAGTGACGAGATTTCACGCTGAGCATAGTTTTTAAGAGAGTTCACACTGTATTAATTACGGTCACGGATATCTTATGTTATGTTTATGAAGATCTTTACTTCTTATTTTCTTATTTTTACCCATTTCCCAGCACCCTGCTTTTCAGCCTTCACATATTCTTTTCAAATCAACTTGGCTTACTGTTTTTTCCAGTAGATTTGTTTCACATTACATATATTAATCAACTTTCAAATTCAGTTCAGTTTCTTTTCAATATCACAGCTTCGTTGTTCCCCTGTCAGTATCCAGTTCATCACCTCATATTATCAATGTCATTAATACTACTATCACCAACTATGTATCGGGTAGCTTAGGCATTCAGTTAACAACTCAGTAAGTGAAAATCACTTCATGTGAGCTCATTTTTAGTTTAGGATAAGGTTTTTCCATCGTAAAATAGTATTATCATCATGAACCAGGTATTGGACGGGTCTACCATTCAGTTTACAACTCAGTAACTGCTTACTGAACATAGATATCCCTCCATGCGTCCTCATTTTTAGTTTAAAGTTTCTCCATCGTAAAATAAAAAATATATATATTACTGTCACTAACCTTGCATTGGCTGGCTCAGACATTCAGTTTACAACTCAGTAAGTGTTTACTGAATGCAAAATCGCTACATGTGTGGTCATTTAGTTTAAAGTTTCCCAATCTTAAAATATTACTATCATCATCAACCATACATTGGCTGGCTTAGTCTTTCAGTTTACAACTCAGTGAGTGTTTACTGAACGTGGAAATTGTCACATGTGTGGGCATTTAGTTTAGTTTTAAGTTTCACAATCTTAAATTAAATACTATCATCAACCCCGTATTGGACTCTCGGGCATTCAGTTAACCACTCGGTAAGTGCTTACTGAACGTCGAAATCATTTCATGTGTGCCCATTTTTTACTTGAACCCGTCTCCACTCCAAACCGGACCTGCGGTCCGAGTCGGGACCCCAGGTCCTGACTGGTTTGGAGTGGAGACGGGTTCAAGTAAAAAATGGGCACACATGAAATGATTTCGACGTTCAGTAAGCACTTACCGAGTGGTTAACTGAATGCCCGAGAGTCCAATACGGGGTTGATGATAGTATTTAATTTAAGATTGTGAAACTTAAAACTAAACTAAATGCCCACACATGTGACAATTTCCACGTTCAGTAAACACTCACTGAGTTGTAAACTGAAAGACTAAGCCAGCCAATGTATGGTTGATGATGATAGTAATATTTTAAGATTGGGAAACTTTAAACTAAATGACCACACATGTAGCGATTTTGCATTCAGTAAACACTTACTGAGTTGTAAACTGAATGTCTGAGCCAGCCAATGCAAGGTTAGTGACAGTAATATATATATTTTTTATTTTACGATGGAGAAACTTTAAACTAAAAATGAGGACGCATGGAGGGATATCTATGTTCAGTAAGCAGTTACTGAGTTGTAAACTGAATGGTAGACCCGTCCAATACCTGGTTCATGATGATAATACTATTTTACGATGGAAAAACCTTATCCTAAACTAAAAATGAGCTCACATGAAGTGATTTTCACTTACTGAGTTGTTAACTGAATGCCTAAGCTACCCGATACATAGTTGGTGATAGTAGTATTAATGACATTGATAATATGAGGTGATGAACTGGATACTGACAGGGGAACAACGAAGCTGTGATATTGAAAAGAAACTGAACTGAATTTGAAAGTTGATTAATATATGTAATGTGAAACAAATCTACTGGAAAAAACAGTAAGCCAAGTTGATTTGAAAAGAATATGTGAAGGCTGAAAAGCAGGGTGCTGGGAAATGGGTAAAAATAAGAAAATAAGAAGTAAAGATCTTCATAAACATAACATAAGATATCCGTGACCGTAATTAATACAGTGTGAACTCTCTTAAAAACTATGCTCAGCGTGAAATCTCGTCACTAAGCATAACTTGTCACTCTGCGAAACAAATTATTGACTAAGTGTGACAGTGTGAATAAAAATGGCCACTTATGTTTGGAGTGCTATTTTAGTCAAGAAATACTGTAAAGGATGATTATTGACTAAAGAGAATTTCGCGGACTGCTGATGTTTGATGTGATGAACTGCTTAAAGGAACCATATTTGCTAGAAAAAATTCCTGTGAAATAATGCGTGTTATATGTTTTGACTAACTAGCTAATAGCGTATTGCCTTGGCTAATAATGAAATGACCCGTTTTGTCTGACTCACATAGCACAAGTGAAGAGAAAACACTGAAAAACTTGCAAAAGGTTAAAACTCTGTGAAATCATATCTGTTATGTTAAGTTATGACTAGCCGTCCACAAAGCCTTTCCTCCTATCGCAACCCGATTAGTTCACGCTCTCGTGTTTCACTTTTTGTTAAAACTAAATCTACACACGCGATATGAAATGTGAAAAAAAAACTTACACTATGCTAAGTTAACAGTGAATGAATAAAATTAATAAGAGTGCTAGGCTAGTGTTGTGCACAGTCGAATCGCTAAGGTGGGTTGGTGTCAGAATTGTCAAAAATGATGTACCTTGCATACGTCAGATCTTTAGTGGTTTATGCAGCACCTCTGCTTGTTTGATGACTGAAAGGACTTTGATGATACGAATAGTAATTGGCTGACAATGGATGATGATAGTAGTATTTAATTTAAGATGGAAAACTTTAAACTAAACTAAAAAATCCCATATGAAGTGATTCCCACATTCAGTAAACACTTACTGAGATGTAAACTGAATGTCTAAGACACCCAATAAGTTGTTGTTGATGATGATGATGATGATAGTATTTAATTTAAGATGGGAAAACTTTAAACTAAACTAAATAATCACATATGAAGTGATTCCCACCTTCAGTAAACACTTACTGAGTTGTAAACTGAATGTCTAAGACATCCAGTAAGTTGATGTTGATGATGATGATGATCGTAATATTTTAAGATTAGGAAACTTTGAACTAAACTAAATAATCACATATGAAGTGATTCCCACGTTCAGTAAACACTTACTGAGTTGTAAACTGAATGTCTAAGACATCCAGTAAGTTGATGTTGATGATGATGATGATCGTAATATTTTAAGATTAGGAAACTTTGAACTAAACTAAATAATCACATATGAAGTGATTCCCACCTTCAGTAAACACTTACTGAGTTGTAAACTGAATGTCTAAGACACCCAATAAGTTGTTGTTGATGATGATGATGATCGTAATATTTTAAGATTAGGAAACTTTGAACTAAACTAAATAATCTCACATGAAGTGATTCCCACCTTCAGTAAACACTTACTGAGTTGTAAACTGAATGTCTAAGTCACCCAATAAGTTGTTGTTGATGATGATGATGATCGTAATATTTTAAGATTAGGAAACTTTGAACTAAACTAAATAATCTCACATGACGTGATTCCCACGTTCAGTAAACACTTACTGAGTTGTAAACTGAATGACTAAGGCACCCAGTAAGTTGTTGTTGATGATGGTAGTATTTAATTTAAGATGGAAAACTTTAAACTAAAATGAACTCACATGAAGAAATGTAGGTAGCGAACATGTCTCCTCAGCTCTTATCTTCCGCAAAGCCTTTCCTCCTATCTCAACCCTATTAGTTCATGTTCTCGTGTTTCACTTTTGTTAAAACTAAATCTTCAACAAGATCCTGTAGATCTGAGGCAAAGTGAAATTGACACTGCTTAATTAGAAACTGTACTTGTGGTCGGTCTCGAACCCATTGTCGATGGGCTGACTTATATTGAATTTTGTAACTAGCTGATCAAGATTGTAACTTCCTTAACTAAATGAATTGTGTGGTTCAGTCCCTGAGCCATTATGTGACTCTGTAACCCTTTCTAATACCGCTCGCAAGATGGGTATGGGTGCATAATAAAATGAACTAAACTATCACATATCAATATGATATTCGGACAACAGACAGAAAGTTGCTCGTTACTCTTAAAATGTTATTTGGGCAAAGAACGATGTTACCATGTTGGTCACGTTACATTAATGATATTTGGGCATAGAACGACGTCATCATGTTGGTCATGTTACGTTATAGGGTTATAAGGGTGTGAGAGATAGCTTGAAAATTGACATTAGTCTTCCATCCTCTGGTGAGCTGTCAGTCTAAGTGAAACAAAAAAGATACGTGTACAGCGGCAGCAGGAGAAAGGAATTGATGTTACTTTTCCCAACTATTAAATGATCTGAATAGAGAGAGAGAGAGAGTAACCACTGACTGCTATGTGTATCCCATGCAGATGTGTTTACAAAAAATTATGATTTGTTATAATAATAATATTGAAGACCACCTTATGACTCTCGTTACTCTTAAAAAAATGCTTTTTGAGCAAAGAACGAAGTTAGCATGTTGGTCACGTTACGATACAAGGTTCGACATATGATCAGAAATAATACTAAAGGCTTTGCACAGAACATCCGGTCTGGGAAGGGTGAAGTGATGCTTTGAAGGGGGTGGGAGTGGGGATGGGGGATTGGTGTGGGGGGTGGATGGGGTGAGGGTATGGTCATCCCAGTACCTCGCCCATGTCACTACGCCTCAAACCAGCATGAAGGTTGGACCCTAACGAGACGGGTTGATGTTTCACTCATTCACGAGTCTTGAACATTCTGTGTCATTGTCTTCCTATGATAACGCTGATGTGTTTTATAAGGTCTGCACAGCAATACTGAGTGTAGGAAGAAGAGGTGATGGAGATTGAGAAAAATACGCTTACATTTCAATTATATTTATTGGGAGAGCCGATGTTGGGATCACAGTTAACAAAATTTGTAGGTAGTGATCACGTCTCACGCGTTGATGTGTAGACTTATTTTGAATTTTCTAACTGGCGCATCATGATTGTAACTTGAGAGAGGGAGAGAGAGAGAGAGAGAGAGAGAGAGAGATGGATGGATGGATGGATGGGTGGGTGGGTGGATGGATGGATGGAGGGAGGGATGTGTGGATGGATGGATGGATGGATGGATGGTGCATCCCATTACCGTCACTCCCCCAGTGCATCTTAAGTACCTCTCCTCTCTGTCAGAAACCGCAAATGACCCTCCAACCATCTCACGCCTAGGGGAAGCTCCCCTCGCCCCCCTCCCCTACCCCCCATCAACATATGTTGGGACCCCTCTCACCTACACACAGCCTCTACATAGCAATACATAGTCTCATTTTTTAATCATAACTATTATCTACACATTGGGATTAACAGCCATGGGGGGAAGGCCCCCTCACTCTCCCTCCCAATCTACCTGTCTACAGATTGGATGATTGGCTAGGACGACCAGAAGCTTCGATAGACTGAATGAAAGCCTTTC
>WNGS01062927.1:9906-25599 GCA_020271785.1 Procambarus virginalis | reverse complement strand
ATTGGGGTTATGGTTATAGCAAAATTACAGTGATGCTCAAGTAAATGTTTCAAAATACCATGTCGCGAAAGAATAGGATTAGGACAGCAACAAAGAGGCTGTTGAATTCGTAAATTAAATAAGGAGTTCTGCCCAGGTGGAGCTCTTCGAGTCTAGAGTAGCTGAGCCCTACTGAGCAAGGGCGTTGCGTGGGGGTACGGTAGTGGGAAGGGATGCCCCCCGGGAATCGGGGGCCCCCGCAAATGCCATGATCATGCTGTGGTGGTGATCATTACAGCAATGGTTGGTGTGATCACAGTTATCAGCCATTGTTGATGGTTGTGATCATCAGTTACATGCCATTGTTTGTGGGGTCGGATCAGTCAGTTGTACAGGAATGACACGCGATTGTTTGTTGTCTGGGGGTGTGATTCGATCAGTTACACCATAGCCCTGTGTGTCGGTCTGGGTGGCTGTCATTACCCAGCCTTGTCGTGTGATCATGCAGTTACGCCACTTGTCTGTGCGTTAGTGAGCTGACTCAGTACGAATGACATCATTGTGGTGTGGATGCTACGGATGCGACAGGTTACAGGTACAGCCGGAGTTGGTTGTGGGTTTGATGCATCAGTTACAGTGCCATTGTTGTCGTGTGTGATCCAGTTACAGTGCAGGTAGGTGGAAACAGCCATTGTTGTGGTGGCGATAGAGTTACAGCTTAGTTGGGTGGTAGATTGGAAGTACTGGGTTGGCGTACAGCCTATGTGTGTGGTGGGTGTGACATGTACCCTAAGGGGTCGCAGCAGTTACAGCCATCTGTTGTTGGGTGTGACTGTTCATCAGTTACAGCCATTGTTGTGGGTGTTGATTCATCAGTTACAGCCATTGTTGTGGGGTGGAATCATCAAGTACACCGTTGACAGCCATTGTTGGTGGTAGGTGAATCACTACAGTTACACGGCCAGGTTAAGTGTGGTGTGTGATCCATTACGCCAATTGGTTGTGGTGAGGACGATCAGTTAGGCCTTGGATGGTGCCGGTATCAGTCATTGTAGCAAGCCACATTGTTGCTGGTGTGAATCAAATCAGTTACAGCCATTGTTGGGGGTGTGTGTCATCATGCAGTTACAGCCCTATGTAGTGTGGGTTGTGCATCATCAGTTACAGCCATTGTTGTGGGACGTAGTGTCTCATGCAGTTACAGCCATTGTTAGGTGGTTGTCTTCATATCGTTACAGCCATTCGTTGTGGTGTGTCTCATTACAAGGCCTTGTTTCACCAGTGTAGCCATTGATTAGTGGTGTTGTTCAGTGCGTTACAAGGTCCATTGTTAGTGGTGTGTTCACTGGTGATCATCTAGCCATTGTTGATGGTGTGTTCAATCAGTTACAAGTCCAGATTATATGTTTGCTGGTTGTGTAGTCTACAAGTTCAAGCCATTGTTGTGGTGGGTGTTACACAGTTACAGGGCCATTGGTTGTGGTGTGTATCAATCAGTTATTTTAGAACAATTACAGCCATCGGTTGTGGTGCGATCAGCTATCAGTTACTGAGGCCATTGTTGATGGTGGTGTGTTCAACAGTTAAAACCATTGCTATACCTTTCTAAATTTCACACAATGAAACAGTGCTGGAGACTAGCTGGATTGACATTGACTTGGCTTAAGTGTAGACTTTACCTTAGTTCAATAAATCCTGTTACCGAACGGAGGCCTGGTCCGCCGACCGGGAGCCGCGGGGACGCTACAGTCCCGGAAGCACCCTCAGGTAACCTCAAGGTACACCTACAAGGCTAACCTCAAGGATAACCATACACAGGATTAACCTCAAGGTAACGCATGACAAGGTTAAACTCCAGCAGTGTACAGCTAATGGGAAATAAATTAATTCCAGACCGAGTTGATCAAATCACAAGAAGTGACACTTAACTTGACTCTAGAGCTGACCTAGAAGGTTATACAAGTGCCATTATTCTAAGCAGTTAGCAGCAGTAATTGATTAAATGCTTATACTTAGTTACCAGCATTAGACAAGGGAAAATCGCTTGCTTAGGCTTCGAGGGGGCGGGGAGGGAACCCACGTTGGACCATGCTAAAGAGTTCATCGCTGGGAAAGTTACACCCTGTAAATAGTTACACATTAGTTCTAAAATGATACAGAGAACTTGAATAAATTGGCACAAGGTATAATCTGTCGGTTATCTGTGCACTGTCGGCATTAATAATATTACAAACTAGACTAAAAAACATTAGAATATCACTTAAGTACTGAAGATATTCGTTTAAAATTAGATTAAAATCCATGTGTGGGCATGCTACTTGATTTGCAATCATAGAAAATATTCAAGGAGTAATTGCTGTCAGATTGACAAAACATCATATTGTGCTAGTACTAGTAATGTTACATATTTGCTAGTATATCCTACTTCAGTAATTCAGTATAAGAGGGGACGTGAATTGAAATTAAGGTATCCCTAGGTGGATACATCAAATTTCTCAACCTCCGGTATCGCGTAGATTGGACGTTCGTTGATACTCATTCACATTACGGAGAATTGGTTTCCATTTACTATGATAGTCTCTATTGACTTTTCTGTAAGACTAATCATAGTCTACTTGCACACTGGTGGATTCAGGAAACCAGTATATCATTCAGTGCAACGCCACACTGGGTGGAGGTGAAAAAAACCTATGGGGAGCACACCTCTCACACAAGACATGAGAGCACACCTCTCACACAAGACTTGGGAGCACACCTCTCACACAAGACTTGGGAGCACACCTCTCACACAAGACTTGGGAGCACACCTCTCACACAAGACTTGGGAGCACACCTCTCACACAAGACTTGGGAGCACACCTCTCACACAAGACTTGGGAGCACACCTCTCACACAAGACTTGGGAGCACACCTCTCACACAAGACTTGGGAGCACACCTCTCACACAAGACTTGGGAGCACACCTCTCACACAAGACTTGGGAGCACACCTCTCACACAAGACTTGGGAGCACACCTCTCACACAAGACATGGGAGCACACCTCTCACAAAAGACATGGGAGCACACCTCTCACAAAAGACATGGGAGCACACCTCTCACAAAAGACATGGGAGCACACCTCTCACAAAAGACATGGGACAGCACACGGCTCTCTTCAACACAAGAAATGTGGAGTCACACGCTCTCACACAAGACGATGAGCAAGCACGTCACATCTACATCAACAGACATGGTGAGCAGGCCGCATCTCACAATGCAAGACAGGTGGGGAGCACGCCTAATGCACAGACAGACATGAGAGCAATGTGCCTCATTCACAACAGACATCGGAAGCATAGGCCGTCTTCACGACAAGTACATGGTAGCACACATCGTGCTCACACAAGACATGGGGAGCATACCGCCTCTCAACACAGCACATTGGGAGCATGGCCGTTCTCACAAACAGACATGGGCAGGCCACGACCTCTCCAACTAGAACATTGCGAGCGACGCCTCGATCAAAGAAACAGACATGGGCAGCAACAGACCTCTCACACACAGACAGTGGGGAGCAACGCCTGCCTCACAAACAGCACATGGGAGCAACGCCTCTCACAACAGAGCATGGGTGGGTGGGAAGCCAAAACACCCTCACTCACACAGAGACAGTGGGAGCATGCCGTCTCACACAATATGGGAGCACGTCCTCTCAAACACAGACATGTGAGCAGCGCCTCTCACAAACAGATCATGGGGAGCATCGCCTCTCACAACAGACACTGGTAGCACGCCTCTGCACACAGGAACATGGGAGGTCTACGGCCTCTAGACAACAGACACGGGAGCACACCTCTCACACAAGACATGGGAGCATACCTCTCACAACAGACATGGGAGCATGCCTTTCACAACAGACATGGGAGCATGCCTTTCACAACAGACATGGGAGCATGCCTTTCACAACAGACATGGGAGCATGCCTTTCACAACAGACATGGGAGCATGCCTTTCACAACAGACATGGGAGCATGCCTCTCACAACAGACAGGGGAGCAAGTGGCACACCTCTCACAACAGACATGGGAGCATGCCTTTCACAACAGACATGGGAGCAAGCCTCTCACAACAGACATGGGAGCACGCCTCTCACAACAGACATGGGAGCATGCCTTTCACAACAGACATGGGAGCATGCCTTTCACAACAGACATGGGAGCATGCCTTTCACAACAGACATGGGAGCAAGCCTCTCACAACAGACATGGGAGCAAGCCTCTCACAACAGACATGGGAGCAAGCCTCTCACAACAGACATGGGAGCAAGCCTCTCACAACAGACATGGGAGCAAGCCTCTCACAACAGACATGGGAGCAAGCCTCTCACAACAGACATGGGAGCAAGCCTCTCACAACAGACATGGGAGCAAGCCTCTCACAACAGACATGGGAGCAAGCCTCTCACAACATAGAAGAAGATAAATCAACTTTAAAACACTAAACTCGACAGCCTAAACTTCCACTTATCACGAAGGGCAATAAGTATGTGCGTTGCGTTGTGTTCGTGCAAAGGCGCCACCGACTGGTGTTAGGTGATGGTACAATATTACATGGGAATAGAGAACACCAACAACCAAACTACAGATTTTGTCCGACCTACGTTAATTCTCCTAATCGTATACCTCCAAAGTATACTTAGCTTCAATATGTAGCCCAGTAAGAGATATCCTCAAGATGACAGTCATTCCTTGTCATAATTCATATCCAGATGAATTCACCATCCCTTGGAGTAAGAAAAGCAAGCGAGTAATTGAGTTTAGACTATCAAGTCAAATTACAGGACGATAGTGATGGATGTATATCTTTTCAATTAAGATGTATCAATGGACTACCTAGCCAGTTGACTACCTGTCTGAGTATTTGAGGCAGCAATGATAATGTCCAAGCGCACCACAGATCTCTTGATCAGGGTCTCCTGGTTGGCTGCGATCTGATCCGAGGGGCCGAATAGTTTCGAGGTGTGGTGGCTGCCTGAGCCAGCCGACGTAAATAGTCACAGCCTGGGGTGTAGGACAGGTTCGATCAGGGGGGGTGCTGGATCTACGAGTGTTGCGTCTTTTTGAACACTGGGAGAGGTCAGGTGCAGTGTGAAGCCAGCGTGGTGTATTGGTGTAGCGAAAGAATGTTGAAAGGTCTTGGGCCTTCAATGTCTGTGATTCGAGTTTGGGCAAGTTCCTTCAGCATGCATAGTTGGCGACCGTGCCTTGCTCTTGCAGTGGGGGGCTTTTTCTGCGTACATGCCTAGTCCATGTAGTGCCTGATTTTGGCTGCACAGTGAGTAGATAGTATATTCCTCTGGTGTGTGCAGATTCTGGATCCACGTCATTCTAATATTTCCCAAATTTAAATTATTATGTAGGCTCATCGCAGTCTCTACTCTAGGGAATACAGTACTAGATGTTATGAAAAACCAAACTCACACATGTATTTGTGGATTTTATGTGCAAAGATTTGGCCAAACGTACCTTTTGCATTCTCCTGAGTGCTTTACCAAGGTCTCATATACTGTGCTCAGACCAAAGAAAATGTGCAAACCGAACATATACTCAGGACCTTGATAGCACCCAGGAGGAGTGCAAAAGACTTTGCTGATACTCTTACAATTAAAAATACACTAGTACAGAAGTGTGGGATTTTTATCCTAGTGTTATTATGTATGAAGAAGAGTATTGTCTATTAGTACGTAACTGGTACTCAGAAACTCATACTCAGCACAGAGACACTTGATTGAAGAACTAGTTTCTTAAACACGGCCAATCAGAACAGCTCTTTTAATCAACAAATAATTTCTTAATAATGGACCTGTAATCAAGGAGAAAAAAAACGAGTGGGACTCAATAGGGTGAACCAAAAAAATTACACCATCAAACACAATCAAATGTAGAACTACTCATATATACAGATAATTCAGCAATATGAACACTAAAATGTTACCAAGAATTCAGTGACCTGTAAATGAACTGTTTAACTATACCCTCAGAAAATTGATGGGAGTTGTGCAACAGGAGTTTGACATACATCTACTTCAGTGATATTGCATGTGTAAGTGCCATGCGAGTTAACCTTGTCTGTCAGACCATTGTTTGCTAGTGGTTAACAATACGCTATTCCACAATTCAAATATCACTGAAGTCAGATTTATGTCAAACTCCTGTTGACAACTCACTCAATGTTGTCTGAGTTAAGTTAAAAGTATCATGTACAGTACTGAATTCTTAGATAACATCTTTAGTTGCAATTGCATTACTGTATATATGGAAGGATTACATACACTTTGAATGGTGTAATTTTTATTTGGATTCACCCCGTAGTATGATGGTGCACTTTTTTGTCTCCTTGTATGGTACAGGTCACATTAATTAAGGAGATTATTTATGTTAAAGAGCTTGTACCGCGTATTGGCTGTTAGAAACTTAGTTCTTCAACAAGTGTCCTGTGATGTGTATGGTTTTGAGTACAGTTAAGTAATGATAATATCTTCTCACAGACATACTAACATAGGAGACAGGAAATCAGCAACTCTGTAGTGTGCTGTGTGTTCATTGTATGGTAAAGATTACACAAAGTCTTTTGGCAACTCGGTCCTGGGTGCTTGAGTATCAGGTCGTGAGTGATATTGTTGTAGAGGGTTGCCTTTACTTTGGTCTGCCAGCAAAGCAAGTGTATATGAGACCTTGGTAAGTCCTGCAGGAAAGTGGTCAAAGGTACGTTGCAAATCGTATCGCATAAAATACATACAATACAGTTCGCATGGTGCCGGTTTTTAGATAATTCTGGGTATCGTGTCATGTCCCTAGAGTTAATGACCTGGAGAGATACACTAAGAGTTATAATTTGGACAAATATTAAAAATGACTGGGATCCATAATGGCTGTCGGTCAGCAGCCGGAAAATAACAGCTGTACTTGTGAGCAAAAGGCATGGCAGGATTGTGCAGAAAAAAGCCCTCACATGCATACGGAGCAGAGGGTGGACAATACGGCATTGGGTGCTGATGAAAGAACTCGAGTCAGCATGTGGAAGACCAAGACTTTTCAAACATTCTTGTCGCTACAGTAGTGAACGTGGCCGCCTGAGACTGGTGACCTGAACGCTCCCAGTTGTTGCAAAAAGATCAACTCGAGAAGGCACGGCTGAGTCAACGCTTGATCAACCAGGCTCGTGACTTGGTTACGTCGGCTTGGGCTAGCAGCCACATCGAACATCCTGGTCGATCAGACCAGCAACCAGGAAACCTGATCAGAGACTGGGCTGTGGGGACATTGATCTCAAAATCTAAGACAGGTAAGTCACTGGTAGGTAGTCATGATACATCTAATGAAAAGTAAAACATCACATTCCTGATTTTTAGCTAAACTCAATAATGCGTGCTTTTTTCTACAGGATGGTGAATTCATATGGAATGAATATGAACAAGGAATGATCTTGGGATCTTTCTTCTGGGGCTACATATTGACTAATATATATCTTGGAGGACGATTAGGAGAGTCTAATAGGTGGCAAAATTTGTGTTTGGTGTTGGTGTTCTTATCACATCTGATATTGACCACATCCTAACACCAGTGGTGGCACGGAACAAGCACGCCATTACTTATTGCCCTTCGTGTAGTGGAAGGGTTTAGGCGAGGTTAGTGTTAAAGTTGATTATCTCTTTATGTTGGTGAGAGGCATGCGTGCCCATGTCCTGTTGTGAGAGGCATGATCCCATGTCTGTTGTGAGAGGCTTGCTCCCATGTCTGTTGTGAGAGGCATGGCTCCCATGTCGTGTTGTGAGAGGCATGCTCCCATGTCTGGTGTGAGAGGCATGCTCCCATGTCTGTTGTGAGAGGCATGCTCCCATGTCTGTTGTGAGAGGCATGCTCCCATGTCTGTTGTGAGAGGCATGCGCCCATGTCTGTTTGTGAGAGGCAGTGCTTCCATGTCTGTTGTGAGAGGCATGCTCCCATGTCTGTTGTGAGAGGCTTGCTCCCATGTCTGTTGTGAGAGGCTTGCTCCCATGTCTGTTGTGAGAGGCTTGCTCCCATGTCTGTTGTGAGAGGCTTGCTCCCATGTCTGTTGTGAGAGGCATGCTCCCATGTCTGTTGTGAGAGGTATGCTCCCATGTCTTGTGTGAGAGGCATGCTCCCATGTCTGTTGTGAGAGGTGTGCTCCCATGTCTTGTGTGAGAGGTGTGCTCCCATGTCTGTTGTGAGAGGCTTGCTCCCATGTCTGTTGTGAGAGGTGTGCTCCCATGTCTGTTGTGAGAGGCGTGCTCCCATGTCTTGTGTGAGAGGCATGCTCCCATGTCTGTTGTGAGAGGCGTGCTCCCTCTGTCTGTTTGTGAGAGGCGTGCTCCCATGTCTGTTGTGAGAGGCGTGCTCCCATGTCTTGTGTGAGAGGCATGCTCCCATGTCTTGTGTGAGAGGTGTGCTCCCATGTCTGTTGTGAGAGGCGTGCTCCCATGTCTGTTGTGAGAGGCGTGCTCCCATGTCTGTTGTGAGAGGTGTGCTCCCATGTCTGTTGTGAGAGGCGTGCTCCCATGTCTGTTGTGAGAGGTGTGCTCCCATGTCTGGTGTGAGAGGCATGCTCCCATGTCTTTTGTGAGAGGTGTGCTCCCATGTCTTTTGTGAGAGGTGTGCTCCCATGTCTTGTGTGAGAGGTATGCTCCCATGTCTTGTGTGAGAGGTATGCTCCCATGTCTGTTGTGAGAGGCTGCTCCCATGTCTTGTTGTGAGAGGCGTGCTCCCATGTCGTTGTGTAGAGGCGTGCTCCCATGTCTGGTGTGAGAGGTGTGCTCCCATGTCTTGTGTGAGAGGTGTGCTCCCATGTCTTGTGTGAGAGGTGTGCTCCCATGTCTTGTGTGAGAGGTGTGCTCCCATGTCTTGTGTGAGAGGCATGCTCCCATGTCTTGTGTGAGAGGAGTGCTCCCATGTCTTGTGTGAGAGGTGTGCTCCCATGTCTTGTGTGAGAGGTGTGCTCCCATGTCTTGTGTGAGAGGTGTGCTCCCATGTCTTTTGTGAGAGGTGTGCTCCCATGTCTTGTGTGTGTGATTGGAGGCGTGCTCCCATGTCTTGTGTGAGAGGCATGCTCCCATGTCTTGTGTGAGATGTGTGCTCCCATGTCTTGTGTGAGAGGCATGCTCCCATGTCTTGTGTGAGAGGTGTGCTCCCATGTCTTGTGTGAGAGGTGTGCTCCCAAGTCCTCCCAAGTGTGGCCGTGCCTGAATGATATATGGTTCATGAAGTGTGCAGTACTATGATTAGTCTTACAGAAAAATCAATAGAGACTATCATAGTAAATGGAAACCATTACAGTAATGTGAATGAGTATAAAACTGCCTATCTACACGCTAACAGGATTTGAGAAATTTGATGACAGTAGGAATACAGAATAGTTAACATACAGTACATAGCAGTATGATTTTGTCAAAAAATTCTGAACGGCAAATCATGAATATTTTAGTATGCAAATCAGTAGCATGCAATGGTTAAATGTTAATATTTCAGTATTAAGTTTAATTGTTTTTAGTCTAGTTTGTATATTATTAATGCACAGTGACATAAAAGGATATCTTGTGCCAATTTATTCAAGTTCTCTGTATCATTTTAGAACTGATGTGTAACTATTTACAGGGTGTAACTTTCCCAGCGATGAACTCTTTGATGGCCAAGTGGGTTTCCCCCCTCGAACGAAGCAAGACGAGTTCCCTTGTATATGCTGGTAAATATAAGCATTTAAATAATTACTGCTGCTAACTGCTTAGAAATAATGGCTTTATACCTTCTAGGTCAGATCAGAGTCAAAGTTAGTGTCATTCTTGTGATTTGATCAACATCGTCTGGAATTAATTTATTTCCCATTAGCTGTACACTGCTGGAGTTTACCTTGTATGGTTACCTTGAGGTTACCTCTGTATTGGTTACCTTGAGGGTTACCTTGTATGGTGTACCTTGAGGTTACCTTGAGGTGCTTCCGGGGCTTAGCGTCCCCGGTGGCGGGCCCGGTCGTCGACCAGGCCTCCTGGTACAGGATTTATTGAACTAATAAACTACACCAAGCAATGTCAATCCAGTCTCCAGCACTGTTTCATTGTGTGAAATTTAGAAAGGTATAGCAATGGTTTTAACTGTTGAACACACCACAACAATGGCTGTACTGATGATCACACCACAACGATGGCTGTAACTGAGTGAACACACCACAACAATGGCTGTAACTGTTGAACACACCACAACAATGGCTGAACTCGTTGAACACACCCAACAATGGCTGTAACTGATGAAACACACTCACAACAATGGGCTGTAACTGATGAACACACCACAACAAATGGCTGTAACTGTTGAACACACCACAACAATGGCTGTAACGATTGAACACGTCACAGGGGCGGGGAAAATGTGAACACACCACAGGAGGCTGTGGAACTGTTGAACACACCACAACAATGGCTGTAACTGATGAACTACACCACAACAAGGGCGGTTAACTGATGAACATCCCACAACAATGGCTGTAAGCTGATGATCACACACAACACCCTACTGTGATCACCACAACAATGGCTGTCAACTGACTGCTTCACACCACAACAATGGCTGTAACTGATGATCACACACTCCACAACAATGGCTGTAACTGATAATCAAACCACACATCAATGGCTGGAACTGAGCACCTCACACCACAACAAATGGCTCGCTAACTTGGATCGATCACACGCACCAACAATGGCTGTACACTGAGGTGAAGTCACACCACAACAATGGTCTGAGTAAGCGTGTGATGTATTGCACGAACGCACAACCAGCATGAGCTGTGAACTAGACATGATACACCACAACAATTGCTGCACGGTGGACTGATGACATGTCACACGAACAGGTGGCTGTGCAGGCGAATGATTCAATCATTTCTCACACAATGGCTGTTAACTTGATGACTGTCACCACCAACCAACATGGCTGAGAACTGTTGATCAAACCACATAATGGCTGTAACTGTGTGTAATGATCACACACAGCGAACAATGGAACTAGAGAAGTACTGATTATGACACACCACGAACAAGGTGGCGGTACTATCCCACAAGCAATGGACTGTGGGTGAGAGGACTTGATCCACCACATCAACGTAGTTGGCCGTTAACTGACTGAATAACAAACAGCAAAAATGTGACTGTCACACTGCATGATCACACCGACGAACAATGGCTGTAGCCGTGATGATCCACACAACAAAGTGGCTGTAACTGATGATCACAGGGGTCACGCACGAACAACATGGCTGTAACTGATGCACTCACCAGCAATGAATCATGGAATTTGATCAGTAGGCGTAGCTTCTTGGTGTCAGACCTCTAGTGGCTCACCCAGAAACTGCGAATTTAATTAGCATTCAACACTTTTTTTCTAAATTCTATTCTTTAGAACATTTATTTCTGAACATTACTTTGACACTGAATTTTGTTATAGCGCTAATAACCCAAGGGTAACATAGGAACTTTAAAAATGGGTGTAAATATTTGGGTGTTGCTGAGCTGGACGCTGAAAAGTTCAGAATTGTGTTACAGGTAGAGGTCCCGCACAGTGAGAGGGCGGACTGTGTGTAAATCTTGTTAAGGTAAATACAGTAATAATTCTGAGAGGGTGAATTATTTAAGGACAGTGTGAGGGGTAGGAGAGAAGCGAAGCTTGGTAAAACATGTGCACAGTACGTCTTATGGGCTGTATTCACGTACACTGGATTCATGGTAAACTAGTTAGTGTAACTGTGTGTTCAGGAGCGTCGAATTTGGAACGTGTTGCTAGGTCACTGTCCACAGTGCTCTGGTCTGTATTATGGTCAGTCATCTTGTCGCATCTGGGGGCCTGGGCCAGCAGTCTTGCGATATGTATGTTATGGTATGCTGTTGTGTCTTTCACTGTTGGGAGTTGCCAAAGGGTAACATAGGAACTTTAAAAATGGGTGTAAATATTTGGGTGTTGCTGAGCTGGATCTGAAAAGTTCAGAATGTTTTACAGTAGAGCCCACAGTGAGAGGGCAGACTGTTTAATTGTTAAGGAATACAGTAATAATTCTGAGAGGGTGATTATTTAGGACATGAGGGTAGAGAAACTACTGGTAAAACATGTGCAGTAGTCTATGGCTATTTCATACACTATTCATTAATTATTATTAATTGTTTCAGGAGCTCAGTTTGGAACTGTGATATCACTTCCAATCTCTGGCTTATTATGTCGGTCATCTTTCCTTGGGGCTGGCCAGCAGTCTTCTATGTTTTGGTATGCTGGACTCCTTTGGTTCTTACTCTGGATGCTTGTGGTATGTTTAATTAAAATAATATTACTATACCATGTTTGCCCAGCTTATATGGTGCACATAAAAGTCATAATATAGAAAGCCACATACACAAAAAATCTTTGTCTTTAGCATTACGGTCGTCATAACCTTTAGCGCATACTGAAGGTGTTCTATAGGCCAGATGCCTTACTTCCTTCCTTCCAGGAGTCCCATCATAGGGTATCCAGAGTAGAAGTTTCTCCAGGAGGCTTATCACTACACAAACTTCTCACTTTCAGCTCTAATATTCTTTCATGCATATCCACCCTTCCTTTCCAGATATACTGATTACATCCTCTACAAATGAATCTTTTATTTCACCCTCCTACACCCCTCATGGTAAAAATTCTCTGGTATTTCTTTGGACATTTGTCCAAATGTACCATCTTCGTGTATTGCACTTCACCTACTCCACAACACCATGTTTATTTCCCACTCACCCCTTTCACTCATACCATGTCTTTCATATATACTGTATATCATATCTCTTCTATCTATATCATATCTATATCTATCCATCTCTCTAGGGTGATATATGATCCCCTGCTCCTTGTGCCTCAACAGTGGGGTCAGATTTTGGTCTCTTGTCCTTGGTAGGGTACAATGACTCATAAGGGCATAACGTGTATATAATTGGGTGGTAATATCCAGGTAGTTGCACAAAGAAAACATCAAAAACCCACAGAAAGAGGTGGGGGGTTGAGCTCTGGCTCTTTGTCGCACCTCTCAACGTCAATCAACTGATGTGCAGATTCCTGAGCCTACTGGGATCTTATCAATCTACATTTGAAACTGTGTATGGAGTCAGCCTCCACCACATCACTGCCTAATTTGTTCCATCTGTTAACTACTCTGACACTTAAAAAGTTCATTCTAACATCCCTGTGGCTCATTTGGGTACTCGTTTCCACCTGTGTCCCCTTCTTCGAGTACCCCCGTGTTAAACAATTTATCTTTATTTACCCTGTCGATTCCTCTTAGAATTTTGTCGGTAGTGATCATGTCTCTCCAAGCTCTCCTATCTTCCAGCGATGTTAGGTGCTTTTCATGCAGCCTTTCCTCGTAACTCTTGCCTCTTAGTTCTGGGACAAGCCTAGTTGCATACCTTTGAGCTTTTTCCAGCTTAGTCCTGTGCTTGACAAGGTACCATTTGTTGGACCATTCATTCAGTTTGTCTAGATCATCTTGTAGCCTCATACTGTCTTGCTTTGACTTAATCCTCTTCATAATTTTTGCATCATCAGCAAACATTGTAAAGTAACGAGCCTATTCCCTTGGAGATCATTCACATATATCAGAAACAGTATAGGTCCAAGGACTGAACCCTGTTGGACTCCACTGGTGACACACTGCCAATCTTAGACCTCGCCCCTCACAGTAACTCGCTGACTTCTGTTGCTTAGGTACTCCCTTATCCAGTGGAGTACCTTCCCTTTCACTCCTGCCTGCATCTCTAGCTTGTGCACTAGTCTCTTGTGTCAAAGGCTTTCTTGCAATCCAAAAATACGTAGTCTGCCCACCCCTCTTTTTCTTGCCTGGTCGTAGAATTCGGTTAATCCTGCGAGGCATGACTTGCCATCCCTGAACCCATGCTGATGTTGTGTTACAAAGTTCTTTCGCTCCAAATGTTCCACTAGCTTTTTTTGCACAATCTTTTCCATCAACTTGCATGGTATGCAAGTTAGGGACACTGGCCTGTAGTTTAGTGTTAGTCTAGGCCTGTTGTTTATCCCCCTTTTTTGTATGTCATGATTACATTAGCAGTCTTCCAAATTTTTGGCAGCTTCCCTGTTACCGGTGATTTGTTGTACATTATGGAAAGTGGCAGGCACAGTGCTTCTGCTGCTTCCTCCTCCTCCTCCTGTGTGTGTTAAGAAAGGTGTTAGAAGCTCCCTCTTTGCCACTTCTATTGAAATAAGAAAGTTGAAAAAGAATCCCACTGAATGCATCTGTTTGACTAATCCATGTAACTGGAGAAACTTATTCCTGCTCTGTATAATATAGACATGTAATCCTATATATTTATGCTTATTTTGTTTTGCCAGATCCATAACACTCCTGAGTCACATCCAAGGAATGCTTAGAAGAGAAGATTTACATTCAGACATCACTTGACCAGACAACAAGCAACACAAAAGTAAGCTTCTAAATTGACCTTCATCTCTTATGTCTTTAGACAGATATACTTTATTTAGAAACAAAGAACAAAAGATTTTATATTTGTCTTTTGAAGAGTTGTGTAATGGTTTAATATTGTGAGGGACATATAACGTGTTAGGTTTATTGAGATCCCTGTATGGCCAATAGCACCTTCCCCAGGGTGCTGTCCACAAAGGGTTTTGATTTATTTATTTTTCTGGGGGAAGCCCTGTTAGCTCCCTGAAGCTATCATACACTGTTCAGTGTCATAATACAAGGTACCATCAGTCAGGAATTTCTTGGGAAGACCACAATAGTTTGAAATCTGGACCATAAATAGCAGATGCAATTACTGTAGCTGTAGACAAATAAGACCTTAAGATTGGGAAACAGTGAAATAATAGCTATCAACTCAATGTGATAAAATAAGAATATTTGTAAAAGAAAGAACAGTAATGTTAAGTAGACCTAAAACAAAGTTAGCAGTGCAAAATTAGATGCTGTAAGGCAAACATGAGATGTTATTATCTAGAAGTATTAGCAATAGGAATGAACTCGGTTGACTTATGATGTGCAGTTTTCATCAGAGTATTATAATTTTTGTTTGCCCAAAGTTTCTCCAATTTATGGTGTTGAATGGCATAATTAATCCTTAGCACCAGAATTCTTAATACTTTTATTATGAACACTTTACAATCTCATGAAAGATGTGTAGAACAATGGGAGATATGACTGAAGTAACCTGTTTGATAAATGATATTAACAAAGTGTACATCAGCAACATGTTGAAACTATCAAGAAAAAAACAAAAGAGCTCCAACACCTTTGTATTTCCAGGTTGCAGCCATTCCGTGGCGGCATATTTTAAGATCTCTGCCATTCTGGGCCATCTTTGTGGTGCATATAGCACAAAACTGGGGGTTCTACACACTGCTAACTGAGCTGCCTACATACATGAAAAACATTTTGCATTTTAATATAGCTCATGTAAGTATTATATATTACATGTTTGGAAGGAATATTGTATTTCCCATTACTGTACAGTATTTTATTCATTTATTAACTTTGTTTCTTGCAAATGTCATTATTTTATTTAACCATTTCCCATTGATTTTAATTGTATGAAGAGTAGGTATTTATGGCATGTTATAATGTCCAGTTATCTTATTCCTTGATGAAACAAAAGTACACTAATGAAAATTGTGCATGTAACT
>WNGS01062926.1:0-18402 GCA_020271785.1 Procambarus virginalis | reverse complement strand
TTTGTTTATTTGCACTGTACATAGCCAGGGATTATCTTTGTTCATATCTGTTTTCAAGTCAATTAAGTTTCATTGTTCATACGATTGTTTTGCATGTTTTTCCCTTTTACTTGACCACAGGAGGCAACAGCCACGCAGTCATCTTTTTTTTCTCTTTTTTTTTCTTTGCAAATATGATTGGCATTGACACCAGCCATTGGAAGGACTGCAGTACACCTACATTTTTTCCCCATCACATTTAATGGGGCCTGTCTCGGGAGCCTCACTCAGGTACTGATACTAGAACTTCAATTTATGGTAGTGTACTTGGCCTTGATACAGTGGCTTTCAATATTTTCATAACTTTTAATATTCTAAACTAAATTAAACTAAAAGTCTTTGAAAATGTAAAAAGTTATTACAAAACGCGTTCAAGTGTCGTCACAGACAGACTTTAAAATGAATTTTGGAGAATTGATTTTTCAATTACATCACAGTGAAAGAAACATAAGAAATATTGAGGAAAATTCATGTTAGAATTATTAATCTTACTTTTTCAGTCATATATAAAAGATATCTATATATATATATATATATATATACTATATATAATATATATATATAATATATATATATATATATATATATATATATATATATATATGCAAACAAGCCTGAATGGTCCCCAGGACTAATACAACTGAAAACTCACACCCCAGAAGTGACTCGAACCCATACTCCCAGGAGCAACGCAACTGGTATGTACAGGGATGCCTTAAAACCACTTGACCATCACGACCGGACATAAGGAAGTGATAGCCGAGGCTATATGAACCACTTCCCCGCGGCACCTGGATGGTTATCTTGGGCATAGCATTTATCAAATCACCTCATTTTTGGGGCAACACGTGAGGAACACAATGCAAAAATGCAAAAGCAATTTTGCATTTGTGTTCCTCACGTGTTGCCCCAAAAAATGAGGTGATTTGATAAAATGCTATGCCCAAGATAACCATCCAGGTGCCGGCGGGGAAGTGGTTCATATAGCCTCGGCTATCACTTTATGTCCGGTCGTGATGGTCAAGTGGTTTAAGGCATCCCTGTACATACCAGTGCGTTGCTCCTGGGAGTATGGGTTCGAGTCACTTCTGGGGTGTGAGTTTTCAGTTATATATATATATATATATATATATATATATATATATATATATATATATATATATATATATATATATATATATATATATATATATATATATGTCGTACCTAGTAGCCAGAACGCACTTCTCAGCCTACTATGCAAGGGCCGATTTGCCTAATAAGCCAAGTTTTCCTGAATTAATATATTTTCTGTAATTTTTTCTTATGAAATGATAAAGCTACCCATTTCATTATGTATGAGGTCAATTTTTTTTTTATTGAAGTTAAAATTAACGTAGTTATATGACCGAACCTAACCAACCCTACCTAACCTAACCTAACCTATCTTTATAGGTTAGGTTAGGTTAGGTAGCCGAAAAAGTTAGGTTAGGTTAGGTTAGGTAGGTTAGGTAGTCGAAAAACAATTAATTCATGAAAACTTGGCTTATTAGGCAATTCGGGCCTTGCATAGTAGGCTGAGAAGTGCATTCTGGCTACTAGGTACGACATATATATATATATATATATATATATATATATATATATATATATATATATATATATATATTGTGACAATAATCTCTTCCCAGAGATTTAGCCTGCTCTTTCTGCTAGCATCCGTTCAACACAATATTCAAGATACGTTATTCAGTGGCTTAAACGTATATATCAAGACCAGCCACGCACCTGCAACTCCCCCTCCCCCCACTCCTGCACACCTGGTCGACCCGCCAACTGCTACTCCCAGCCAAACTACCGACTTGCGGCCGTCCTGCATTCTCATTGGCCGTTCAACAACACACCACTCCAGCTCCACGCCAATCACATTCCTCGCAAGCCAACGTCGGGATCACTGGCAGCCCTACCAGTCAGAATATATCTAGTGCTCTTGCTGTGAACACCTACTTGACTCACCTTGTGTGATCAAATAGAGGTTGATAGCTTGCGCATATATTCCCAGCACCATTTATCTTTGTATTCCTGTTAACGTAACCAGTTCCCCCCTTTTCAGTTTGTTATATATATTTTTACGTGTTTTACTTTTACATTATTTTAAATGCCAAGGAATTGTCTTTATTTTATTTTGTTTTCTAGATTAAGTAAAGTGCATTTTTATATTTGTGTTTTCGTGTATCTTACCTTACCTTACCACAGATTATCAGACAAGCAGTCACTCTTTTTTTTCCTTTTTTTATAACTTACATGTATGTGGCCCAGCATTGACATCTGCTATTTGGAAGACTGCCGACCACCATTTCCAACACGTTACCGTCACATATAATTGGGGGCCTGTCCTAGGAGCTTCACTCAGGTATTGGTAATTGTGGTAAGCGTACTTGGCTTTCATCCCCTTGCTTTCAATATTTACATTAATCATTTTTATTATATGGTGCTGTGTATATTGTGCATTACGGGAGTAGCATATGGTGAGTGTGAGACAACTTTGGATTACGTGGTGACTGTAGGCCTCAGTCATACTCTTAATTGGTCGTCTCCCCCTTCCGTGTTATTACCCGTGTTTAACATCTTTTGTCCCTCAGATATTTCTCACATTTTTGACAGATTATCACATAGGTACCCTGGTACTGTGGTCTGTCTCCGGGTCAATAGCACCTAATTTCTGCAATCCGACTCTAGGAGGAAAAAGAGGGCCAAAGTTCCTCTAGCACGGACTATTATTGGCGAACTGGGACCTCGCCGATAGTTCTCGTCACCAGTTGACACTCGCACCCCTACTCGTTGGTCAGAATTGATGGTATTTACTCAAGGTAGGGAATTAGCTTTCTTTCTTTTGAGCACGAAGTTCGCTAATTCTGTAAGTACCATATTCAATTTCAGTGGGTACCTTGCTTATGTTCTATAGTGACTCGGCAAGGTATGACTACATTTTTGGACTACCTCATTTACTTAGGAACCATTTAGTGTTTCACTTGTCTTTTGAAACTCAGTTTCAACTAATTAGTAGGATTTTCTTGCCTTTATCCTCCCACAGTGAGTACCAGGTACAAGATTTCCTGCGACCTTAATCATTTACCATCTTGAATTAACTTTAATTATTAATAATTCCACAGGATAGGTATCAGTTGCCACGTTTCCTGTTTCTGACATTCACCATATTCTCACAGTATATTCGTGTCTCATTTATTTACCATGTTTCGTATCCAAACTTTCAAGGCAGATCCAGAAGGTGAAATAGAGAAATTGCGTCATGCTAAGAGGGTCGAATTGATAACTCTTGCACATGAGTATCAATTGGAAGTTCCCCCTGGAGCCAACAAATATGCCATACATAATATAATTTTAGATTATCTTTTGGATGAAGGGAAGATAGATTCTGATACTCACGAACAATATACCATTTCAGATAAGCATGATTTGACAGCAATAAAGCTCAAGCTAGAACTTGCTAAGATCGAGCGGGAGCAACAACAGGAAGCAGCTGCAATCAGAAGGGAAGAACAAGAAAGAGAAATCCGCCTCAAGGAGCGTGAGGCAGCCCTGGCCAAGGAAGCAGCTGCCATCCGGAAGGAAGAAAGTGAAAGAGAGCCGCACTGAAGAAAGAAGAGGCCGCACTAAAGAAAGAAGAAAGTGAACGGGAGTTGGCCTTACTCAAAGAGCGTGAAAAATTACAACTTGAAGTAAAACGACAACAACTAGAGATGCAACGCGACCACGACAAACGGCAGCAGACTCGGTTCTAGACTAAGTGCGTTACAGAATGAAACAATCACACAAGACTCGAAGAAACATAACTATCAGAGCAGAGAACTCGCGATGGACGCTACACACCAAGCTCAACTCCAACAAGCTGCAGCTAGTCTTCCTCCAAGTTTCAATGTCTCCCATGCAAGTAAGTTAATGCCCCCGTTCATAGAAACGGAGGTTGATGTGTTCTTCACAACTTTTGAGACCCTTGCTAATCAACTTAGTTGGCCTGACGACCAATGGGCTACCCTTCTCCGAGTACATTTAACAGGTAGAGCAGCCGTCACACTCAGCACTTTGGCATCGGAAAACGACTACACCACCTTGAAGCAAGCTGTGTTGGACGCCTACCTTCTCTCCACCGAAAGCTATCGACGAAAGTTCCGTGACTACGTCAAGGCAAGTACCACCACCTTCTTAGAATTTGCTAACACCAAACGGAGATATTTCATGAAATGGCTGGAGGCAGCACATGTCTCTACTTTTCCAGAGCTTGTCAACCTCATACTGGTTGAAGAATTTTTGAGACGTGTACCTCCTCCTGTCCGCCTATACTTAGCAGACAAAGAAGAGACCGATTTGGTGAAGTGCGCGAAGTCAGCTGACACTTACAGCCTCATCCACCGGCTGACACCAGAACCTACCAGTAAGAAGTCTTGGTACAGTTACGAGAAAGCGAGCCCAGATCAAGGTACCTCTCAACTGTACTGCAGGTATTGTCGACTCTATGGACATACCATAGAAAAATGTGGTAAGTCCCAATCTAAAGGTAACATAGAACCTCCTAAGCCCAAACCTACTCACCCTAAGTCCGGTAAGCCTGTAATGAATGTTGGTGTTCATGCTAATGATCTCTCTCTCTTTAGCAAGCATCTATATCCAGGAACTATCACTACCCACGGTTCAGATTCAGAGGGACGTTTTGGACTTAAGATCCTGCGGGACACAGCGGCTCTACAATCGATCGTCTTGAAATCAGCTGTGCCCAACGTCGCCTACACAGGAGAGACTGTATTCATCACTGACCTTACTGCTACTACTCCTTATCCTCTTGCCAGAGTTTACCTAGATTGTCCCTTCGTGACCGGTGAAGTCCAAGTCGCCGTCAGGGAAAAGCCTTTTCCCATGCCTGGAGTGCAACTTCTCCTGGGCAACGACTTGGCAGAAGACCAACAACCGAATAACCTGATCGTCAAGGACATATCCCAGGTAGGTAACTCTGTGTTGGATAACCCGATTTTTGAGCATGTTCCAGCAAAGGTTCAAGAGAGTGATGAAGGTTCTCCTCCTGTTATGGTGACCACCCGTGCTCAAGCTGCACGACCACAGCCAGCTGACTCTACTGCTACCGCTGTCCCTCAGGACCCTTCGAAACTACCCCCAATCTGACCGCTTTGGAGTTCCGTAAGTTACAGAGAGATGATCTTACCTTGACACCATTATTCTTTCAGGCTGAGACCCAATCCGACAGTGTTCCTGGGTGAACGAATTACTCTATCGCAGGTATAGACCCAGTAAACTGAAGGACGAGGACGATTGGGCAGACGTTGAACAACTAGTGATTCCTACCAGCCTGCGGCCCACGATTCTACACCTGGCCCACGGAGCTCTATCACACTACGGGTTTAACAAGACATACCATGGGATTCGCCAAAATTTGTTCAAATGTGCCACGTGTGTCAGAAGGCAGGGAAACCAAACGTTTCATTCCCAGAGCACCACTGATACCCATCCAGGTGCCTGAGGAACCATTCCACAGACTTATTATTGACTGTGTTGGTCCTTTGCCTCGGACCAGTGCCGGCAACGCCTATATCTTAACCATCCTGTGTCCTACCACCAGATTCCCGATAGCAGTTCCAGTGAAAAATATTACGGCTGCTACTGTAGTGAAGAATTTACTGAAAATCTTCACCCAGTATGGATTTCCGAGGGAGATTCAGAGCGACTGTGGTACCAACTTCACCAGTGATCTCTTCAAACGGACTCTGGAGGAGTTCAACATCAAACAGGTACTGTCCAGCCCCTATCATCCTGCTTCACAGGGTTCTCTTGAACGTAGTCATCAGACTATCAAGGCACTCTTAAAAAAGTTTTGTAATGAGACCTCAAAGGATTGGGATAGGCAACTTGATCTCATCATGTGTATTTTCAGAAGTCTTCCCAACGAGTCACTAGGAGTATCTCCTTATGAGATGCTCTACGGACGTAAGTGCCGTACACCTCTCAAGGCTTTCAAGGATTCTCTACGTGATGCCACCTTCAGTGAGCATCAGAATGTGCCCCAGTTTCTTCAAAACCTCCGACACATTCTAGAGAGGGTCCATTCCTTTGCCAGCAACAACCTACAGAAAGCCCAAGAGAGGATGAAGACTCGTTACGACCAGCACTGCCAAGTAAGGAAGTTTAAACCGGGAGACTTAGTTCTTGCCTATTTCCCTATCCCAGGTTCTCCTTTACAAAACAGGTTCTCAGGACCCTACCGTGTTAAGGAGTGCCGGAACAACTTCAACTACGTTCTCGAGACCCCCGATAGGCGGCGGAAGACCCAGCTGTGCCACATCAATCTGCTCAAACTTACCATGGTGTTCCTCCCACTGTGCTAACCAACTTCACACCTTTTCAGGTCCATACAGCCACAGTGAGACCTTCCCTGCTTCTCCTTCCGAAAGCACTGACACTGAGACAGCGCTTTCTAATTCGGAAATCCTTACTGACCTTCACAATCATTTTCAGGACGATAATAGTGCTTCACTCATCAAACTCATCAGAGAACATCAGGAGTTGTTTCGAGATGATCCCCAAGAGTGTACTGTGACTCGGCACGACATCCAACTGCTACCTGACACCCAGCCGATTCGCCAACCATTCTACCGAATCAGCCCTAGCAAAACGGAAGTCATGCGTGCTGAGGTACAGTACCTCTTGGACCATGGACTGGCTACCCCCTGTGAGTCCCCCTGGGCCTCACCATGTATCTTGGTTCCCAAACCTCACGGTAAGATTCGTCTTTGTACGGATTATAGGAAACTAAACAGTCACTATAAAGGACGCATACCCATTACCTAGGATTGATGATATCCTTGATGCCATTGGTAATGCCCGCTACCTGTCTCAAGTAGACTTACTCAAGGGCTATTACCAGGTGTGTTTAACGGAGCGAGCTAAGGAACTGTCTGCCTTTATCACCCCTTTCGGACTTTTCAGATATAACCGGCTTCCCTTTGGACTCTGCAATGCCCCAGCCACCTTTCAGAGAGCTGTCAACCGCGTCATCCAGGGCTTGGACAACACCTACGCCTATTTGGATGATATCGTTGTAGCATCCAACACCTGGAGCGAACACCTGCTCCAGCTGCAACGATTGTTCACCAAGCTCCTGAAAGCCGGCCTCACCATCAATCTGGGCAAGTCCACTTTTGCCAAAGGTAAAGTGCGGTATCTGGGTCATGTTATAGGGAGTGGCAGCCTAGCTCCGTTAAATATCCACACTCAAGCCATCAGAGAGTATCCACAGCCTACTACCAGGAAGCAGCTTCTGCGCTTCCTTGGTCTTGCTTCCTATTACCGTAGGTTTGTGAGGAACTTTAGCACTGTTGCAACACCTTTAATCACCTTAACCAGTCCCAAGCAACGGTATAATTGGACCAGGGAGCAAACCGTTGCTTTCGAACAACTCAAATTCCTCCTCTGTTCTAATCCTATTCTCGCCTCACCAGATACCAAGAAGCCTTTCATCCTCCACGTCGACGCCAGTGGTACCGGCATCGGGAGTGTCTTAATGCAGCAACGAGGCGAGGAGGTTCTACCTGTCAGCTACTACAGCTACAAGTTGAAGTCTCATCAGAAAAACTACAGCACTATCGAGAAGGAACTTCTTTCCATCGTCCTGAGCTTGCAACACTTTGCACCATATCTGCAAGGTGCTAGGTCCACTACCATCTATTCGGACCACAACCCTCTACGATTCCTACATCAAGCCCAATTCAATAACCAACGTCTGCTGCGATGGGCTTTATATCTTCAAGGCTTCAATTTAAAGATCTGTTACATCAAGGGGCCTGATAACATCATCGCCGACGCCCTCTCCAGAGTTCATGAGGTAGAGGCAGCTCCACATACCACTCTACCTCCCGTGAACGTGACTACACCAGAACCGCAGGCTTCGGGGGAGAGTTGTGACGATAATCTCTTCCCAGAGATTTAGCCTGCTCTTTCTTATTATCATCACGTTCTACACAATATTCAAGATACGTTTTACAGTGGCTTAAACGTATATATCAAGACCAGCCACGCACCTGCAACTCCCCCTCCCCCACTCCTACACACCTGGTCGACGCGCCGACCCCGCCAACAACTGCTACTCCCAGCCAAACTACCTGTGACCAGTCTTCCTGCATTCTCATTGGCCGTTCGAGAACACACCACTTCAGTTCTACGCCAATCACATTCCTCGCCAAGGCAACGTCGGGATCAACTGGCAGCACTACCAGTCAGAATATCTCGTGCTCTCACGCTATGAACACCTAGTTGACTCACTTCGTGTGATCAAATAGAGGCTTATAGCTAGCGCATATATTCCCAGCACCATTTCTTTATTATTCACTATTGTATGTCCTCCATGTCCCATTGTTCACTTAAATTCATTCTTTTTATATTATTTTTCCACTTGTTGTCTTACCCCTTTGATCAGCCAAGGAATTGTCTTTATTTTACTTTGTTTTCTAGATTTATTAAATGTCATTGTTTATTATTGTGTTTTGTGTCTCTTCCCTTACCTTACCACAGATTATCAAACAAGCAGTCATTCTTTTTTTTCTCTTTTTTTTTTACTTTTGTTTTATGTGTGACAAAGCATTAACATCTGCCAGTGGAAGACTGCCGAACACCATGCTCCACTACTTTACCGTCATATATATATATATATATATATATATATATATATATATATATATATATATATATATATATATATCCACGTCCATCTCTTTGACCTCTCAGTTAGGTAAAGTTTGGTAGAATAACTCTCAGGGGGAGACTCTTTCTCCTTCAGCCTGAGATCATAACAGTCTGCTTTCCAAACACACCCAATTTCGACCTTCTAGCTGCTGTATTAACAAAGTTAGAATTTCGTGCACTCTTGTACACTCTCTAAAATTTCCTGAAAGCAAAATGGTGACCTGCTTCTTTTATCAATAATGTGCAAGCTAGCTAAAGGTACAATCTCTGAAACAACCTCCCTCTAAAAGAGCTAAATTTACTGGAAGGCAATTTTGCTCACAACACAGCAAACGTACATGTGCACCTTGTTTTCTGTGAGAGGTTGCCAGGTGTGTGTGTAGTGAGTGAAGTAACTGACTGCATACTCGTCCTATACTGCATACTCAGGGATTCCCCACTCTGCTATTTGACAGCTCGGCCGGCTTGACAGCACTGAGGTGTCGCTCGACCCTGGGAAAGGGTGATGTTTGGTACTAGCTTCAACTCACGGTCAGGTCAAGCCCTCGAAACTGTTCGTCTCACTAGACCTCCCGTCCTCACCAAGGGTCTGCATCATGCAGGACACAATAGTAACATCTGGGGAGGTGGTTACCGGCAGAGAACTTACTTGTACTTTACCTGATGGGGAAACATTACTTGACAGTTCTTTATTTTATCCTGTTTAAACATTCTGACAGGGCATATACTTGTGCCCTGTCGTATACTTGTGCTTCACAGGTTCTGCCTGTTAAGCTTTTTTCCAAGTAACAAGTAAGTTTTTCCAAGTAACAATCCGTATTTTGGCTCGTTCACTCTGAGCAGCCCTTATTTTACCACTTAACATATGGCGTATCCACCATGAGGAACACTTCCTCCATGACCTTCCAGGTGCCGTCAGGGTACTTTACTTTAATGGTCCTACCAGTTTTACTCCCTGGAGTCACCAGACTGTTTCTGACCATATTGGTGGTATCTTTCCTATCTCTGAATATCTGTATCCATTTCCCATTAACCCAATTCTTGGTTATCTCCAGCGTATGCCGGAAGGAATCTTTTCCTCCTACCAAGCTAATTCCTGCAATTTGGGCATTTACTTTCTTGCCTTCTCAGCAATGTGTCTCCTGCAATCCGCTGCTCGGTGACCAATCATATTACAATTATAGCATCTCTTGTCATGGCCTCGGATCTGCTGAAGGCTCCCCTTAGACTGAGTCTCGTTAGGCCTTGCTCCTCCACTAGAGGTAGAAGCAGAGCATTTGACAGGTGTCACAACCTCTTTCATGGGTCTGCGGGCTTCCACCCACAGATCCGATTGCTCTGCCATAGTTCCATTAGAGACTAAGCAGCAAAATTCCCATGCTGCTGGGTTCCCAGACCATTGTAGATCTCCAACGCACGGCCCTTCAACAAGGTTGCCAGTGCAACCTTGTTGAAGGGTCGACCACGAGTGTTTTGGCCTCTTTGCATCGGAAGCCATTCGTTCAGAGCGTTGCATGTATGCATCCATAGAATTGACCCTTTCATCAAACGCTTCCATGCGAGGTAATATAATTTTCACCACTGGTTCTACCTGGTGAGAAAGCCTAAGTGGCGCCTAGGGTGGGTTTGAACTCTCTGCCCTGACAGGTATTGCAATGTGGCAATCCGCTCCTGAGTACGTCTACTCTGCTGAGCATTCCGCATGTCAGCCTCATATTTAGACATCCCATCACCTTGGAGATCCAAAGCCTCAGCTTGATCCCTTAGATCTTCTAGAGTGAATTCACCCTGAGGTTGTACAGTCCTCATAGTCATGGGTAACTCTGGTATCTGACCATCTACAGAAAATTACTCCCTTTCCTGGGAAACTCAACATGGAACCAGGCATGAGGTAGCGACTCCTCATCCAGGTTCTTAGGTGTACACGCTACTACATCTGCCGACACCGAGACAACGGTGTTGCCAACCACCGGAGAATCTTCCCCTTGCTCACTCTCGCCCACCTCCTCGACGGTGAAGAAGCTGGCATCCCTGATTGCAAGCCTTTCCTTTGTGCTGGCTTGCAATAGGCTTGCACATTTGCCTGTTGCCACTCTACTCTCATTTGACACTTCTCCTCAGTAAGGGTGTCGTGGTCCCCTGGGAAGCAGCCATGGAATCCAACATAACCTTCCAGATATCTACTCTTAAACGTTCCAGATATACTGTGTGTGTGTACCTACTGATGACAATAGTGAACAAACACAACCTCCAACACTCCTGTACCCTTTTAACTCTGTACAATATCCGCTTTTACTTTACGTGAAATGTTACTTTTACTTTTCAGCCTTGCTCATGGACGCGAACTGAATTTATAGCCGAATTTATAGCTGAATAATCTATAGCTAAATTTCTTGTTAGGCGCCAGATGTGAGATGATGCCTGCCGTAGGATGGCACTAATACAAGTGACCTCAGTCAGAAAGGACTGCACTGACAACAAATAAGTGCTGTAATGACAGCTTATTAATTTAACACTGCAGCAGGTGGCGTAGAGCTGCCACCAGAGTCCAAATCCTTGGCACTCTTATGATCCACTGGATCGTGGAGCTTCTATAACTGCTGAAGGCAGTTGTCAGAGTAGCTCTTAGGTGTCTCGCACCAAATTTATTGGTGTGTGTGTGGCTATGAAGTTGGTTCAAGTCCAAGTGTTACAGACTCGTCACCATCGTCCGGGAGTGGCCTGGTAATTCCAGCGCCATCTAGAAGTCTGTACTCAAACTTCCTGGGATTGGACGTTACGTAGACAACGCCATCTATTGGTGGTGGCGTAACCGGGACAAATGACTTAAGATTCCTGCCTTGGACAGCCAGAGAGGTCATTGTGGGCGACCTCTGGTCAGGTGGCGAATCAAGACCAGCGCCACCTAGGTTGTGCTATAGAACAATGTCAATGCCCGAGTGAGGAAGTGTTGTTTCCTGGTTTCTCCAGTACCCTATAACTGATGTGTTTGTATCCACAGAGGCGACTTGGGAGCAGTGGTATTAAGGAAGGGAGTCTACCTTGGGCAGCCTAAACTCTCCCAATTTAGTCCCGCCTGATGACTAAGTGAGCCGCGCCGATCAGGAATAGTGTAGTTTCTGCTAGTGGAGTAGCAGAGGAAGAATTCGTGTATCCCGGGACTGACGAAGGGAGAGACGACAGACAGTGAGGTGCTCGTTGAGGAACGTTACTAGTCCGTCCGCTAGAGGCTCCTACCAGGGGTGCGGTACCCCTGTATTTCTGCGTATAGAGACCCATCAGCGAATGGCTGAGGTTCTCTGCCAGCACTTGGCTAGAGTAGTAGTGGGCAGAGAGGCACCTCGTGAGACTACCGGTAGGCTGGCCCACAGCAAAGGTAGACTCGTCAGTGTTTCCCAGTATTATAGCCGGTAAGGTCGTGAACGGTACTGTGTGTCTGGGAAACGTGAAGATCGTCGAAGGTTGCATGGTGTTAGCGTCGTGGAGTATTCGGTGTCCTACGTGAGAGCGACACCTGTATATAGTAGTAGTAGTAGGCATCCATCAGTCTCAGGAGACTATGGAGTTGCGCTCTGGCTGTCGGTCTGGAGTGGCCTCACCTAGGACACCGAATATATACCTGTATATACATCTATGAATATATACATGTATATACATCGTATATACACACCTGTATATACATCTAAGTGTAGTAATATTTCATTTTGTTAGTATTTAAGGTGATGGGAATATATTGATAAAGGAATCGGCGTTGTGTTAATCCTCCCTTTCATTTATTACCTTACCTAGTCAACTCCTTAAAAGCCACTACCGACTTTGGGTCGGATACTATCACTGAGGTTCATCCATCAAGAGCCCGGTTACGACCCATTCTGGCGGTAGCACCAAGTATTCAGAGCAACATAAAGGGATCACTTTAAAGCGTATCACAGAATTAATAAATGGGGACAAGGGTCTTAGAAGGTGTGAACGGAAAGGTCCTTGTAGTTCAAACAGCATTTATTCATAAGCTTGATAATAACAATACAAGGCAACACTAGTTTAACGCTGCGTTGAAGTCCGTAGTGGCGCTGTCGGCACTATACAAGCCGGAATAATCGAACTTCCGGTACAGACCGCTCGCGGGTTCCAATATTAACTACTCGGAAACAATGGGCGACCACTCAAGACGCAAGTAACAATTCGTGACGACTGCGGCAAAATATAATAACTAACTACTCACACTCGCCACCACAGTGTTCACTACAGTCTTCACTACTCATGCTCCTCAATACAGTTTCCACTACTAACACTCCTCACTAGTCTTCACTACACAAAATTTTCATTACACACATTCCTCACTACTCTCATTCCTCACTACCCACAATCCTCACTACTTGAATACTATAAAAAATAATGAGAAAATTGAGTGATCATTTTGGCATAAACTCGTCCCTGAAAAAAATCTCTATCTCCTGTAAAGTGATTGCTGGCTCAGGGACGCCGTTAGACAACAGGATGGCTTTGTGCCTCGTCAGGGCGTCCCTGAATGGCTGGGCTTTATTGCCCTTACAGTAAAGCATGCAGTACTGGTTAGCCTTGTATATTACTGGTCTTTTCCACCGAGTGCTTGAAGCGTTCACAGCAATGTTGCAGCGGTGGACATAGAGCTGTAGATGCTTGTAGCTACTTCTGGCATGCTTGAGGCCTACCTCCAGGAACGAGTTGGTGGCGATGGCTTTTCTGGTTGACTTGTCAACTACTGGGTTAAACCGGCTTCCCATAAAGTCCCACAGTGCATTATACTGCGATGACACGCTGAATTGGTAGTAGAAGTTAAGGTTGATGAATCGATTGATACCTAAATTACTCAATTCAAGGATCGGGTTATCGCTGCCGGCTCTGTAGAGAGCGATGTAGCTGTTGGTCCTCTCGAGCGTGAACCAAGTGAACCGTTCCGGGCTGAGTTCCATGCAGGGACTAGTCACATTGGTGTCGTTGGTGGCCTTGGCAGCAGACAGGAAGCTGGCCGAGCACACCTTCCCGAACCCAGGTAGAAGCTCAGGCCCGAGAGTCAGCATGATGTCCGGATGCTTGGACGCCGACGTGTCGTGCAGGAAGAGCTTTGGTGACCCGCTCGTCTTTACGCCGAAGGTGACGACGTTCGACCCGTTCTCCATGTTAAGGTAATAGTCCGGGAAGAAGTACTTGTAGGAGGGTTTGCTCTCCGTCTTGCTGCTAATGAGCTCGTACGTCATGAGTTCGATGATATCGCGTTCGCCAATGGGCGGGACGACGACAGTGGCCAGGGCGGCCGTTGCCAGTAACACCATAATACCAGCCTCCTGAAACATTGTTTAGGAGTAAATATTTATTCATGAATTGTGAATTTCATTAAATTTTATGTCGGAAAGGAGCAAAGCTAGTTTATTCTCAGCTCAGATGGCGAACTGATCACATACAGCTGGCTATTATAGCCAACTACTATCAAAGCCTGGTGTTGATCACAGTAACCTGGTTATCACAGCCTGCTGGATATTATAGTTATCTTTTATCACAACCGGCTGATAATCGCTGCCAGCTAATTTTCACAGATAACAGGTTAATCACAGTATTTAGGCTATCACAGATAGATGGTTATGCCAACCAGCTGATTGTCAGATCCAGGTGGTTATAACAGCAAGATGGTTATCACAGCATGAGGGTTATCTTATCTAATTGGTTATCGCATCCAGCTAGTTTTCCCTGCCAGACGGTTATGGGAACTATATAGATACCCTATATATATATGGAAACTATAGCAAACTGGTTATCACAGCCAGATGGCAATCACAGTCTGCTGTTTTTAACAACCAAATCAATACCATCGCCACCTGGTTATTACATCCAAAAAGGCAAAAGTGGTCCAAATTACCACTAATTGACATCAATCTGCTAAGTCATTTGATGTACCAAATCGGAATTGAAACTGAAAGCTCATTTGTAGTTAATTGCAAATTTTGTTCTACTAAACTGACATGGATTTACATGCCTAGTAAGTATACTTGCCTAGCAAGTATTCAAGGCTAGTAAGTATACATGGCTGGCAAGAATACTTGGCTAGTGTTATGAACCCCAGGTAGCCTGATGAAGTGAGTCTACCAGGTGAGAGTTATTCTGCACACTTGACCAGAGATTAAGATATCAGAGGAAGGTTATTTATTGCTGTAAACATCAGTGAGTGACTTAAAAGAATGAAAGCAGAGGATGAGCGTCCTATAAAAGTTAGATGGAATAAGATGTCGACATTTTGTGATGTGACGTGACGCAGGCGACCATCGTAATGCGTCACTTGAGTTGCCACAGTCGTCAGGAATGGTTGTACGTCACTGACTCCTGGGAAGATAGAATAGTAGTAGGCATCCATAAGTCTGAGGAGACTATGGAGTTGCTCTCTAGTGTCGGCCTGGCCTGGAGTGGCCTCACCAGGGCGCAAAGCCAGGGTAGGTTGATTCGGGGGAGAAGCTGTTACCCAGGCAGCAGGTCCCCCCCTCTCCACGGCGCTGAAAGTCTCCAATGGAAAGGCATACGCCAATATAATTGGTTCCAGCGCCGTTGCAGGAACTGTGAGTTCCAGGGATGACTTCGAAGATGGTGAAAAAGGGCACAGGGACTTCAAACCCGGAGACCGCCGTGGTCAGGGCCGGAGAAGAAACACCACTTCAAGGGTATGAACGACCCATCCTCCTGAAGCCGCACGACCCTCGGGAGATGGACGTCCCGGTCACGCACCGAAGATAGAATACCGTTCTGGATAAAGTATCTGAGTGAAGGATGCAGTGTACAACTGGCGAGGAAGCTGCCGAGGACACGACGTACGTCATTTCTCGGTGATTATAAAGATATTAGAGGTGACCTGAAGCCTAGAGGGTGGTCGTGCCTGCGTGGACTCAAATGTTAAATATTTATCTTACTTTTTACTTTACTTTATTCCTTGCAAATAGAGACCCTCTACCACTTCCCTGATAAAATATGATTAACCACTGCAGCTGTGGTCATTCAAGCAGTAATGGACACTGAAGTGCATAATGGAAGATCACCCAGAAATTGTCTTATTCTCGGAGAGGGGTTCAACGTCACCTTTACTTAGGGGAACGCTCCAATCTGGCCTATTTGTCATGGACCAACCCGTCCTCGCAAATTAGTAAAGTCAATATTGACTTATTAAATTTAATATGTGCATAGGTGACATACTTAACATAATAGTTTCCCTTGAAAAGCTTCATAGAAAACACCGACCTTACCTAACCTACTTAGTATGTTAAGATAAGCATCTTATTGCTTCGTAATTACAATTATTACCTAACCTATACCTATAATAGGTTAAGTAACAATTGTAATTACGAAGCTATAAGATGCTTATTTTAACATACTAAGTAGGTTAGGTAAGGTCGGTGTTTTCTATGAAGCTTTTCAAGGGAAACTATTATGTTTAGTATGTCACCTATGCATGTAACTAATAAGTCGATATTGACTATACGAATTTGCGAGGACGGGTTGCATGAACACCACACACACACACACTGTCAAGCCGCCGTTACCCCCCCCCCTCCCCCCACTTTCCTTGTTTTGGGTTGATCTCTTATTTCTCTTTCATTATATTATTGTCCACTGCCAACCGATCTGCAAACGTCTCTCTCTCTCTCTCTCTCTCTCTCTCTCTCTCTCTCTCTCTCTCTCTCTCTCTCTCTCTCTCTCTCTCTCTCTCTAGAAAATCTCAACCAGACAATTGCAAAAAAATTTGTTGTCTACAGACAAACATTTAGTAATTTGAAAATACAAAGAGTTAAGTAATAGAACAACATAGTATCATCGGATTCTACAAACCATAATCACTGTTATAAAATAGCAGTTCTTCACCAAATAAACTGCGCTAAGCTTCTGCTCAATTTCCGTTCTCAGCCTTTAGCCTTCTCATTGCTTGTGGCTGGGTAACTTGCATATAAAATATTATATCAAGAAAAATAATCACTTTCTCACCTTAGACTGCGTCACTTATGTCATATGCATTCAAGCACTCCCTCAAACATATCATGGTGTCCATACAATTCTCTGTTCTGAAGACCACCACTAAGAACGTCTCCCTCTAGGTCCTCAAATCAGGTAGGTATTCCTACAGTCACTTCAATATGTGCTGCTACTATAAGTCCCACTCAATGCCTGTGAAGTTTCTCTATGTGGCTTCACATACACAAAAAATGTAGCTCCACTATACTCGACGTTCCACGCTACCTCTGAAGTTTCACTCTACCAGTGAAGTTCTACCCCACCACTGAAATTCAACTCCACACTTCTGGAGTTAGTGAAGATTAAGGTAAAGATTACGTTCCACCATATAATCTTCACCAGACACGAAGCTCCTCCACGAACTTCTGCCCACACAAACCTGTAATTCCATTACCTTGCCATAATAACATGTTTTCCTAATAATCAATATAAATAAAAATGGAAATGTTCGTTTGTTCAAAATCGCTAATCTCCGAAAGTTCTTCACCAATTGCCTTCAAATTTTCACACAACGTTCCATTCGCATCTGAGCGGGTTTTTATATTCATACTATATAGATGTCACGTCGGTGACGAGAAAAAACATTCTTATTTTGAAAAAGCTGTGTTTTCTGTGTGTTTTTTCATGTCGGGGAAATCTTCGAAACCTCTTTACCGATTGCTTTGAAATTTTTACACAACATTGCATTCGAATAGGCGAGTGTTTTCATATACGTACTATATACATTCCTCATGTGTGACAGGAAAAAACATGGTTTTTTTGAAAAACCGCGCCATCTGTAGGACGTAAGAGCAGCACACGTTGTAATCTCCAAAGGTTCTTCACCGATTGCTTTGAAAATTTGACACAACGTTCCATTCGAATACGTGCATGTTTTTATATACATGCTATTTAGATGTCACACCTGTGACAGGTGAAAACATGCGTTTTTTTTTAAACGGCGCCATCTGTTGCACGTAGGAGCAACACACGCTATACAAAATATGTTACGATTCCATTTCAATGTTCCCGATTGCCTTGATAAATAGAATTTTCATAGATTTTGATCTATTTTCATTTTAATTTAATTGTTTTGTGTGACGTTGCGTTGGAATTGAGCTGTGTTGTTTACCATACCGTTCATTTCGTAGGGTATAGCTTATTTGTTTCTTTTTTCATTTCGTTTTTTTTAACTCCTCTTCTTATTTTTTTGTGCAATTCGTGGTGAATTTGAGTTGTGTCGATTGATCTGCATTTGAATAGAAATATTCATTAGTGTTTTTTGTTTTTGTTTTGAAAACAAGAAAACAGACAACACGTTTATTTCACAGTTGCAAATGGCAACAAACAGCCATCAATCTACCGGCTACAATATTAACTGCTTTCTTCACGTTGTCAAAATGGTGTGTTTGCAAAAACATTGCTGTATTCGGAAGTGCCAACGTATTACACATAGAATGCCAGTTGAAAATCATTTGAACGACGCAAACAAGGAGAGCGAGTCGACGGACAACCTGGCATATTCAAATAACCTACGATAGGCAGACTGCACATGGTGCATCCCAATCAAGATGAACGCTTCTTTCTTCGCATGCTGTTGGTAAATGTACCCGG
>WNGS01062914.1:61593-73317 GCA_020271785.1 Procambarus virginalis | reverse complement strand
TTCCTCCCTCATTTATCTGTACTCTAAGAGGAGAAATTGTAAGAGAAACCACTCTAAGTAATATAGTCTCCTCCTCTCGAGCTGGTTAGGCCCCAGGCAACCACATAATAAACTTGCATTAAGCCAAAAACGCCAACGACCCAACATTTCCCTTCTGCATCCTGTCTGGCCGGCTCTCCAGTCTGGCCTCCAGCCTACCCGTCTCCCTGTCCGGCTCCCCAGTCTGGCCTCCAGCCTCCCTTCCCCCTGTCCGGCTCCCCAGTCTAGCCTCCAGCTTCCCTTCTCCTGTCCGCTCCCTAGTCCGGCCTCCATACTCCCTGGCTGGCTCTCCGTTCTCCATCCTGGTCTCCAGCCCCACCTGCCCCAAGCATACGGCTGCCACCTCCACCTGTGTGGGTGCTGCTGTCTTCTCGCCAGCTGCTGAATGCGGAAGACAGCCCCGCTTGTCGGTGTTGTTTTATCCCGCTTGTGCGTCCTCTCTGACACCTCTACTCGTCCCGATTCCCTAGTGCTCTCCCAAGCGTTTTATACAAGGCTTGCACCGTTACCTGTCCGATTTGTGCAGCATTCATCACACCGCGGAGAGTGAGGCAGACTTTACCTGCACTGTTCCTATATAACACGTTGATCAACCTGTAGGCAGCTGGCACTGCCATCCGAGCCAGTGTTTACAGCTGTCCCAAGCTTGTTGCGCGTCACAGTTAATTCGTCAGTCATTTACTTCACCTCGCAGAGTTTTGTCGTTAAATATGGAGTTGTTCCAGGGTTAGTGTGTGAGTGAGTGAGAGTGTCGAGGCCTGGAGGCGGCTCAGGAGGAGGGGCTAAGCAGGGTGTGGCGCTGGTAATCGTTGGAAGTGGTGGCGACCCAAGTCCTACCCGCTCCTCGTCGCTGGGCCTCTAAACGGCTCGCTGGGGCCAGAATATGAATATAGATCACCCATTACCCTGGAGTTTAACATTTTTATATGGCGCTATTCCGTGTTGGGTGGGGAGGGCGGGGATGGCTGACGGGCCCCTCACACCCCTGACATATCATACACCTTCGTCTTCATTTTTAATGCGGCGGCTGCGATGTAGGGAGGAATGTATTTAGCTTCATATGGCCGACCATCGCACTTCCCAAACTCCGTATTTAAATAAAGGTCCCGCATTACAAACTGCTCCAGCAGGGCACTAATTAAATCGTTTTAAGACTGGCTGTTTAAACCTTGCTGGACAAATACGCCGCTTCATAAATTCCATAAAATACTTGATGAGCCCCAAGCTCCCTAAACCAGTTTTGTTCCATTAGCTGGATTAGTTTAAAAGGTTAAGCAAGTTGTTAACTTCATAAGCGTCATCTTGGCGCGGCTATTGGAAATGTGTGTGTGAATAAATGACACCAGTCGATATTAGAGTTCAGCTCTTTTGAGGAAGTTGCCTCGTCGGGTCACCCCTGCTTGTGTTCGTGTCTGTCTGTATAGGAACATTAATCAAATTTGACCTGTGTGTGTGTGTGTGTGTGTGTGTGTGTGTGTGTGTGTGTGTGTGTGTGTGTGTGTGTGTGTGTGTGTGTGTGTGTGTACTCACCTAGTTGTACTCACTTAGTTGTGTCTGCAGGATCGAGCATTGACTCTTGGATCCCGCCTTTCGAGCATCAGTTGTTTACAGCAATGACTCCTGTCCTATTTCCCTATCATATCTAGTTTTAAATTTATGAATAGTATTTGCTTCCACAACCTGTTCCTTAATTAAGTGCATTCCATTTTCCCACTGCTCTCACGCTAAAAGAAAACTTCCTAACATCTCTGTGACTCATCTGAGTTTCCAGCTTCCACCCATGTCCCCTCGTTCTGTTACTATTCCGTGTGAACATTTCGTCTATGTCCACTCTGTCAATCCCCTAAGAATTGTATACGTTCCAATCATATCCCCCCTCTCCCTTCTTTTTTCTAGTGTCGTAAGACTTAGTTCCTTCAGGCGCTCTTCATACCCCATCCCTCGTAACGCTGGGACGAGTCTTGTTACAAACTTCTGAACCTTTTCAGTCTCCTTATGTGTTTCTTCAGGTGGGGACTCCATGATGTGTGTGTACTCGCCTATTTATGCTTGCGGGGGTTGAGCTCTGGCTCTTTGGTCCCGCCTCTCAACTGTAAATCAACAGGTATTGTCGGGGTTTCACGGTGTTCTCGTTAGAGAAGGGTTAAAGCAACAGTAGACTGGATCTCCTTTCCAGGTGGTTGCTCCAACAATAACCCTTACTCACCGTCGTTCGGCGGGTCTTCCCTCAATCCTCTAGGCTCCACTGCTGGCCTCGGAGAGTATCCCAGTCGATCTCACAACCGGCCTTTAGATTATAAGATGAGTGGGAGCACAGATCGTTCCCTCAATCTGTGGCCCTCCCGACACCGAACTCTTACACAGCCTTCAAGGTCGCCAACTGGTTTTTTAGATGTCCAGTAACACTGCAGTGGTCAGGTGTAATTGTGGCAAGAGCAAATCCAGTAATATAGTATCAGGCAGGTCACTCTACTTTATATCATACACGGTCACAAGATAAATGGAGGGGATGATATCAAACACCAAAGAGTTTTGGTATTTTACTTAAAAGACAACGAGAAATATATATGCATCAATGTATCAGAATTAATATATGACAATCGCTCCATTCATAGCATAATATTCTAGAGCGCACCATATGGCAACATCGGCACGTGTCACCTGTCAGAATGCCAGCTGACCGGGCCCTCGCGATCGTGGGAACAGACTAGTACTTGTTTTCTAATTGTCACGATCCCCGTTTATTTAACTTTTTCCAAAACACTATTCAACGTTCACATGGCTTACTTATGATTTCACTGGCCTCACGATCAACATCTATATTCACAATACTCTCACAGTGACTTTTCACTGTACCAAAAGATTACTCTATTCTTAATAATATTTACTGTGAATGCACTCACTTGATCACTGAACTTTTCTTTATATTTATACTTCCTCTCACAGAGATATCACTGGCAAACACTTCACGTATATGATATTATTCAGCACACAATCATGTCATATATAAATCAGTAATCAAACTTCAGGCATATATATATCAATAGATCATAGAGATCAACACACAGGCATTTATATCGATAGATTATGGAGATCAACACACGGGCATTTATATTGATAGATTATAGAGATCAACACACGGGCATTTATATTGATAGATTATAGAGATCAACACACGGGCATTTATATCAATAGATTATAGAGATCAATCAACAGGCATTTATATCAATAGATTATAGAGATCAATACACCAATATCTGGTTTACTACCAATATATATATAATAATAATAATCACAGATCAATAATAATAGTCACAGTAAATTCTCTGATGAATCTTGGTGCTTGCACACACCCACACATAGATATATATGTAAATTGATACTGTGAGCGCTCTGGGCAGCCTCACCACATACTGTGCTCTCTGTGACTTAAACTCAAGTGAGACTTGCTCACGACATACAAAATATCCTGACAAGAATATATATAGCTAACTAAAGGGGAAATGGGAGGGAACTGTAAACACCTACTTCACCTATCCTAGGATGACAGTTGGGTTGTAGCTCCTGGTCCAGGCTCTCGCCTCGTTCATCCAGAAACACAAGCCCCACGCCTTAGGATGTCGCGTCTCGCCGCTTCTGTACACAGCAGGTCCGTGCTTCTTTCCCTACAGTACGTCGCTGGGTTGAAGTCGGTCTCCTGGCCGTCAACTTTCCTCCCAACTACGGCAGCCAGCCTACGTCTCGGCGGTCGTCGTACGTTTCCCAATTAGTCCTTGTCACTGTACTCCCAGAGTAACTGCCTCTCACCACTACGAAGTCACTGAAGTTATCAGCCGTCCCGGACGACACACGCACAGCACCCGACTTCAGAGCACTTGAAGCTCACAACACTGTCAATTCCCTCGTCGTCTAGATATATCGCTAGGTATTTGGGAAGACTTCTCGACGTGCTTGCATCCAACTGTTGACTCGTAGGGTTCCACGAAGGTGGGGTTACTGTCAAACTTGACAGGATCGTCGATCACACGTTCAACCTGGTTGACAAGGCTGTCAACCTGGTTCACTCACGGTGGGTGGCCCGGCCACTAAGCTGCCTCTTATACTGGTGAACTGCCAACGACGACACACGTCGATGCCCGGCCCACTTCTTGCAACGCACCTGTCCCTGAGCACTTGTTGCTCAATATTCTGTCAATTCCTTATCTGAGCCACTTCTGGGTTGCAGGAAGACCTCACAGAGTGCGTGCCAACAACTGGAGACGCTTAAATCCACCGGAGTTCGGTAAATCCGTCACTCTGACAGGATGACCGATCGCGCGTCCTACCTCTCGGACGTGTCGTGAAAGACTGATATCGCCTGGCGCCAACACGGCGGACCCCCTATGCCTATGTGACGTCACTTTTCCCAAAGTTGGTTTTCATTGGCTCCCAGTGCCATGTCGCTGACGGTGACCAATCTGGCGCCACTGACGTCACACAGTTTTGGCGGGAGAACAGACTTGCCAGCGCCATATTGGCTCCCTAAAGGGCCTATCCCACAGGCCAAAATACTACATTTTCGCAAATTTCTCGGCTCTTCGAGAATACTGTTCTCTCCCACATATGTTCAATTGTTGCCTGCAATGTAGAGAACGCTCGGGAATAGTGGACATGACTCTTACAGCAGGCGTGGGAGAATTAGAAGGGGGGAACACCGTCACATACCCCTCCCCTTAAAATAAGAGTCATGTCTGGTTAGTGCATGCGGGACAACGCATCTGCGACTACGCTGTCCTTTCCACTAAAAATCTTGGCTTCCAGCCAGTATTGCAGCCGCCAATGTGTGACACTCCTCATGTGTCTGCAGACCGTCTTCAAGGTCATCCTGGGCGTCCACTGCTTACCTACTACAGACCGAGGGCTCCACACCTCACGTCCGTTCACCAGCTGGAACTGTGAGAAGTTAACGGTTCTGCCACTGCTTTGCAAATGGCCAACAAAACAGGGCCCGCTGTCTCTTCCCACTCGTCTTCCTGCTCTACGCAGAACATTCTCAGAGCTGTCTCTGAGGTGGAGTGGAATCTTCCGACCGCCCCCTTCGACTGCGATCGGTAGGGCGACGACCGAATCTGCATCACTCCCCGATTTATCATTGTTCGTCTGACACACTCAGACCGGAACATATTTCCACTGTCAGCCTGATTTTCCCTGGGCCTCCTCACCCAAGAGAAAAGATGTTGTAGTTGCCCAGCCACTTCTCTCGACGTTGGACGTCGCATCGTGGTCATCCCTAGGTGACCCGCAGAGTCAACAGCGTGCAACGGACTCAACACTGCCGCTCTGCACTTGGCTGGCAACGCTACTTGATCTCTCGTACCTGGAGAGGCTTTTCCGACCTCCATCCTTACAGGTTTACACTGTCTTATTATATGCCTTTTGCCTGTTAAAGTGAGTAGCTTTCTCGGGACCAATACGTCCTCCTTTGGCCTTACAAATCAACTTGGGGGATTCTGCCTGCTGCATCTCCTCGAGACGAGTGCGGTCCATCCCTGGAGAACCGGTGAGGGTCACCTGTACCTCACCTTCTGGGCTGCCTTCGCCCTCCACTCGCTCTCCGGGTTCCATGACGAGGTGATCCATTCCCAGGCCGTCGGACGTCTCCTCGTCGGCCTTATCAGATCCACGTCCTCCTCGTCCTTCGCGCTGCCTCGGAATCATAGCACAGACAGGGAACGCCTCCATGGCGATTCCTTTCTCGTCCCCAGGCGTCGAACACTTCGCCTTTCTTCTCTAAGTGCTCCAAGCACTCCTCGTCCTTCACGAGGTTCGGTAGGACACGTCCTCCACATGCGTCATTTCCCAAAATGACCTGTGCCTCCCTCGTGGGCATCGTCGCACAGACTCCCACTACTAGGGTTTGGCATCCATAACCGAACTCAGGGTTACCTGGTGTAGGGGCATCTGCACTGGGCCTCCCACAGTGGTCACACTCGCCATTCCCACACTGGTATCCCCGTAGTTCTCAGGGAACAGGGCCTCGCTCACTAGGGTAAAGTCTGCCCCAGTGTCTCTCAACATCTTCACTGGGATGGGGTCTGCGTCCCCCATCCTTACGGTTCCTTCACACACAAACGGGTGAATCCTCTTCTCCCCATTAAGTACGGGTCCATCCCGCACCCAATCAGCCATCTGGTCCTCTGTCTTCACGAAGGCTACATTCCCCCGGTGTCTAGGACGTCTACATTCGCGAGCGACGTGTCCGGGTATTCCGCAATTGAAGCAGCGAACTCTCCCTCGTTGGTGACCATCCACNGTCTGTGGTGTGTGGTCGTGTCTGTGGTACAGTCGTGTTGTGTTTTACAGTCGTGTCTGTGGCACAGTCGTGTAATGTGGCACAGTCGTGTCAGTGGCACAGTCGTGTCAGTGGCACAGTCGTGTCTGTGGCACAGTCGTGTCTGTGGCACAGTCGTGTAATGTGGCACAGTCGTGTCTGTGGCACAGTCGTGTCAGTGGCACAGTCGTGTCTGTGGCACAGTCGTGTCAGTGGTACAGTCGTGTCTGTGGCACAGTCGTGTCTGTGGCACAGTCGTGTCTGTGGCACAGTCGTGTCTGTGGCACAGTCGTGTCTGTGGCACAGTCGTGTCAGTGGTACAGTCGTGTCTGTGGTACAGTCGTGTCTGTGGTACAGTCGTGTCTGGCACAGTCGTGTCTGTGGTACAGTCGTGTCTGTGGCACAGTCGTGTCTGTGGTACAGTCGTGTCTGTGGTGTGGTCGTGTCTGTGGTGTGGTCGTGTCTGTGGCACAGTCGGGTCTGTGGCACAGTCGTGTCTGTGGTACAGTCGTGTCTGTGGCACAGTCGTGTCTGTGGTACAGTCGTGTCTGTGGCACAGTCGTGTCTGTGGCACAGTCGTGTCAGTGGTACAGTCGTGTCTGTGGCACAGTCGTGTCTGTGGTACAGTCGTGTCTGTGGACAGTCGTGTCTGTGGTACAGTCGTGTCTGTGGCACAGTCGTGTCTGGCACAGTCGTGTCTGTGGCACAGTCGTGTCTGTGGTACAGTCGTGTCTGTGGCACAGTCGTGTCTGTGGTACAGTCGTGTCTGTGGCACAGTCGTGTCTGTGGCACAGTCGTGCCTGTGGTACAGTCGTGTCTGTGGTACAGTCGTGTCTGTGGTACAGTCGTGTCTGTGGCACAGTCGTGTCTGTGGCACAGTCGTGTCTGTGGCACAGTCGTGTCAGTGGTACAGTCGTGTCTGTGACACAGTCGTGTCAGTGGTACAGTCGTGTCAGTGGTACAGTCGTGTCAGTGGTACAGTCGTGTCAGTGGCACAGTCGTGTCTGTGGTACAGTCGTGTCTGTGGCACAGTCGTGTCAGTGGCACAGTCGTGTCTGTGGCACAGTCGTGTCTGTGGCACAGTCGTGTCTGTGGCACAGTCGTGTCTGTGGTACAGTCGTGTCTGTGACACAGTCGTGTCTGTGGCACAGTCGTGTCTGTGGTACAGTCGTGTCTGTGGCACAGTCGTGTCTGTGGCACAGTCGTGTCTGTGGCACAGTCGTGTCTGTGGTACAGTCGTGTCTGTGGCACAGTCGTGTCTGTGGTACAGTCGTGTCTGTGGCACAGTCGTGTCAGTGGTACAGTCGTGTCTGTGGCACAGTCGTGTCTGTGGTACAGTCGTGTCTGTGGCACAGTCGTGTCTGTGGCACAGTCGTGTCTGTGGTACAGTCGTGTCTGTGACACAGTCGTGTCTGTGGTACAGTCGTGTCTGTGGTACAGTCGTGTCTGTGGCACAGTCGTGTCTGGCACAGTCGTGTCTGTGGCACAGTCGTGTCTGTGGTACAGTCGTGTCTGTGGCACAGTCGTGTCTGTGGTACAGTCGTGTCTGTGGCACAGTCGTGTCTGTGGCACAGTCGTGTCTGTGGCACAGTCGTGTCTGTGGCACAGTCGTGTCTGTGGCACAGTCGTGTCTGTGGTGCCGTATATTATCACTAACGACCTATACCCGAGGCCGTATAGTAAACTTGGGCTAAATATAAGCAGTTTAATACCATTTATAATCGTCTTAATCCTTAAAGGTTCCTAAATAAGCCATTTGATTGATACTGTTGATATGATTGCAAAGACAGTCTGCAGTAGACCATAGTAGAAATAAATATAAGTGTTTAATTAACAGTTTTTATTATTATTATTATTATTTTCTACCACAGACGTGGCCGGACATTTACAATGCTAACCAGCATATATACATTTTCTTCTGTCCTCCATGGACAGGGTGAGAGATGTGTTAAACATATAGTTCAAGTGTTTATTGAACAATCAACCTCTGAAGGTGAGTCGGTGCTTTTAAAATGCTAAGCTAACCTATATACGTAAATACATAGATACACAGATTTACGTATGCCTTACGTAAAGTGTTCTATGTGTCATTAATGTGTAGTTAACTGCAGTAATTAGCAGTGACAGAGGGAATACTGCAACAATGCCTGATGGAAATCTTACTGACAAAAAATACACAAAAACCTGAAAGTTGTACTATTAAGGATTATGATGAATATCGTGAGGACCAATTCATATATGAAACTAATACAGTAAGAACTCTGAAATGTTATGTTATAACGGTCAGAACATGCCTGGGATACAGATATCTAGCATCTGTATCAGTACTCAAACGTCGAATACACCACGTGTCAACTTTGTGAGAGAAAATAACATGCATTCCCTGAACATTATACTAGAGAATGTCCCACAGTGAATGACTTCCGTCCTCCTGGGTTAAGATATGCTTAACTCTCCAAACACGATCTGAATACTGGAACACTTGATGATATCCCGGACCTGTACCCTGGATTGACTATGTACCGGACCACTGATGTAATATATATATGTGTGATGTAATTATGACTTGAGTTTTGTAAAAGTACTTTAAGCACCTTCTGTGGTTGAGCGCTTACAACACAAGAACAGATGGGCATGAACAGCAGGACAAGAACAGTGGGACAACAACAGTGGGGCAAGAACAGCACGACAAGAACAGTGGGACAACAACAGGACATGAACGGGCAGAACAAGAACTGTGGGACAACAACAGTGGGACAACAACAGTAGGACAACAACAGTGGGACAACAACAGTGGGACAACAACAGTGGGACAACAACAGTGGGACAACAACAGTGGGACAACAACAGTGGGACAACAACAGTGGGACAACAACAGTAGGACAACAACAGTGGGACAACAACAGTGGGACAACAACAGTGGGACAACAACAGTAGGACAACAACAGTGGGACAACAACAGTGGGACAACAACAGTGGGACAACAACAGTAGGACAACAACAGTGGGACAACAACAGTAGGACAACAACAGTGGGACAACAACAGTGGGACAACAACAGTGGGACAACAACAGTAGAACAACAACAGTGGGACAACAACAGTAGGACAACAACAGTGGGACAACAACAGTAGGACAACAACAGTGGGACAACAACAGTGGGACAACAACAGTAGGACAACAACAGTAGGACAACAACAGTGGGACAACAACAGTGGGACAACAACAGTGGGACAACAACAGTAGGACAACAACAGTAGGACAACAACAGTGGGACAACAACAGTAGGACAACAACAGTAGGACAACAACAGTAGGACAACAACAGTAGGACAACAACAGTAGGACAACAACAGTGGGACAACAACAGTGGGACAACAACAGTGGGACAACAACACTGGGGCAACAACAGGACATGAACAAGAACAGTAGGGCAAGAACAACACGACAACAACACTGGGACAACAACACGACATGAACAAGTACAGTTGGGCAAGAACAACACGACAACAACACTGGGACAACAACACGACATGAACAAGAACAGTAGGGCAAGAACAGAGTGGCAAGAACGGACACCGTCACCCATAATGGGAGGCGGGAGGAGCGCCTATCACACTGGGAAGCTGTGGCGATTATCATGCAAATAGCTGCCATTACTGGAGCGTTAAGGCCAGTATAACTCTCCTCTCCCTCCTCAAATCAGCTCTTAAAATTAGGGTCTCAGTTTTGCGACAACAACCAAGGTAATCCGATATTGGCGCCTTCTTGAGTCTAAAGACTGATCAAGAGCGGCCAGTTTCCTCTCCCCAGCGCCTCAGTGTCGCGGTCCAGAGGGGAAATGCGTGCTGTATCTTGGGCACGCACCCGACCTCCGAGGAGCTGGACGAGGTTTACAAACACCTGGATTGTTATATATGTGTGAGACCTTTGTAAACTGTAGCAATACAATGCTACAGTTAACACAGGCGGCCATGTGGCGTGTGTTTCTGAGTGTGGCGGCCACGTGACGTGTGTTTTCTGAATGTGGCGGCCACGTGGCGAGTGTTTTCTGAGTGTGGCGGCCACGTGACGTGTGTTTCTGAGTGTGGCGGTCACGTGACGTGTGTTTCTAAGTGTGGCGGCCACGTGACGTGTGTTTCTGCGTGTGGCGGCCACGTGACCTGTGTTTCTGAGTGTGGCGGCCACGTGACGTGTGTTTCTGAGTGTGGCGGCCAAGTGGCGTGTGTTTCTGAGTGTGGCGGCCACGTGGCGTGTGTTTCTGAGTGTGGCGGCCCCGTGACGTGTGTTTCTGAGTGTGACGGCCACGTGACGTGTGTTTCTGAGTGTGGCGGCCACGTGGCGTGTGTTTCTGAGTGTGGCGGCCACGTGACGTGTGTTTCTGAGTGTGGTGGCCACGTGACGTGTGTTTCTGAGTGTGGCGGCCACGTGACGTGTGTTTCTGAGTGTGGCGGCCACGTGACGTGTGTTTCTGAGTGTGGCGGCCACGTGACCTGTGTTTCTGAGTGTGGCGGCCACGTGGCGTGTGTTTCTGAGTGCCACGTTAGACCTGCCAACACGTGCCACGTGCACAGGGACTAGACACGTGCCTCGTGCACAGGGACCATACACGTGGAACATGTGCACAGGGACCAGACACGTGGACCACGTGCACAGGGACCAGACACGTGGACCACGTGCACAGGGACCAGACACGTGTCACGTGCACAGGGACCAGACACGTGGACCACGTGCACAGGGACCAGACACGTGGACCACGTGCACAGGGACCAGACACGTGGACCACGTGCACAGGGACCAGACACGTGGACCACGTGCACAGGGACCAGACTCGTGGACCACGTGCACAGGGACCAGACACGTGGACCACGTGCACAGGGACCAGACACGTGGACCACGTGCACAGGGACCAGACACGTGGACCACGTGCACAGGACCAGACACGTGGACCACGTGCACAGGGACCAGACACGTGGACCACGTGCACAGGGACCAGACACGTGGACCACGTGCACAGGGACCATACACGTGGACCACGTGCACAGGGACCAGACACGTGGACCACGTGCACAGGGACCAGACTCGTGGACCACGTGCACAGGGACCAGACACGTGGACCACGTGCACAGGGACCATACACGTGTCACGTGCACAGGGACCAGACACGTGGACCACGTGCACAGGGACCAGACACGTGGACCACGTGCACAGGGACCAGACACGTGGACCACGTGCACAGGGACCAGACACGTGGACCACGTGCACAGGGAGCAGACACGTGTCACGTGCACAGGGACCAGACACGTGGACCACGTGCACAGGGACCAGACACGTGGACCACGTGCACAGGGACCAGACACGTGGACCACGTGCACAG
>WNGS01062905.1:0-13075 GCA_020271785.1 Procambarus virginalis | reverse complement strand
GGCCCAAGATTACCATCCGGGTGCCGGCGGGGAAGTGGTCATATAGCCTCGGCTATCACTTCCTTATGTCCGGTCGTGATGGTCAAGTGGTTTAAGGCATCCCTGTACATACCAGTTGCGTTGCTCCTGGGAGTATGGGTTCGAGTCACTTCTGGGGTGTGAGTTTTCAGTTGTATCTAGTCCTGGGGACCATTCAGGCTTGTTTGCATTTGTGTTCCTCACGTGTTGCCCCAAAAAATGAGGTGATTTGATAAAATGCTATGCCCAAGATTACCATCCGGGTGCCGGCGGGGAAGTGGTTCATATAGCCTCGGCTATCACTTCCTTATGTCCGGTCGTGATGGTCAAGTGGTTTAAGGCGTCCCTGTACATACCAGTTGCGTTGCTCCTGGGAGTATGGGTTCGAGTCACTTCTGGGGTATGAGTTTTCAGTTGTATCTAGTACTGGGGACCATTCAGGTTGTTTGCATTTGTGTTCCTCACGTGTTGCCCCAAAAAATGAGGTGATTTGATAAAATGCTATGCCCAAGATTACCATCCGGGTGCCGGCGGGGAAGTGGTTCATATAGCCTCGGCTATCACTTCCTTATGTCCGGTCGTGATGGTCAAGTGGTTTAAGGCGTCCCTGTACATACCAGTTGCGTTGCTCCTGGGAGTATGGGTTCGAGTCACTTCTGGGGTGTGAGTTTTCAGTTGTATCTAGTCCTGGGGACCATTCAGGCTTGTTTGCATTTGTGTTCCTCACGTGTTGCCCCAAAAAATGAGGTGATTTGATAAAATGCTATGCCCAAGATTACCATCCGGGTGCCGGCGGGGAAGTGGTTCATATAGCCTCGGCTATCACTTCCTTATGTCCGGTCGTGATGGTCAAGTGGTTTAAGGCGTCCCTGTACATACCAGTTGCGTTGCTCCTGGGAGTATGGGTTCGAGTCACTTCTGGGGTGTGAGTTTTCAGTTGTATCTAGTCCTGGGGACCATTCAGGCTTGATGGACTGCCATTCTCGGATTGGCCTCATCAGTCACACCAGACGCTGCACCAGAATTGACAACCAGAACGCCATGTGAGGAGATGTAGAATCTCCTCAGCTAGTTTTCCTAGTTTCTAGAATAGGCTAGTCGCTCTAGGGACTCTAGAAACTGAAGCTTTCAAAATTTACATATGTTGGGTGTCATATGAAAGCTTATGTTAAATGCTGTCAGTTAAGACTAATTAGAGCTCTGTGATTGCTCTGTAGAGAGAATTACAGAAATATTCCTGTTTTGTGAAATAGGGAGAGATTTGAGAGGTGTGAGAGGAGTATAACACAAGAACCGTTACGGGTGGGGGGGACAGTGGGGGAACGTTGCCTTCCCCCCACCAAGGGAGACGTTGAGACGTTGTGTTAGGCCTCACCCTCCCTGTGACGTCACGCCACGCCACAGGCGAGGGGCGTCTGTGATTGGTCTAGGCACCCCTGCTCCTATGCCGAGTTTTGGCGCCAAGAGCTGTTATTGGAAGCGGCATGAGGAACAGTGCCGGCTTCCTGCTGATTGGTCAAGACAAGGTAGGGGGAGAGATATGGGGATGTGAGTCTCTCTAGCCCGCCAAGAGTTTAGTTTGAATTGGGCAGCCAGGGTATAAGCAGTGTCTAGGTGGGGGTGGCGGGCCTGCCACCCCCACCACCGTTATCGCTCCTGTCGTTCAGTTTATTCATATTGCATGGCACTCCAGCCACCCTGGGTGTGTCGAAGCCCAAATTCGCGAGAAACTGGGACCGATAAATGCAGGACAGCCTCAGAGACAGTGATCACCCATGGGGCAGCTATCAGAGCCCCATGGGGTAGCAGGTGGCTCAGATTATCCTGTATGTTCATGGACAATTGGGTGGAATAATGGGCAGGGCCTACCAGTGTAATTAAGGTGTTGTTACTGGCCCCTGTTGGACTTTGAATTCCGCCCGACGTCGTCCATGTGGTAGGTGACGCCGGCCAGTGTCACCCTTGTCACCCCAGTGTAAGAGCGAGTCATGCTCTAGTTGGTTGGGGTTTAGTGGTGATTCCCCATCCACATGTGTGTATGTCCTGCGGCCAACCCAGGCCGCCCTCTGGCCGCCCGGCCACCCACCGGCTCGCCCAAGCCGCCCACCTTACTCCGCGCGCGAGCAGCCCGGGTGGGGTGGGGTGCTGTGACGTCACGTGCCACCCGTGGCCACCCTCCTGAAGGCCACGCGGTGGCCACATGTTGGCCACCACCTTTGGCCACCCCCTTGGCCACCTTCCCAGGACAGCCTAGGGCCACATCTTGTCGACGCACAAGGAGCAAGCTAAGTGTTGACAGCCAGGTGGTGAAGACCTGGGAAATGAGAAAAATGTGTGGAAGGACACGTGAGTACTTTATCAGTGTAACAGTGTCTCAGTATTAAGGGAAATAAGAGAAAAGGTGTGTGGGTCCCTAGCCCGGCCAGGCTAGGGAAGCAGCTGAGACACCTGTCTGTGGCACGCCCAGGTGACTGTGGGGCAGTACCTGGAGAGGGAAATTGTCACTGTAAATCATGTAGTGATATAATTGTACATCTGTAGAGATGTTGTGTGTAGACTGACTAGAGTATGGGACCAGTCAGTGTAGAAAATCATCATATAAATGATCCAGTCTGTCGATTCTGTATAATCGTCCAGCCTTGGTTAGTGCCATGGTACCTCATTATGTAATTAGGCCAGGTTAGAGTTAATTAAGCAGGCCCGTGGGGCAGGGTTATTAGTGGATATCCTGAGGTCTGTATATTGTCCTGGTGATTAATTTGCATTGTTTATGGAGGCCATTTCCATATGTTTCATTTGCATGTTGCATGTATTATGTTGTGTGGTGAGTCAGTAGATGTGATCGCTGACTGATTGCCTAATGATGTCATTAGCATGGGGGGCATGCTGACGGTATCATTATGTGCAGGTTTGTGCAGTGTTATCAGGTATACGTTATTACTGTCCTAGGAACTGTGTTGAGGATTTAAAGGGACCCTTTGAGTATTCAGGGAAATTCTCAGTCACTTAATGAGAGCGAGCAATTTGTTAATTTGCCTAATTATGGGAGAATTAGTGCCAGCTGTCCGCGTAGAGCGACGGTGCCTTATATTAACGTAAATTGTCTTGCTGAAGCCACCGGGATCGGGCGATCTTTTGCAACGTTTGCAAGATTAGAGGGGCAGTAATATGGGGATACCTTGATTGTTGCAAAACCGTGTGTCATTACTGTGTGGGCATAGTAATTAACGAGTTGCAGTAGTCGCAACCGTATGTGGGCAGTGCTATTTTATGTTGTTTTGCATGCCATTATATGTGTGACCTATGTAACCTTAGGGTTACTTTGTTTCTTTAAGTTGTGTTGAGAACTTGAGGATTCAGTGAGTTAATTAGGGGTAATTAACTGGATAAGGGGGTGCACATTTGTAGTTGTTGAATGAGTGAGGGCTGTTATGGGAGAACAGTGTTGAACTTGAGCTTGTGGGAATACGTTTCCGGTGCAATTAATTGTCCGTGTGACAATTAATTGACCACTCTAGCTAATTATGTAATTAGCATTCTCATCATGAATTCACGTAGTGGGAGAGGATCTGTCAGAGTCTGTCAGTGATAGTGTTAACGTCAGTTGCTCGAGACTAATTGCCTTTCGGGGTTAGGGCAATTAGTGGCTCATGATAATTAGTGGAGTAATTAACGTCTGGAGTCTTGAGGACTCAGATGACTCGGTAAAGCGAGGTCATGGGGTTAGCATAATACGTTATATTAATCATATTCTGTCTGGTGACAGTGGATTAAGTTGCACTCATTGTTAATTAGTAATTAACTCCTCTTCCGTGAATTCACAGTGTTTGATGAGACCTGCTTAGGCAGTGCGGAGTGAGACGTATTTATGTATGATTAATTATCGGTCCTGGTGACAGTTAATTAATTGCTCGAGGTTAATTAGGGTAATTAGCACTCATAGTAAAAGTAATTAATGATACACAGACTGTTGAGAAGCCACCCACTTGGGGTAGGCTTAGTTAACGTAACTCAATTGGGATGTAATTAGTGGTCCGTTTGACCTTAATTAAGAATTACTCACTGAATACTTGCAAGGAGTCAAGTGTGATGTAATTTAAGAGTTTGAGTTATTGTGACAAGAGGACTTGTGTTAACGTAGAGTACTATCATGTTGTTGTCTAGCGTGAGACACTTGTTTGTGATTAAAGTAGTACTTGTTGCTGACTGCTGTGATCAGTCAATTTCCATCATTATTCACATAATCAATGTTGTAATTGATTAAGGCAATTTCTTTTGGTTATCGTCTAGTGACGAGGGTAAAGTAACTTAGGGATGAGTGGAGCTGTGTCCCAGAATCCCACCTTGCCTGACTTTGTTCACTTTAGTTGTGATAGGGGGAGTCACTGTTAGACTACCCACCTGGTTACGGGGGTCGCTCCTGTTGGGCGGGAGGACCTTAAGCTCGTGATTAGAGTAGCTGCCACTATGAAGCCGTGTCACTATTGATTGCTTGCTTGTGTCATCAGTGGATAACTTTGTTCAGTTAGTTCATGTTGTCAGCCCGAAGTGTCAGCAGGATGGAGCCTGCTGTCATTTCTCGAGGGGCTGTTGAATAGCTGTGTTGCAAATGCCACTGGATGGACATTAACGTAATTAAATCACTCGCTGTGGTGTAACTTAGTCTGTGATATTTTTCTTTGAATTTGCAATATTGCGTCGTCAGTGGGCACACCTGTGTTCAGGTTAGTTCAGTATGCAGCCACACAGCAAGGGTTGCTAGTTAGCTGTTGGTTATAGTGCCACTGGATGGACATTAACGTAAATGTAAACTCGATAATGTAGTAGTCTAGTCTCTTGTTATTAATAAATTGTTTATTGTACAGAAAACGGTCTTTGATGTCAACCTTCAACTATTCTGTGCCACACCCATGTTCTGATATTTGATATTGTTGTTTTGATCTTTGATATGACGGCTGTGCTCTTGGGAATTCGAATTCCAATTCATAGCGCCACAACAAATATAAAATTTGATTGTGAGAACCCGTCGGTTACCCTTTATTGGTTTTAACGTCATGTTTAACTAGGAGGAACCAGCGGCCTATGCGGTTTGCTCCCGCTTCTCCTTTTTCTACTGGACTCATGCTTAACTGCCAAGAGCAGCCTTTAAACTTGTAGTCCACCTCCTAAGGGAGGTAGGCGTAGAGAAAAATCTCACACGCCACACCACAGTCTCCCGAGACTGAAGGATGCCTACTACTAGCTATGGAAGTATTACAGGGTCACAGGAAGTTGATGTTCCTTAGTGTTAGTCTTCACATTACACAGCGTGTTCCTCACTATCATATGTCGTTTCTTTACTAGAAGCGAAAAATATATATGGTGTAAGGATTTCAGGTATTTTATACTTGTTACTAAAATTGTCATTTCATGCAGCGTGAGTTTAGATTTATCTCTAAATGCCTGAATTTTATCAGCCTAAAATGTAATGCTAGAGTGTGTATCCCGGACTTATTGTATTTAGCGAGCCGGTCGGCCGAGCGGACAGCACGCTGGAATTGTGTTCCTGTGGTCCCGGGTTCGATCCCGGGCGCCGGCGAGGCTGACCCCACCCTGACCCCAAGGGAGCCGGTCGGCCGAGCGGACAGCACACTGGACTTGTGATCCTGTGGTCCCGGGTTCGATCCCGGGTGCCGGCGAGAAACAATGGGCAGAGTTTCTTTCACCCTATGCCCCTGTTACCTAGCAGTAAATAGGTACCTGGGAGTTAGTCAGCTGTCACGGGCTGCTTCCTGGGGGTGGAGGCCTGGTCTAAGACCGGGACGCGGGGACACTAAAAAGCCCCGAAATCATCTCAAGATAACCTCAAGAAGATCCCTATCTTCGTCCACACACTTTACACTTTACGTCATCTATATCCCTATATAAGTCAAACTGCAAGAGATACCTGTTGCCAAGTTTTATTCGAGCTGTTACAACGTTTGCTAGTCTGCTGATTTCGTTACTTGCCCCATACACATGTTTTACTTAACACATTTCATTGTGATGAACAATGGACTTGCTAGTTCCAGTTTGCAATGTTCAGCTTTCATCAAATTTATCTAATACTTCTCGTCAAGTGACATTTTCAATGTACTGTTGCATGGAACGGTACTGCTGTCATACCAAGAAGATGTTATGCTTCACGAGCATTAATAGTATAAACAAAACGCCACAGTCGTCTTTGCAGTGTGAAAAGTGGGCCAGCGTTGCAGGTGGTGAGGGATGCCGGGTATTGTGTTTAGACTGGGTGTCTGGCCCTGGCGGGAACTCCAGAACATATGTATTTGTAGCTCCTGTTGGTGTGAAGTATTAGTTGTAAGTAGGCTGTCAACGACGGAGGTGAGAGGGAAGAGGCAGTTTACCCTCACATACATCCACAATGTTGGGAATCCACAACACTTTGATATTTACCCCTTTATTAAGAATGCATGTATATTTATTTACATAAAAACAAACCAAAGTATATTGAAGTGTTAAAGTTTCAATGACTTTTGGCTACATAAGGTAAGCAGTGACAGAAATCAGACACACATGTTAACATACTACAGTTACCCTTTAAGAATTTAGAGAATGGGTGATTCTGTGACGTCATCACAACAGACGTCTTTTCACTACACGTAAATTTAAAACTCTAATTATTCTTTTAAACAAGAGTCTAGTGTTTAAACATAATAAAATAGTATTCACTAGGACTGAATAAATATAATTAGCAGTAAAAATATAGCTTAGCTCCTTTGTCACTTTAAAATAAACACAGAATATTGAGGGAATATTACTGGAATGCCACCTGAGAGTAACCCGTCCTCGCAAATTCGTATAGTCAATAATGACTTATTAAATACGTGCCTAGGTGACATACTAAACATAATAGTTTACCTTGAAAAGCTTCATAGAAAACACCGACCTTACCTAACCTTGTTAGTATGTTAAGATAAGCATCTTATTGCTTCGTAATTACAATTATTACTTAACCTATACCTATAATAGGTTAAGTAACAATTGCAATTACGAAGCTATAAGATGCTTACCTTAACATACTAACAAGGTTAGGTAAGGTCGGTGTTTTCTATGAAGCTTTTCAAAGTAAACTATTATGTTTAGTATGTCACCTATGCACGTATTTAATAAGTCATATTGACTATGCGAATTTGCTAGGACGGGTTGCTGAGAGAGGCGGCACCAGTCACGTATACACAGAACTTTTTTTTTTTTTTTTTTTTTTTTTTTTTTTTTTTTTTTTTTTTACATGCAAACATGCAAATTAAATACAATAAAAAACAAATAGACACACATGACAAAACAAAGCGAAAAACAAACAAGAAAAACCAGCAGCCAGAAGGGCCGACAGTACAGCTTAACAAATTACAAAACTCGAAAAGGGCATTTAAAATACAGTACAAAAGATAAACAAATGCAAAACAACAAAAAACAGGAGCATGTCAAACAGTACAGTATAAACCAAAAATCAAGATGGATAACACGCAATCAAAGAAAAACCATCGTTACACAACAAACAAAACAAAACACCGGCCTGAAGGACCGAAAACAAAACAACAGAATGAACAAAACGGAAGTAATACAAAAATGCAATAGTAACATACACCACACCCTAAGCCACCCAAATCCAAAACAAAAAACTCATACAACACATAAGCATATAATAAATAACACATAGGGCACGTTAACAACAATGAAAGTTAAGACATGAAGGCCAAGCACACACACACCCAAACACCCGCTTCGCCACAAACCAAAAGGAGAGGCACGGGCACAAACTACCAGAAGGCATACAAAACAGCCAGCAGGGCACATAGCACATAAGAATAGAATCACTCATATTCGCTCATATTTGCGCGGAAACGCGTCCCGATTGAAGAGTACATGGTACGCCTCCCAAAGTAACCACTGCCAAGGGTCCTGACCATCCACTGGGGACTCCATCATATCCGGGATGTTGGCCACAAACACCCGCAAACTTGGCACCCAAACCGTATTCCACTGGAACCGCGTGACCGGCACATGGTCCCACACCTCATCGCCGAAAGGTATCTCCGCAACCCGCGACCAGTGACCCGACGGCATCACAGACTTCGTCGGCCCGTCCGGAGGCCCAACGGTCAACCTCCGAGGAGGGAGCGTGGGAGAAGGCACCACCACAGGGGCCCCAGCACCCACGGGCACACCACCGGACGACCGCGGGGGAACCGAACCACGCACTCCTTTCCGTAAGGTCACCACCAGGCCACGCCCAGACCCACCATCCCCACCCACTCCGGCAGCGGAGGCCACCACTCCCCACCGCGGAGAGGCCCCCGGCGGAGAGGGAACAGCAGGCACACCCGAGACACTGACACCAACGTCAGCAGGCGCATGGACGTCCGCCACCACTAACTGCGGAGCCAGCACCGTACCCGGAACCACTCCATCCACACCCGAGCCCTCACAGTCACTAAAGTCCCCAACATCAGCCCAGGGAGACGACGAAGGCCTGGACCGTTTGGGCACCGGCCTGAGATCGTCAGAGCCGGAAGCCGACCCAGAAACATGGGCACTACGAGCCGGACGAACTGACGTCCGTCGCAAAACGGCAGCAGCCTCGACCATAGGGGGAACCGGACCACACACAACCGGGGACCCCACAGCCACCGCAGCACCCAGCACAGCCGGTATCCGAGGCGAGGATGCAGGGCCAGGCGCAGCAGCTGAAGATAGGTGATCAGGCGGTGAGGAGGGCGCAGCATAAAGGCCCACTGGAGCAGCAGGGACAGGAGCAGGAGCAGGAGCAGGAGGATCCACCGATAGCATCGCAACATCCTGAGAAGGGCCGGCGACATCCGGGGGAACGTCAGGGGACGCCGGGGGAGCCGCAACAACGAGCTGGTCGGTCTCCGCATCCCCGGAGTCCTCGTCCAGGGGAAGCGGAGGGAAATCTTCTTCCCTAAAGAGGTTGACAGGGGCAACCGGAGCCGCATCGCACCCGGCAGCCTGATGCCCCATCAAGCCACACCGGAAACAGGTCCGAGGCTGTCGGGCATAGTACACCCGGATGTAGCACCCCAGAAGCCGGACCGAAGATGGAATATCCGACCGCAGGCGCATCCCCAAGGTGCGAATGTTTGTCCGTCTCCCGGCATACCTCCCAGAGGATATCGTGTTGACCCTCACACTGATGACCGGCCCAAACCGCTGGAAGTAACGCCGAAGAAGATCCTCGGGAAACTCCAGGGGCGCCCCATGCACACTGACATAGGTCAGCGCACCACTCCGGTCTGATATGGAGACAGAGCCGGCACCACCCGGCAACGCCAACGAGCGTCCCTCGTAACGACCGAGGAAATCACGGTACACCTCCTCCGTCACCAGCTTGATGACAACTCGATGGGCAGTCACAAGCTCAATACCGTCGACGTCCATCACAGGTATATGGAGCAAGTCGCACAGAACCACGGCTACTTCCGGATATCCAGCACGCCCAGTGAACTCCAGGCCCACGGAGTTCACGCGCTTAATAGATGGAAGGGGACCACCCATGGTAAGCCCGCCACGTCAACACCTGCCACGTCCGCACTCAGCCAGCCAGGCAACAACACTGGGGGGGGGGGGCCACGACGCCCCGCCACCTGGCGACCAAACAGCTAATAACCCCAGCAGGCACGAAGGGACACGTCCGCACTCCACGGTGCTCAGGGTCAACTCAACACAGAACTTGTACACAAACAGAGAGGGCGCCTCACTACAAGCACAACTCCTCAAAGGATCCATAACGAGGCCACCAACCGAGAAATTGTCATTTTGATCTCAACAACAGGAGTGCCTGAGTATCCGGCTGCCTTATATTCTTTTATTAGCAGTGATCTCTCTATAATATTGGATAGGTAGCCGGTTATTAACCTACGAAAAACACAAACACTAAGTGTTTACTCAGCACTACACACACACAATATTCATGTCACACCTGTACTTTATATGTTTATTGAACCAATACTAATGTGCTTCATTTGTCATTTAACTTGTGATTTGGAGTTACTGCAAGGTGAGCTGGCCCACACAAATAGTGAGGTTTATTGTTACCTTGGCTGTAGAGAGAGGCCACCGTGCTGGTCGCCAACACACACACCCTGAAGCACATGTAGCCACACACTAACCGCATGTTGGGAGAAACACACAGTATAATCAGGACATCTTTACCATACAGCTGAGACATTCTAAATTGAATTCTAATATAATCATAAGATTGATTAGTACTAGCAATACTACTGTAGATTAGGCCACCATATATGGTATAATTTATATTTATATTTTGCCAGAAGTAAATTAGTTTAGTTTATCCTATATCCACTCATAGTGGTATAAGCTATAAATGTCCCCCCCCCCCCCCAACTGTATGCAGATAAAGTTCTGGCTGAATCAAAATATACTGTTCACTTAGCACCATAATAATACAATATTGAAGTTACCAAAATATATAATAAAAATAATTAAATGCATGCTGGATTTTCCCACAAGCAGCTTAATGAAAATGTTAAAAAAGTTACCGACGGAATTAACGGTTAATCAATTTATTAATCAACGAAAGAGCCGAGACCTAACAATAAATTTCATATACTCACGTACTTTCACTCATGCACTCATCTACTGACGAACTCACATTCATCTACTTACACATTCACATTCCAATTTAATGGCAAACTTTTCCCACAGTCACATCGTAGAAGCCCTCAATGAAGGGCTGGAGGCACCTGAGGACCAGACGTGGTCTGTATGGCCTGACACCATCATCACAGGCGCTCTCCACCCCGGGCCACCGTGAGGCACCTGAGGACCAGACGTGGTCTGTGTGGCCTGACACCATCATCACAGACGCTCTCCACCCCGGGCCACCGTGAGGCACCTGAGGACCAGACGTGGTCTGTGTGGCCTGACACCATCATCACAGACGCTCTCCACCCCGGACCACCGTGAGGCACCTGAGGACCAGACGTGGTCTGTGTGGCCTGACACCATCATCACAGACGCTCTCCACCCCGGACCACCGTGAGGCACCTGAGGACCAGACGTGGTCTGTGTGGCCTGACACCATCATCACAGACGCTCTCCACCCCGGACCACCGTGAGGCACCTGAGGACCAGACGTGGTCTGTGTGGCCTGACACCATCATCACAGACGCTCTACACCCGGACCACCGTGAGGCACCTGAGGACCAGACGTGGTCTGTGTGGCCTGACACCATCATCACAGACGCTCTCCACCCCGGACCACCGTGAGGCACCTGAGGACCAGACGTGGTCTGTGTGGCCTGACACCATCATCACAGACGCTCTCCACCCCGGACCACCGTGAGGCACCTGGGGACCAGACGTGGTCTGTGTGGCCTGACACCATCATCACAGACGCTCTCCACCCCGGACCACCGTGAGGCACCTGAGGACCAGACGTGGTCTGTGTGGCCTGACACCATCATCACAGGCGCTCTCCACCCCGGACCACCGTCGTGGAAAACTCCTCAGGTCTGGAGGATGTAGACCCATGAAGCCTTTCTCTGGGGACGACACGCCTCAGTCAGATTGGAAAGTTTTGGGACAAGGTCACGATTCTTCTACGGAGTCTACAAAGGTCACCAAAGCGCTGTAGCAGTGAACGAGTCGAGTAGTCTGTGCTGCTCCAGCTGCTCCACTTCCTAACACGGTAACTCGATGGCATCAATAATCCTCACACACTCGGCATCATTAAGGTCACATTGCATTATCAATGACTTTCTCTGGTGTGACCTTCAGAGCGTCTTGTTGGATCACTTAACATTTGGTCACCAGTCATTACAAATGTTTGTAATACATAATTTAGACGAGCTCAGCCACCCCGCTCCTTGTCGCCTCGATACACAATTTTGGCTAGAGTGTACTGTATATGTGAGAGATGGATAGTACTAATATACATGGCACATGTATATTACATGCACAGTGAGAGATACATGGCACAGTGAGAGATACATGGCACTAATGTATTGCTTGCGTAAGTGCTTACAAGACACAACTTTGTTATTTGCAACCCAAAGTGTGTCAAGATGAGTATCTATGGGTTCCTTTTCACATGTGGAATCCAAAGAGTGGCAATAATTTTGACCTGGGTCATCAGGATCTGTTGCAATGGTGTAGCAACATCTCAAGACCAGGCCTGGAGTACCAGTATCCCTGGGGGACCCAGATGGCAACCATTCTGCTACAGTGTGTGACCGGGGGGGGGGGAGTGAAAAAGGCCTCCCCTCAAAATAACGGTTTGTATGGTGACCACAATGCCCCCCCCCTCCCCCCTCACTCTGATAGTGGGTGACCTCCTGGCGACCCTATATCCGAGGTTAATTTATTTGAGATGAACACTGCTTATAAAACAAGGCTTTTGCTACATCTGTATGAGATAGGCTTTTATATTTTTACTATATTATGGATAGTACACAACTTGCAGGATTTTGTCTTTGTCTTCTTCGAAGGATTTTGTTTATTGATTCTTACTTCATTAATGGTAGTTGTTGCTGATACAGTTAGTAATTCTCCATAATACCTATCCTTAGCTGCATCACAAGTCACCTTCACCTGCTCTTATGTGACTGGAACACACACTCTCCCTCTCACCATCAGCACGAGAAGGTGACGATGGTGAGCACATTTGGAGCATTGCAGAAAGGTGCCCAGTCTTACTGCACTCCGTAGCCCAGACTCCTGCACCACACTCTGGGTGTGTAGCCTCTCCAGACCCTGCACCACACTGGGGGGTAGCCTCTTCCAGACCCCTGCACCACACTCTGGGGTTAGCCTCTTCCAGACCCCTGCACCACACTCGGTGTAGCCTCTTCCAGACACCTGCACCCACTCGGTGTAGCCTCTTCCAGACCCCTGCACCACACTCTGGGGTGTAGCCTCTTCCAGACCCCTGCACCACACTCTGGGGTGTAGCCTCTTCCAGACCCCTGCACACACTCTGGGGTGTAGCCTCTTCCAGACCCCTGCACCACACTCTGGGGTGTAGCCTCTTCCAGACCCC
>WNGS01062895.1:7500-10166 GCA_020271785.1 Procambarus virginalis | reverse complement strand
GTGCCTGCGAACCTTTCCACAGACACATCATAGACTGTGTTGGTCCTTTACACCCCGTACCAGTTCTGGCAACGCCTATATACTAACCATCCTGTGTCCTACCACCAGATTCCCCATAGCAGTTCCAGTAAAGAACATTACGGCTGCTACTATGGTGAAACACCTATTGAAAATCTTCACCCAGTATGGATTTCCAAGATAGGTTCAAAGTGACTGTGGCACCAACTTCACCGTGATCTCTGCAAGAAGACACTGGAAGAGTTCAACATCACACAGGTACTGTCCAGCCCCTATCATCCTGCTTCACAGGGTTCTCTTGAGCGTAGTCATCAGACTATTAAGCACTCCTAAAGAAATTTTGCAATGAAACCGTCAAGGACTGGGATAAACAACTTGACCTCATTATGTGCATTTTCAGAAGTCTCCCCAACGAGTCTCTAGGAGTATCTCCTTATGATGCTCTACGGACGTAAGTGCCGTACTCCTCTCAAAGCTTTTAAAGACTCTCTACGTAATGCCACCTTCTGTGAGCCTCAGATGTGCCCCAGTTTCTTGAAAACTTAAAACACATTCTAGAGACAGTACGTAAATTTGCTAATGACAATCTATTGAAAGCTCAGTAGAGGATGAAGACTCATTACGATCAAAACAACAAATAAGGAAATTTAAACCAGGAGACTTCGTGTTGGCATATTTTCCTATCCCAGGTTCTCCATTGCAAAACAAGTTTTCAGGACACTACTGCATCAAGGAGTGCAGAAACACCACAACTACGTTCTTGAGACTCCAGATTGGCGGTGGAAGACCCAGTTGTGCCACGTCAACCTCCTGAAGCAGTATCAAGGTTCTCCCCCCTGTGTGAGTGAATACTGTTACCTGTACCTAATAACTTCAGCCACTATCAAGTACCACAATCACAACCGTAATCCTGGCGAGGTCGCCAATGTCGGGTTGTCTCTCTCTCTACCCAGTCACCACTAAGTATTAGTAGTGATAACTGTTACTTACCGTAGCCCTGCGGGTCTTCACTCAATCCTCACGGTGCCACTGTTCACCAGGAGAGTCTCCCAGTCTATCTCCGGCCAGCCTTGTAGCCTGAAGACGAGTGGTAACATGATCTCTCCACCTGATCATGTGCCCGCCCCGACAGAGGGCTCTACTGCTAACTATAAGATTGCCAACTGGTGTTTTCCGTGTCCAGTAACACTTCAGGGGAAATGTGGAATTATGGTAGTAGTGGCTCAAGAGAACACTAATCCAATTTGGTAACAGGCAGGTATTGTCTCAATCACTCTCTCTCTTCAATGGACTCAATAGCAACAAAGTACTGGAGGGATAACACAAACACGAAGGGTTTGTATTTTACTTAAAACATTAAAGTATTATAACTCTAGATCAGCAACAAAGCGAAGAAATACATGAGCGGCTATCACTCCCTCTTCATATATCTGGACCACTACATGATAACAACACTCCCCCACAGCCGTGCAATCCCGCTCCAATGTTAATGTTATCGAACGTTTGGCAACTCGCGAGATGCCACGCCCACTCACTCTGCTCACTGTACTTTCACTCTGCTCACTATCTGGCATGAAGCGCCTATTATCCTTCATGATCACAGTATCTTATCTTGAGGTTATCTTGAGGTTATCTTGAGATGATTTCGGGCTTTAGTGTCCCCGCGGCCCGGTCCTTGACCAGGCCTCCACCCCCAGGAAGCAGCCCGTGACAGCTGACTAACACCCAGGTACCTATTTACTGCTAGGTAACAGGGGCATAGGTGGAAGAAACTCTGCCCATTGTTTCTCCGGCGCCGGATCGAACCCTGGACCCACAGGATCACAAGTCTAGCGTGCTGTCCGCTCGGCCGACCGGCTCCCCAGTATGTCACAGTACTGGCATAAACACAGTAAATCACTTTATACATGAAAATACTATTCAATAACTTCAGCATATATATAGATCACTTCATCAATATTTATAATAATAAGGTAATATTGGGCACACAGCCTTACACTAATAAATTGTACATTTATGTATATATATATATATATATATATATATATATATATATTATATAATATATATATATATATATATATATATATATAAATATATATATATGTCGTACCTAGTAGCCAAACGCACTTCTCAGCCTACTATGCAAGGCCCGATTTGCCTAATAAGCCAAGTTTTCATGAATTAATATATTTTCACTATTTTTTTTCTTATGAAATGATAAAGCTACTCATTTCATTATGTATGAGGTCAATTTTATTTTATTGGAGTTAAAATTAATGTATATATATATATGACCAACCTAACCAACCCTACCTAACCTAACCTAATCTATCTTTATAGGTTAGGTTAGGTTAGGTAGCTGAAAAAGTTAGTTTAGGTTAGGTTAGGTAGGTTAGGTAGTCGAAAAATAATTATTAATGAAAACTTGGCTTATTAGGCAAATCGGGCCTTGCATAGAAGGCTGAGATGTGCGTTCTGGCTACTAGGTACGACATATATATATATATATAATATATATATATATATTATATATATATATATATATAATATATATATATATTATATATATATGTATATGGGTGAGGTGATATGTACAACAGTTTTGGATGAGGTGAAAACACAGAACATGAAACAATGGGTATAAT
>WNGS01062895.1:0-5000 GCA_020271785.1 Procambarus virginalis | reverse complement strand
AGCTGAGAGGTATGAGCTACGAGGAGAGACTACGGGAATTAAACCTCACTTCGTTGGAAGACAGAAGAGTTAAGTGGGAAATGATCACCACATTAGAGATTCTCGAGGGAATCGACAGGGTTGATAAAGACAGGCAATTTAACACAATGGGCACACGCACTAGGGGACACAGGTGGAAACTGAGTGCCCAAATGAGCCACAGAGATAATAGAAAGAACTTTTTTAGTGTCAAAGTGGTTGACAAATGGAATGCACTAGGAAGTAATGTGGTGGAGGCTGACTCCATACACTGTTTCAAGTGTAGATATGATAGAGCCCAATAGGCTCAGGAACCTGTACACTTGATGATTGATGGCTGAGAGGCGGGACCAAAGAGCCAGATCTCAACCCCCGCAAGCACAACTAGGTGAGTACAACTAGGTGAGCACACACACACACACACACTCACACACACTCACACACACACACAAACTAGAGGGGTCTGGTAGCTAAGCAGAGATCTTGCAGGATTCGTAATTCTGTGGCACCGGATTCGATTCGCGGACCAGGTAGAAACAAATGGGCAAAGTTTCTTCACCCTGATGCCCCCTCTGTTATCTAGCAGTAAATAGGTACCTGGAGTTAGACTGCTGTTACGGAGCTGCTTGCTAGGTGTGTGTATGAGGAAAAAATTATTACTAATAGTTAGTTTTGTGTGCAGAGGGAAGAGTGTTTAGTTCTCATGTATCTTTCGTAAGGTGTTCACTCATGTTGTGAGTCCACTCATGCTAACCTGAGACAGTACCAGAGGTATACAGTCACCACAGCACCAGAGGTATACAGTCACCACAGCACCAGAGGTATACAATCACCACAGCACCAGAGGTATACAGTCACCACAGCACCAGAGGTATACAGTCACTACAGCACCAGAGGTATACAGTTACCACAGCACCAGAGGTATACAGTCACCACAGCACCAGAGGTATACAGTCACCACAGCACCAGAGGTATACAGTCACCACAGCACCAGAGGTATACAGTCACCACAGCACCAGAGGTACACAGTCACCACAGCACCAGAGGTATGCAGTCACCACAGCACCAGAGGTATACAGTCACCACAGCACCAGAGGTATACAGTCACCACAGCACCAGAGGTATACAGTCACCACAGCACCAGAGGTATACAGTCACCACAGCACCAGAGGTACACAGTCACCACAGCACCAGAGGTATACAGTCACCACAGCACCAGAGGTATACAGTCACCACAGTACCAGAGGTATACAGTCACCACAGCACCAGAAGTATACAGTCACCACAGTACCAGAGGTATACAGTCACCACAGCACCAGAGGTATACAGTCACCACAGCACCAGAGGTATACAGTCACCACAGTACCAGAGGTATACAGTCACCACAGCACCAGAGGTATACAGTCACCACAGCACCAGAGGTATACAGTCACAACAGCACCAGAGGTATACAGTTACTACAGCACCAGAGGTATACAGTCACAACAGCACCAGAGGTATACAGTTACTACAGCACCAGAGGTATACAGTCACCACAGCACCAGAGGTATACAGTCACCACAGCACCAGAGGTATACAGTCACCACAGCACCAGAGGTATACAGTCACCACAGCACCAGAGGTATACAGTCACCACAGCACCAGAGGTATACAGTCACCACAGCACCAGAGGTATACAGTCACAACAGCACCAGAGGTATACAGTTACTACAGCACCAGAGGTATACAGTCACCACAGTACCAGAGGTATACAGTCACCACAGCACCAGAGGTATACAGTCACCACAGCACCAGAGGTATACAGTCACCACAGCACCAGAGGTATACAGTCACCACAGCACCAGAGGTATACAGTCACCACAGCACCAGAGGTATACAGTCACCACAGCACCAGAGGTATACAGTCACTACAGCACCAGAGGTATACAGTCACCACAGCACCAGAGGTATACAGTCACCACAGCACCAGAGGTATACAGTCACAACAGCACCAGAGGTATACAGTTACTACAGCACCAGAGGTATGTTACGTACCTCTATAAGCTACGTAATTAAATACATTTAATTTGTACTTCTACATTAATTTGTACTTATATATATGCCTTGTTTTATCTGATTATATGTACATCTAAATATTCTTTACTTGTATGTAAGATATGTGTTGCCTTTATATATGTTGAATTAGGCCTAACTTTTCACCCGTGGAAACGATGATATTCTTTGTTGGTTCACGGTTGATTTCGTGGAAAGTGGTTTTGTCTATGATCATCAGTAGGAATCACTGATGGGAATTCTGTAATTGTTTGAACATTGGGGGCAACATCCGTGAGAAATTTCTAGTTCCTAGTGGCGGGGAGCGTTGCCAATATTCCCTTTGTTATTTTTATTTAATTACTGCATGTATTATTAATTACATCATTTTGTTATGCATGTTATTCTGACCATTTACTAAGTTACTTTAAGATTACTCTTGTCACATTATTTTGCTCCATGTAAGTTTAATTAAATAATGTTAGTTTGGCAATTTTCCGCGGGGCGGGAAGCAATGTTTTTGACTCCCGCAGTTTTAGTATTCAGTAACTCGCACGGGGCAGGAGAGATAACAACTGGGGATGATCTTTTAATATTTGTTTTGCCATACATACATTTATATTATAAGAGAGACAATACTTTAATTTGCTTTTATAAGTGATCTTGTCTATCTGTGCTATATATATAATATCTTGTACTTATATTATTGTTAATATATATATATATAAATTATATTTATATTTCTTAGTCCTAAGGATAAATACTTTAATCTTGCTTGTGCCAATCATGTGGTTACACTGGTGACCCGCTCTAAATTACAGCAATTCTAACATGAGCCGCTAGACAACAAGTTTCTTAATGCTGTACAGGGTTCGAGCCGTAACGAACGATCTGGTAACAAGGTATACAGTCACCACAGCACCAGAGGTATACCGTCACCACAGCACCAGAGGTAAACAGTCACCACAGCACCAGAGGTATACAGTTACTACAGCACCAGAGGTATACCGTCACCACAGCACCAGAGGTATACCGTCACCACAGCACCAGAGGTATCCAGTCACCACAGCACCAGAGGTATCAGTCACCACAGCACCAGAGGTATACGTACACAGCACCAGAGGTAATACTCGTCACCACAGCACCAGAGGTATACAGTACACAGCACCAGAGGTATACGTCACCACAGCACCAGAGGTATAAAGTCACCACAGCACCAGAGGTATAGTCACCACAGCACCAGAGGTATACAGTAACAGCACCAGAGGTATACAGTTACTACAGCACCAGAGGTATACAGTTACTACAGCACCAGAGGTATACAGTACACACAGCACCAGAGGTATAACAGTCACCACAGCACCAGAGGTATACAGTACACAGACCAGAGGTATACAGTAACTACAGCACCAGAGGTATACAGTTACTACAGCACCAGAGGTATACAGTACTACAGCACCAGAGGTATACAGTTACTACACACCAGAGGTAAACAGTCACCACAGCACCAGAGGTATACAGTTACTACAGCACCAGAGGTATACCGTCACCACAGCACCAGAGGTATACCGTCACCACAGCACCAGAGGTATCCAGTCACCACAGCACCAGAGGTATACAGTACTACAGCACCAGAGGTATACCGTCACCACAGCACCAGAGGTATAAGTCACCACAGCACCAGAGGTATACAGTCACACAGTACCAGAGGTATACAGTACACAGCACCAGAGGTATACAGTCACCACAGTACCAGAGGTATACAGTCACCACAGCACCAGAGGTATACAGTCACTACAGTACCAGAGGTATACAGTTACTACAGCACCAGAGGTATACCAAAGCACCAGAGGTATAACACCACAGCACCAGAGGTATACAGTCATACAGCCAGAGTATACAGTACCAGAGGTAACAGTCACCACAGCACCAGAGGTATACAGTTACTGTCCCGTTTACAGTAACCTCTCTTCAATAGTAAACTATTTATGAAGTCATTCATAACATTTTAGAAGAAAACTGAAGTGAACCACAATTACACCAACACAATGTTCTCTGTGAAATATTACCCTTGTGTTCTTTGGGTTAAAGCCAGTGCATCCAGAAATTCACGTGTTCAGACCTTCTCCTGTTTCATCTTGGTAGGTTCATGAACCAATATTACACAATGTTGTCCCACCTCACACGTCACCGTCCTGCCTATATATTCAAGCGTTGTATTTCATTGATCCTTTACTCATGCCCCGTGCCACCTCTTGTGGCGCTTAATCTTCATCAATCATCAATCTCATTGATTGTACTCTCTGCCTGGCATCTGATCTCTCTCATAGCTACCTCACTACAGCATGTGAGACACGTTCTCACATTCAACACCTGAAGTAGTATTAAGACATCTAGGAAATAAATGATCTGCCTACAAAAGCGTCTAACATTGCATGCATTCGTATTTCAACATCATTAATAAAGACTAGATTATTGTGAATGATTGAGCGCATTTGCTATAACGAGTTTGTAGATGAGTTGTGGTAGAAAAACAGAATTTAATAAATAACAGGAAGCATTTGAAGTAACTCTCAAGCCTCTGTCCAACAGACACTTTTGTACTTGAGCAAAAAAAGAGATTAGAGAAAAGCTATTTAGAGAGACGTGTGCAGCACTCTCTAAGACTATAATATACCCGGAGACGGTGTAGTGTACCCAGAGACGGTGTAATATATCTGCAAGACGGTGTATTATACCCCGAAGAGTCTGGACGCAGTTGAAGAGAAAAAAAGGGTTTTCTAAGTGTAGCTTCTTGTGTGATGAGAACAAACATTTTCCTGATTCCTCCGCAGAAACTGTGAGGCAGTGTGTTTAGCAATGTTGGCGGGAGTTATGTGGGAACAGTAGCAGTCTCTGAGGGCGGTGTTGTTCCACCCGGAGGACCTCAGTTTTCGTCTCCAAGGGCCTGT